>CANTUQ010000119.1:7277500-7877500 GCA_947683425.1 Excoecaria cochinchinensis | reverse complement strand
AGAGATAGTGTTTGGAACTTCACTCTTATTAATGACTTAAGTTTATAAATGAGTTTTTAAGAAATCAGAATTCCATCTCTCATCTCACACGATTGTGCATTGAATTTAAAGCACATAACAACCACATTGGAAAGCATTTAAATAAAGCGATAAAGAAATAAATAAATTACATGTAAAAATTAGGATAGAACAATCCCCCAAAAATAAGAAAGCGTAATAAAACTTGCCTCAAAATTAATTACAAGAACACATAAAAAAATAATTAGAATATAGCATACATAAATCGGGAGATTTATTGAATTTTAGGAACATTAGTTCCTTTTTATTAACTTAAAAAATGGAGAACATTTTTTGCGTATTGATTTGAGAAAATCGGGATGAGTGATCCCATTTTGTGAAAACTAGTTCTCCATTTGAAGGTGAGATTTTATCGGTTAAAATAGGACATTGGTCCATTTTATTAAGAAAAATTTCAAGTTATTAATTATTATAAGAAACGTGACTTTCTATAATGTGGAGAATTTAAAATACATCTTACATACAACATATAATAATAATAATAATAATAATAATAATAATAATAATAATAATAATAATAAAAAGAAATACAACAAATAAAAAATGCAAACCCTAAATTGAAGGTCTTTGGTCTCTCGGTCCTCCATCCCGTGCACAAATATAACTTGTACAAACAAATAAATTTGAGGCAACAAAACAAGAATAAAACAAATGCTAGTAAAGTAATTAAATGAATAATATATGAACAAACAATTAAATAAAAACTAATAGGTAAGCTAATTAACTAAATTAATAAAAATAATTAAAACTTGACAAATAATATAACAATAGCATTAACAATTATTAATAGAGTAAAAAAAATGAAAAAATAACAAAGTGAATTAGGACAGGAATGCACAAGATAAAACGGAGCAAAATTATATTACAATCATGCATTTTACAGTTCACATGCTTGGCAACTTCCTACATTCGAGCACTTAGAAAAAAGTACATATAATGCGCTACGAAGAGGTAGCACGGCGGTCATTGCATGAGTCCCGAATGCCTGCTACTGAGACGCGACTGATCAGGCTACCAAAAAAATAGAGGCACTGTCCGATCGGGAAAATAACAGCTCGGATAGAGAGCAAGACAAAATTCGATCGGGCAATCATAATGCGAACAAACGAAGGTAAAATCCGATCGGGCAAAACACAACTTGGACAGAAGAACACAGGCAAGACTCAAACAACCAGAAAATAGGGGCAAACAGAGGAGAGTTAGCAGGCTCATATGAACATGATGATATATTATCAAGACATGCATAATAAGATAATAAACATAACGATTGATCATGACAAATATTTAAAGTTCATATTTATAACAAACAACAACAGGAATACTATATACAGATTAACGAGATCTAATAAGCAACAAACATGGTATGTACAGTATGTACACTGAAGAACACTTGTTAAAAGCAAAGCAAAAAACCGACAGAAGAAGGAAAAGAGTAGGTTTCCCAGTATTTATCCTCAGATATTGATCTTTGATCATCAGATGAAGAAGCTCTGGTTCTCCTCTTTGCTTTTGTTAAAAAAAAAAAAGAAAACAGAGATTTATGAAAACTTTAAAATGAAGGTTACGTTAAATAGAAGATAAAAGATGATTGAATCTCAAACCTCAGGAATTAATTTCCTTGATTCAAGAAATAATCCAAGAATGCTTTTAGAACCAGAATTGTTTTTCTTGCTCTTCAAGCTTTTCTCTCTACGTTTTCTTTCTTTTCTATGTTTTCCAAAAATTTTCCCCACTTTGTTTCTTAACCTTTTGTTTTTATATCCTAGAGAAGATTAAATCTTTTCTTTTCCCCAAATTCGGCCATAAACCATCGTTTTTCAACCAAATCCCCGAAATAACAGAACAGGGAGTTCTGGGGGCAGTGGAGCGCGTGAGGCAGGTGAGATCTGCCTCACGTTACCTCTCACCAAGGTGAGAGGGGTCTCACTGCATCTCACCAACGTGAGATGGGCCTCATAAACATGAGGCTGCATCTCACGTGGGTGAGATGGGCCTCACACCACAGGCCCTCCAAAAATACCCCTCTGCTCTATTTTCTTTTTAAATTAAATTAAAAACGAAAAACATATTTTTTGAGGAAATCATCACTTCTATCTATCTTTTGCCTGCGAACAGGTATCATTTTCATCATTAGGTAACTTCGGTCTTGTAACACCCTTATACCTGTAAACTATACGGATATCGGATGTCACAACACTGAACTGACAAGCACTGCACTGCATCTGACTGATCTGTAGGAAATATTTTTTTTTTAACAATAACATTCAGACACAGCAAGAACAAACATTTACACCAACACACTAAACAGGATGATACCATATACCTTGTACCTCTTTCGCGATCGTATACATGCCATGCCAAACATCAATTCTTTCTGTCAATATCCTCGTTCAGACGATACTATATCTTCGGCCACATTAAAAATTTATTTTAACCTGCGCCCAATGACACTTACGCGCTGAGCATTAAAATGCCCAGTGGTGGATACATATCATAGGTTTTCCACAATAATTCTACATGCATGCACACACACATATTTTATCTAAATCATAGAGAATTAATTCTTGAGAAATTAGAATATTTATTATACATTTTTACGATATCCATTATCTTTGTTCCTTTCATTATCACTGCTTTCACTGATCATTTTATACACTGTTATCATTATCACTTATACCGTATTTAACTATTACGATATTACCTTTAATCACTTATCCTTTCATTCCTTATTTACATTCTTATGGCTTTATTTTAACACTATCCAATCGGTTTATCAATTCACTATTTATCATTAATAATTATTTAACACTATAGTACTACAACTCAATTATCACTTATCAATCAAGTTTCATTTCTATCCATTGACATTATCTTATGTTTACCTTTGTAACTAATTATCAAATAGTCATTTCTCAATATTCAAATCAGTAACTTACTCTAAAACTTACTTTATGTATTTGACATTCCCTTTTTGCTTTCTTGTATTACACTAATTATTTTCGATAACACTTTTAACAACACCTGCTCTTTTATTCATTTATTTATTATCATTTACTTATGAATTACTTTATCACCAAATGAATACATTACAATTATTACTGGGTCACTTGGATGTTTATGGTCCAATCACAATTTTCTTTATATCCTTTATTTTCTTACATTATATTATGACTTAATTCACTATGTCCCCTTATTCACTTATGTATATTAGACTAATATTTTCTTCACTTTACTATTAGTAAATTTCTCTTTATTCACATTTACATTCCAACTTATTTGATAATAATTAATTACAACTAAATTCTCACTTAATTACTTGTTCATAATTTTGCCATTTACCTCTTTATCCTTTATTACCACTTACTTTCTATTTGCACTATCATTCCAACATCACCAAAATACATATACATTCACATTCATTATACATGTATAAATTAATTACAATTATTAATCATTTAATATTTATTCATGCAATAATTTTTTGTACTTCACAATTCGTTGCTTTATCACTTACCAATTACATATATTTATTTTCCATAATATATTTACTAATTTATACTTTAATTCACTACTTAATCTTAACTTTATGATCCTATAATTTGATTCCTACATTTCTGTATTACTACACATTCTCATTTTTAATTGCTTTATTTTACAAGAGTGCCACTACTTAAATGCATTACTATATTTATTCTTTATTTTTTCATTATTTAATTCTTACCATAACACCCAATTTAAATTATACTATACACTTTGCTTAAATTCTAAATTTTCTATTTGAATTGGCTATAATTACACCTTTGCCACTATTCACACTTAATACTACTTTTAGTTTATTATTATTGCTTATTAAATCATTAATTATAATTACTTCACTAAATCACATTACATACTAATTACATTTTAATCCTTTAATTAAGCTTATTATTTCTTTAATCACACTTAAATCCTCATTCTTTTACTAGGGTTTCCAATAATACCCTTAGCAACCACTACCAACAATGTGGTCACCACCTCAAGATACAGTTCATGACAATAAGCTGGCATGGATCGCTCCATCAACAACCACAACTAAAGCAACCAGTTCATGCCAACAAGCTAGCACAGATTGCTCCATTAATAATTTACACCAATAAAGAGATAGCCACCTCTGGTATGCATTTCTAACTCTCTACTCTCAACTTTGGCTTACCTAGACACTAGTTTACTGGCTTACCCAAAGTTAGGGGCAATTGTAGACACTAGATCCTGAGGTGACTTCTGTTAGGGTTACCTAATGAGGATAATGTTTGCTCAAAAATAGATAAGACAACAAAAGCACTATGGCTCTCTTTGAATGGGTGGTTTCTCAAAAGGTTTTTTATCCAAATCCTCTCAAAATTCTCAGAATTTAAAAATTCCTCTTAGGTTAAAAAAAAAAGAGCTAAGTCACGGCTAAGACCGTGACTCGCTCATAAATTCCTAGAAATAGGCATTTTTGCCCATTTCTTTTCCTTTTTTAGCCACTCCCATAGCTCATTAGGTTACCAGAGTGACTGGGTTTTATTTTTCTAGTTTTCCAAATTTCCTAAAACTATAAAACAGAGGATAAAAATGAAGTTGATATTTTTTCTGCTTTTTTTAAATTTTCAAACTCTTATCTTGAGCATTTAATGCTCATGAGGTTTTTTGGGGATAAAAGGGTGACTCACTTAGAGAGAAGAGGGGGCTCTCTGGACAAAAAATGAAGAAACAATAGAGAGAAAAAAATAAAAAAAAAAAGAACAAAGAGCAAAAGAGCCAAAATAACAAAATAAAGAAACCAAGAACCGAGAGAAACTTGTGTGCAAGATTCTCTTGATCTTGAGCTCACAGAATTGAAGGTAATATAAAAAAGCTTGAACCTCTAAGATAGTGTAAAAATCGTGTTCCAACATTTAAATACCCCTATTTTTTAGTATAATCTATTGATTTCTTTGATTTTGAGTTTTTGTGCATCATATTGTGTAATAATCATTTATCTCATCTTAGCTTTGGTTAATTTGATTTTTGTGATAGCTTTCATGAATTAAAATAGTAAAAATTAACAAAACTAAAATCACTGTTCATCATCTTTTTTAAGGCTATGTTTCTCTCTCTAAAATGAAGTTTTTGTGATTTTCTTTGTTGTACTTCTAATTCATGTTTAATTTGTATAAATATGAGTTTTTGATAATTTTATACATAAAACATGAATTAAAACCATGATTTCGAGGCTTGAGGATTGGAAAATGGTTCGGCCTTCCTCACTCATTGCTAGTGATTATGCCCTAAGCCAAATATTTTGACCTTGATGTAATCATTACATTTTCATTTATATAATGATTTTCTTGACATTAATATTATTGGCATGTCACATTATTGTAATGTTTATGAATAACCATGTTATTCTTGTCATCCCTAGTCATTTATCACTAAAGAACATAAAGATAAATTAATACTAGTATAGATTTGATTGATAATCATGAGATGATTATATTTGGTGATATAAATCAAATCTGTAGTTACTTATTAGAGAACAAGGTACTGGATAGACCTACTATGAGATCACTACATGGGATAGTGTCATAAGTCATCTCATAATAGTTATGTTATTGAATCATTAAACTTGAGATTATCACAGTTTCCTACATAAGGAACATCGTGTTCTGATATGATCAAACGTTGTCTTTAATCGGATAATCATAAAGGTTATGCTTAAACATGATGAGAATTATGCAGAGGATGGTGAATAATTAAGATGGAATTTGTCTGTTTTTTGTGAGAGAGATATCTATTGGGCCCCTCGATAAGTAGGATTGTAAAATGCATGGCCGCGGTTAAATGAATTGATAGTATGATCAATGTCATTTGAATTTATCAGTCTACTTAGTGATTGAGAAATTATAAGCTTGACCAAAATAAGTTTAACATGGATCATGACTTATGTTAAAAAAAGATATCGTGTGACAAAAGGATAATAACATGTTCTATTATCAAGTTAAAATCGAACTTACGATATTTATATTATTTGGGTAGTCATAATGTCTTGCTAGAGACCAATTATGACTTGTGGGCATATTATGGAATTTGGCCCACTGCCAACTTAATATACACCTATTGGGTCACACACCAAGACCATAATGAACAGATTCTATTTTAATTAGGGTATTTCAAAATTATATAAATATAGAGATTTATATTTAATTTTGAAATTATATATAAATATATATAAATATAATATTTCTTATTATTTTGAATAAGAAATAAATAAACAAATATATATATATATATATATATATATATATATATATATATATATATCTTATTTTGAATAAGAGATAATACCCCTAATTTATCTTTCTAGGGTTTAAGTATTTACAAATATACATATGCATATATGTTTAAGATAATCATAACCCTAATTTTTGTTTTAAGAGAAGCTGCAAAATACCTAGCCCCCACTTTTCTTTGTGAAAGGAAAAATGTAGAGAAAAACCTTTAATATTCAATCGCAAGAGAGGGAGCTAGCACCCCTGTGATTATCTATTCATCGGTTCGTGCATGTGGATACTGGTAGAAGGCATCCGTGATTGGAGCAGCGCCTACAATCCGATAGAACTAAGGTGTTAGTTCGTAATTCAGCACACTTAACAAGTTGGTATTCTTTTTCCTTCCTTTTGAATCAATTGGATTGCATGGATCCTGTTTGGGTTTTATTTTGTTCCATTGTGCGATAATTTTGAATTATTCCGAAAAACCCAACAGTGGTATCAGAGCCACTTACAGAGTCAATTAATTCAAATATATTGATGTATGTGATATATATGATTCTGTTGGCATGAATGTCTATCGGTTTGTATGTTGATACATGGATATTGATTTTTGTTTTTAATTGTTAAAAATAAACAAATTGTATATGATATGAACAAAATCAATTATGTAATGTTAATTCTGTTATATTAAATGGCAACGAAATTGATTGATGTTAATATGATTAACATATCTCGTGATATTTTGTGTTGATGTGATTAACGAACTCTGTTAAGTGTTAATATGATTGACAAGTTTTGCGATTAACGATATTAATTTGATTGATATGATTAATATGATTCTGTTAATATGATTAATGTAATACTATTAATATGATTAATACGAAATTAATTATGATGGTATTCTGTGTCTATTAAATTGTTTAATGTTATTAAACGATAGCTGATATGATTAGCAGAATCATTTTTCAAAGATACAAAATAGGGTTTTTGGGCAAAATCGTAGCGCCTTATATATCATTGGATTTAATATTCATTAATTTTAATACATCAATTTAATAATGTATTTGCATATTATAAGATAATATGATTTATTTGATGCATTGTATGTATGATGTCCTTGCATGGTGCATAGCATGGCCAATTGAACCTCATGTGGATGAGATTTATTTTATCTATTTTAAGGGTTTGTAATTTTAAATACGACCTGCGCGTCATTAATTTTGTTGTAATCTTTATTTTACTTAATAGTTGTAGTAGAATTCCTTTGTATTATTATTGTAATGAAGACGAAGAGCAACAATGGAGATCAATCCAAGTCCATAGCGATAGAGGTGCAAGATGGAAGCTATTGATCAAGTCCATGTATTAACACCTAGGATTGACCTTTGATCTTCAAATTGCCTTATGAGGATCAAAATAGATTTTGGCCATGCTATGACACATTTTAAATATTATATATATTTTCTTAGTATATGATGCATTGAATAATTATATATGTGTATGAGATGCCATGTATGAAATGATGCATGATATATATAAATAATTAGACATCATAAGATAAAATTAAAATCCCTCACCATAATTTTAAGTCATATGGCACCCATGAATAAAATACCTATCAAGACTAAGATCACTAAGCAAAGTACATTAGGTTATCCTAGTAAGGCAGGATGAGTAGTGGTGGTGCCCATATGTTTAAAATGGTTAGACTTAATTAGGCTATCAAAATGATTTTGGGCATAAGGGCATAAGATGGGATTAAAACATGCCAGAACATATGATGTCAAAATCCCATAAATGATTTAAGAGTTACATAAGATGTAATTGGTAAAGGAGCTACCTACCTAAATAACTTATCTATAAACATCATGCCAAAGCTGACTTAGAGTTAGGTGAAATATGGATCTTAGCGCACAAAATTATTACAATTGTTGTGATTTATTATTGAGGGTTATTTTAGTGGGAGTTTATGAGAATACCTAAAATGAAATTAGTACTAATAATGGCATCAAATAACACTTCGACTATGTCACTACAATCTGTCCTTGAGAAGGACAAACTTAAAGAAATTGGCACAAACTTCCTTGACTGGTTCAGGAACTTGAGAATTGTTCTCAAGCAGGAAAGGAAGTTATATGTACTGGATGAGCCCATTCCTAATGACCCACCTGCTGATCCTATAAGGGCAGTCAAAGAGAGACATAAGAAACATATTGATGATTCTGTGGATGTTGGTTGTCTTATGTTAGCTACCATGGATGCAGAACTTCAAAAAAATCTAGAGAATATAGAGACTTATGAGTTGAGCACTCATCTCAAGTAGACATTCCAACAGTAGGCAAGGCAAGAAAGGTATGAGACTACCAAAGTATTACATTCTTGTAAGATGGCTAAAGGTGCTTCAGTTAGCTCTCATGTTCTAAAAATGAAGGCCTATATTGATCACTTTAAGAGGCTTGGATTTCCCCTCAGTTTAGAACTGGCAACGGATTTGATCCTTAATTCATTGCCTGATAGTTATGACCATTTTGTCATGAACTACAATATGAATAATATAAAGAAATCTATAGCTGAGCTACATGCGATGCTCAAAACAGCTGAGCATGTAATAATGGTGAACAAAGGGAAAGGGATGAAAATTAAGGGTAAAGGCAAGGCTAAGGCAAAAGCTGGTGGTAAGCCTAAGCCCAAGCCCAAGCCTAAGGCTAAAGCTCCAAAGGAGGGAGTTTTCTTCCATTGCAATGAGCCTGGTCATTGGAAGAGGAACTGCAAGCTTTACTTAGAAGAATTGAAGAAGAAGAAGAGTGGTGAGACAACATCTTCAAGTATTTATGTTATAGAAGTTAATTTATCTACTTCTACTTCCTGGGTATTAGATACTGGATGTGGATATCACATTTGTACAGATATGCAGGGACATAAAAGGAGTAGGCAACTGAAAAAGGATGAAGTGGACCTACGAGTAGAAAATGGAGCAAAAGTTGCTGCTTTAGCTGTAGGCACTTATGAATTGACTTTGCCCAATGGGCTTTTGTTGGTTTTGAACAATTGCTATTATGTTCCTAGTTTGAGTAGGAATATTATTTTAGTTTCAAGTTTGGATGCTGAAGGTTTTTCGTTTGTTATTAAAAATAAGAAATGTTCTATTTATTATGATGGCATGCTTTATGGTATTGCTAATTCATATTGTGGGCTTTATGTCCTAAATCTAGAAACATCCAATAATCATGATATTTATAATATAACTGTCACACCCCATAAGTGGCCTAATTGGAATTAGCGATTTTAATTGGACAATTAAGGGCAATTGGGTAATTTACAAGTGAAAGAGGATTTAATTGCAAGGAAATAAAAGTATTTAATTGCAGATTTTTATTGGTGAGTAAAAAGTAATTAATAAGGACCTATTAGAAGATTTGAAGGAGCTGTTATTAATTGGTTTAAGTGAACCCGTGCATGTGTGCCAAGTGGAGAGTGAGTGTGTGCATGTGGGTGAGAGAAAAGAGAGGTCTGAATGTTTTTAGTTCTGGAAAACTAAAGACGTGAGGTTTTCTCTCTTTGCTCTCTCTCACGTTAGCCATCCCTTCCCTCTCCATTTTCTGTTCTTTCTCTCTTTTACATGCGTGTTCATCTGTTGTGAGCTAGGGTTTTGAGCCTTGAAGGGATTTCCAGAGGTAAGTGGCGATAGTTTTCTTGGTTTTTATGGTTGAATCTTCTTCTTCTCCTTTGGGTTTATAGAGATTTTGTTCTTGGGTTAATGGAATGTGGTTTTATCTGTTTGTAAGCATCTGAAGATAAGAGGAAAGAGAAGGGAAAAGGAAAGATTGCGGATTGAAGAGTACAATGGCCATTTTGGACTTCATCATCAGGTTTGGGAGTGTCTGTTATTTCTCAATCTTGGATCCTGCTTGTTGTATGTTATTAATGTTAGCTATGTGTGTTGTTTAGTAAAATGCGTGGGCAATGTGATGAGTATACATGATGTCAGTAGAAAAGAGTAACGTAGAGTTTGTCAATGAGATGTATATGCATGAGTTTGAATGTGGATTCCTGGGAAGTTGATATTCTGGCATTGCTTCTGTTTTGATTGTAAAATGGTATAATTTGTATTAATATTGCTGTAAATGTACTCTGGAGACTTGAAGGTACGTATTCGAATATTTATTGCATGAAAAATGGTTTTAGACAACTGGGGTTTTGAGTTTTGGTTGTACTCTGTTTCACGATTTTTTTTCTGGTTTCTACATTTTCTGGAAATTTTGGAGTTTTGAGAAGGAGAAGCAGAAGTGAGGGAAGAGATCATGTGACCTGAGGGAGCATCACGCCGTGACCTCTTCTCTGAAGAAAGTCACGAGACGTGATGCTACATCACGCCGTGACCTACTTCCCCTCCCTGCGTGTCACGAGTCACCTCTGCCCAGTGACTCGTGACCTCCCCTCTCTTCTTTGGCGTCACGTGGCGTGACGAATGGTCATGACCCGTGACTGCCCCTGCTTGGCGTGGCGCTCGCGTGAAGCCAGTGTCACGGGACGCCACTGCCTAGGTGTCTCGTGACTGGCCTTCCCTCCCTGCTGCCTGTTTTCCAAAAGCAAAGTTTTTTTAAGCTTCAGTACATGGGGTTTTCCACTGTTTGAATCTAGATCAAGTTCAAAACTGTTCTTTAATTTAATAATTGATCAATTATGAGATTTGTGTTCATGATCAGTAATTAATATACATGATTTAAATATTTGTAATTTATATGAACATGGATTATTTCAATGTGAATTATATGTTCTTATTATCTCCTGTTTTTGATATTTATATATTCATATGTTTCTGAATTTGAACAATATACAAGTATACATGGGTTATAAATTCGTATTTAATTTTTCTTAATATCATATTGATACATGAATTTTGGAGTTGTGTTTTTAAGCCTGAATAAGTCATAGTAGTGGATAAGTAAGCGCTTACTTAGGTCAGAGTGTGTGTGCAGCTGCTATATGATAAAGCGTTATACGTGGATCCGTTTGGATCCTTGTTTCGATCCTGTATGGGTCTATAAGGATATAATGCGAGACTTCGGTCTCTATATGAAAATCACATGTTTGAGACTCATGTCTCTATATGCTTGGGATACTGTGTTCCAGCAGTATCCATTTGACCGTATCCACTTCTAGAGAGTATTTTAGACTAATCAGGCTACATGTTAATATGTGTTAAATATGTTGAGATGTTTATTGACAGGTTTAAAAGTATATTGATGCACATGAATTCTTGTATGACTTTATGTTTGTACACCCTGTACATGTGTACTTATAATGATGAGATTTTAATAGTTAATTGTTTATTGTTGTAAATATTGTATATATATATTGTTTGTTTGTTTTGTTCCTCCCCACTAAGCGTTATCGCTTAGCACGGGCTCTTTTCCCGTGCAGGTGGCGAGTTTGGATTTGAGTCAGACATCTGCAGGTCGGCCACTAGAAGTCTTTTTAGATGAAGTTATTTTTGAGTCTTCCGCTGTTATTTTGTACATGGCTTGTTAATAGCAAAATGAATCTTTTGTAAAGGAACAATTATTTTTTTTTTATATGTATTTGCTTACGAGCCCTTTTTGTAAAAGGATATTGATACGTTATATGTTGTAGGACTTGATATTATATGATCAAAAGTTTCTCTAAATTTCATTTGGTTTATTTACAAGTATGTACTTTGGATTCGTTTATATGTCTGTCCTCGTGGCACTCCGGTATCTTTCCAACGGGGATATCGGGCCGTTACAATAACTACAAAGAAATCTAAATACAACATATTTATGACATTGTCGCCTTGGTCATATAAATGAGAAATGCATATCTAAACTCCAACAAGATGGACTTTTGCAATCATTTGATAATTGTGAATCTTGTTTATTAGGCAAGATGACAAAGGATCCTTTCACTAGACATAGTGAAAGGGCCACTGACTTATTAGGCCTTGTACATTCTGATGTATGTGGCCTATTAAGCACAAATGCTAGGGGAGGATTTCAGTACTTCATTACATTCACTGATGATTTTAGTAGATACGGCTATGTCTATCTAATGAAACATAAACATGAATCATTTGAAATGTTCAAAACCTTTCAAAATGAAGTACAAAATTAGCTTGGTAAAACTATTAAGGCACTTCAATCTAATCGAGGTGGTGAATATTTGAGCCAAGAGTTTGACAATCATCTAAGAAATTGTGGAATTGTTTCACAATTAACTCCACTTGGAACACCACAATGGAATAGTGTATTTAAAAGGAGAAATCATACTTTGTTAGATATGGTTTGATCTATGATGAGTCAAACAGATCTTCCTTTATACTTTTGGGGTTATGCAATAAAAACTGTTGCATTCACTTTGAACCGAGTTCCATCTAAGGCGATTGAAAAGACACCATATGAGATATGGACTGGGAGAACTCCTAGTTTATCTTTTCTAAATATTTGGGGCTATGAGGCTCATGTCAAACAATAGGTCTCGGATAAATTAGCACCAAAATCTGATAAATGTCTTTTTGTTGGATATCCTAAGGAAACTAAAGGATATTACTTTTATAACCCTTCTGATAATAATGTGTTTGTTGGTTGAAATGGTGTCTTTCTAGAAAAAGAATTTATTTCTAAAAGAACCAGTGGGAGTAAAGTACAACTTGAAGAAATTCGAGAACCAAAAGATAACATAAAACCATTGATGGAAACTCAACAAGTTTCACAAATAGTTGTGGAATTTGTACCTGTTACACAAGTACCACGTAGATCTGATAGGATACGACACGAGCCCAAGAGATATGGATTTCTCATGATGGATAGTCGTGAAGTAATGCCCATGGATTAAGATGAGCCCACTACCTATCAAGATGCTGCGTCATGTCCAGAATCTGAGAAATGGCTAGAAGCCATGAAATCTGAGATGTAATCCATGTACGATAATCAAGTTTGGGACTTAATTGATCCACCTGAAGGAATTAAAACCATTGGGTGCAAATGGGTTTTCAAAAAGAAAACTAACATGGATGGCAAATTAAATACCTTTAAAGTAAGGCTCGTTGAAAAAGACTTTAAGCAAACTCATAGTATTAACTATGATGAAACCTTTTCACCAGTCGTGATGCTTAAATCAATATGGATTCTTATTGCCATTGCTGCGTATTATAACTATGAAATATGGCAAATGGATGTTAAAATAGCGTTTCTTAACGAAAATTTACTGGAAGATGTGTGTATGACAAAACTTGAGGTTTTTGTCCATCCTGAGAATTCTAAAAGGGTATGCAAGTTGCAAAGATCCATTTATGGATTGAAGCAAGCTTCTCGAAGCTGGAATCTTTATTTTGATGAAACAGTCAAAGAGTTTGGTTTCATCAAAAATGAAGATGAACCTTGTGTATATAAGAAAATTAGTGGGAGCACTGTGATGTTTCTTGTATTATATATAGATGACATATTACTCATTGGAAATGACATCCCTATCATGCAAAAGACAAAACAATGGTTAAGGAAATATTTTTCAATGAAAGATTTGGGTGAAGCTGCTTATATCCTTGGAATTAAGATCTATAGGGATAGATCTAAAAGGATAATTGGTCTGAGTTAAAACACTTATATAGATAAGGTGCTAAATAGATTCAGTATGCAAAATTCCAAAAGAGGATTTTTGCCAATGTCTCATGGCATTACTCTTAGCAAGACTCAACGTCCAATGACATCTTATGCGCGAGATCGAATGAATATGATTCCTTATGCTTCGGCTATAGGATCAATCATGTATGCCATGTTATGTATTTGATTAGATGTTTTATATGCCTTGAGCATGACAAGCAGATATCAGTCAGATCCTGGTGAGAGTTACTGGACAACTATTAAGAACATCCTTAAGTACTTGAGAAGAACTAAGGATGCATTCTTAGTATATTGAGGATTGGAAGATGAGTTAGTAGTAAATGGTTACACAGATGCAAGCTTCCAACCTGACAAAGATGACTATAGATTGTAGTTAGGATATGTGTTTGTATTAAATGGAGGTGCTGTAAGCTGGAAAAGTTCTAAACAAAGCACTGCCGCTAATTCTACAAAAGAAGCTGAGTATATAGCAGCATCAGATGCAACTAAAGAAGCAGTATGGATCAAGAAATTCATTGCTAAACTAAAAGTGGTTCTGATGCAGAACCCAATAGCTAACAAGCTACAAACCCACACATATAAGATGGTTAGCAAAGAAACTAAGAGATAAAATCCCTCCCTATTGAACCCCCAATCAACCTGTGATTAAAAACGCAAATAATCGGCAAAAAACGAAGAAGATGAAAATGCCACAATCAAGACAATTGATAAGTAATCAAATTCTTCATGCAATAGAAAAGATAAGCAAGCAATCCTCACTAATCTCTCTATAAAAATTTGGCCAAGCCAATAAGAGAAAACTCTCAAAATGTTTAATTGATCAAATCTAAAGTTTACAACTCATATTAGCCTATATATATGGTGGCTAACCCTAATTACCCTTAAAACCTAAAAACAAACCCTAATAAGGCCTTAAACATACATAGGTCGAAATTACCATGTGTGACGCGCCCGAACCCTGCTCGACATCCGGGTGGCCCTCGGGCGTCCGTTTTTAGGACCCGAGGCCGGATGGAGGTTTGTTAAAACTCGTGAAAGCCGGTCGCTCCGCAATGGACAAGAATATATCCAAATCCATTATTGGCAATCAACTTACGAGAGCGTCTATTGGGTTATCATAAGGCAGGATCATGGAGTCCCCACCCGATAGAACATCGGGAAATAAATCTAACCTTATGAGGCCCAAAACCAGAGAGAGTTCGGGACCTCACTCTTATTCATACCTTTGGTTAATATTATGTGAACAGATCTTTAGGATCAATTATTTTATCTCTCTCCTCACACGAGTTATGCAATAAATAAAAGCGCATTACAAGCACGTAAAAATAAAAAATAAAGCAATAAATAAAATATATTTACAATTATCCAAAAATAAATATAAAATAATAAAAGAATGATAAAAATACGTACATAAATTGAGCTATTCATTTAGGCGGGAACATTGGTTCCCAATTACTTATTTTATGAAAAGTTTTGAGTTCTCAAATCAATTTAAACCTTTGCTTTGGGATGAAAACCAGGACATTGGTCCAGTTTTATTAACAAATTTCAGTTAGTATAAAACATTTGTATGCTGGTTCTTTTTAAGCACGGTCGAAAAATCATTTATTATTACAGACCACAAATGAATAAAATAAATAAAATAATTACATATTTTCAAATAATAATAATAAATAAAACCTAATCTACTCGCCTCGACCGTGCTTCTTGGACAGGCCACGTGATACTCGCGGTTATAGTCATGACGGGAAAATAATATTGGTTAGTAATGAATAAATGAATAATTGGATAAATAAATAAACAAATAATTTGAATAAAGCAAATTGAGAGAAGTAATTAAAATTAAAAAAATGGACTAAATTAAATTAAGCAATGAACAAATGAATAAATAGATAAATAATTGGATAAATAATTGAATGAATTAAATTAAAAGAATTGATGGATGGAAAATATAATAACAATTGTAATAATCGAATGCAATAAAAATAATAATGATAATAATAAGACAAATAATTACAATAATACGAATAATAATAATGTGCTAATATTAATAATTATAACATGAATTAAACATAAGATGATAGTATTAATAATGTAAATGGATAATAATAATAATAATAATAATAATAATAATAATAATAGCAATAATGCAATATAATAATGATCACCTTAACCAAATAATAATAATAATAATTACACAATCATCATAATAATAATAATAACAATAATAATAAAATACCAATAACAATAATATTATAAACTTACTAAAATAACAATGACATAAATGATATCACAATAAGAATAATATTAGCACAATATAAAATAAATAACACAAATATTAACAAATAAACAACAATAATAATAATATCATAATAACCATAATATTAACAATTAATAATAATAATAATAATAATAATAATAATAATAATAACAAATAATAATAATATATAAAAACAGAAAAATAAATAATAAATAAATAAATATAATAATATAAATAACAATTAATTAATAATAACCATATAATAATAATAATAATAATAATAATACAAAACTTAAATAAATAATAATAATAAAATAAATAAATAAAAAGGGAGGAAGGAAGTTTACCGGTCACCAGAGGCTCGCCGGAACGGCTATGGCTGACACCACTCATGCCGGAAGGTAGATCGGCGCCCGAGGAGCTCACTGAAGCTGGTCACGCGCCGATCGGAGGTCCGACGTTGCCGAAAAATGCGCCGCAATGTCTCGGTTCTTCTCCCTCATGCGCCACGCTGCCGGCAACTGATGGAGGGACAGCTGCCGTCGTTGGAAGCGTCCGGACGTGCTGGTTCTTCTGGTGGGGCGCGTGCCGCCGTGTGCAGCGGTGGTTGGTCGGCGGAGCCCCCACCACCTCCTCTCCTTTTTCTTTTCTTTTTCTTCCTTTTTTCTGCATCTGGTGCTGTCCGTTGGTCCCGTTGGCTGCTGGTCCTCCTCCTCTTATTTCTTCTCTTTTCCTTTGATTTTGGTTTTTCTTGGCCTTTGATCTCTCTTACTCTCTCTTTTATTTTCTTTTTCTTGCTCTCTTTTCCTTTCTATTTCTTTCTTTCTTCTTGGTCTTTGCTCAGCCGACCTGTTCTTGCTCTCTCCTCTTTTCTTTCTTTTTCTTTCTCTTTCTTTTCTTTTCCTAGCAGAGCCCCTATTCTTGCTCACTCTTTTTCTTTCTTTTTATTTTCTTTGCCGACCTCCCTCTCTTGGTCTTCTTCTTTTCTTTTTATCCCACCAAATTGGTTAGACAAGGTCACCAACTCCCTCCAATAATTCCTCCATCTTTGCTTTTTAATTAATTAAAGTTACTTAAATAATTACACATTTTAATTTACTTAAACTAACACATATATCAATTAATTAAACACTCTACATTTTAACTAATTAATTAACTAAATAATCTTTAATTTTACATACATTTTAATTTCCCAATTAACTAATAATATTAACTAATTAATTAACTAATTAATTTTTAATCATACATACATATATATATATTTTTAGAGGAAATTATCAAGGAGTCAAATGCCATTTTTTCTTTTCTCTCTTTTTTTTTATATATGTTATGCCGGACTCGGGACCCGGTGTCTACAGTTGCCCCCAATTTTGGAGAAGCTAGTGCCTAGACACATAGATGAGCCAAAATTTAGAAAACAATGAGAGAATTGCAAACCTGAGGCGGACCTTACCTTTTTGCTAAGGGGAATGGTGGTGCGTCAAGTCTGAAATGCGAGGATTGCTCTTCTGAGCTGCACCGAGTCTGTTTCAGACTTACAAAGTGCGAGGATTTCTCTTCTAAGCGGGATTGTTGTTCTTCTGAACTGCTCTTCTGAGCGAGGTGTTCTTCTGAACTGCTCCTTTGAGCTGGGTGTCCTTCTAGACTACTCTTCTGAGCTGGGCGTTCTTCTGAACTGGGTGTCCTTTTGGACTGCTCTTCTGAGCAGGATGTTCTTCTGAACTAGGTGTCCTTCTGGACTGCTCTTCTGAGCGGAGTTGTTCTTCTAGAACTGCACCGAGCCGAAGCTTACAAAGTGCGAGGTTGCTCTTCTGAGCGGAGTTGTTCTTCTAGACTGCTCTTCTGAGCTGGGCGTTCTTCTGAACTGGGTGTCCTTCTAGACTGCTCTTCTGAGCGAGATGTTCTTCTGAACTAGGTGTCCTTCTAGAATGCTCTTTTGAGCTGAGTGTCCTTCTGGACTACTCTTCTGAGCTGGGCGTTCTTCTGAACTGGGTGTCCTTCTGGACTGCTCTTCTGTGCGGGATGTTCTTCTGAACTAGGTACCCTTCTGGACTGCTCTTTTGAGCAAAGTTATTCTTCTGAACTGCTCTTTTGAGCGAAGTTGTTCTTCTAGAACTGCACCGAGCCGAAGCTTCTAAAGTGCGGGTTGCTCTTTTGAGCTGCTCTTCTGAGCGGAGTTGTTCTTCTAGAACTACTCTTCTAAGCGGGGCGTTCTTCTAGAACTGCTCTTCTGCTTCTGAGCGGGGCATTCTTCTAGAACTATTCTTCTGAGCAGGGTGTTCTTCTAAACTGGGTGTCCTTCTGGACTACTCTTCTGAGCTGGGCGTTCTTCTGAACTGGATGTCCTTCTGGACTGCTCTTCTGAGCTGGGCATTCTTTTGAACTGGATGTCCTTCTGGACTGCTCTTCTGAGCCGGGTGTTCTTCTGAATTGGGTGTCCTTCTGGACTGCTCTTCTGAGCTGGGCGTTCTTCTGAACTGGATGTCCTTCTGGACTGCTCTTCTGAGCTGGGTGTTCTTCTGAACTGGATGTCCTTCTGGACTGCTCTTCTTGAATAACTCCTGCAAAGCTATGTGCATGGAAGTATATACAACAAATTGTATGCATGACATGAGACGTAGATGTTTGTAAAAATGTATGACTATGTCTTAGGTGATCAAGGGTTCGTTAAGGATATAGCTTGGCTGCTCCACCATGCCCCCCAGGATCTAGAAGGGTGTCCTCTTGGCCTTAAGGATGATTGCCCCCTGAGACGACTTAAGTTGATTTGCCCCCGAGGAGGACTTGTGTTGATTTGCCTTCGGAGAGAACTTGGGTTGATTTGCCCCCGGAGAGTATTTAGGTTAATTTGAGAATCGTCTCTTTAGAGGACTTTCAAATTTTTGCCTCCTCAGAGAACTTGGAATGTCAGCTTGTCGACGTGAGACTGATGTATGCTATCTAATGAGCGTCAAGCACCATGTATGAATGGAATGCATATAAAAAGCATGCATGGACTACGAATATAAAATGCATGCAGGAAATTATGCATATGGCATACACACTACAGTCATGCGCATGGCTTGTATACATGCAATGAATTATGGATATTTGCAAATGATCATGAGAAATATATGCAAGGGGATTTATGTATGCGAAATATATGCAAATATTCACTGGCCTAGATGTAAAGAATCGTATGCCAAGATAGGTGAAAAGTCATTATCTTCATAAAAGCTATGTAAAGAATTGGGGGTGTGCGATGTGTGCACATGCAACTATGTATATGAAACATATGCAGAAAAAATCATATATATATGTGTATAGAATGCATGCGAAAAATGTGAATGTGAAATGCATGCAAAGGATATGCCCATAAAATAAGTGATTATAAAAATGAAGTTTAAAGAACTATATACGCCAAAAGTATATATGAAATATGCTCGCTAAAGATCTTGTATCAAAAGACATGCACCAAGAATTATACATGTAAAACTATTTATAAGGATGTTTGTTACAGTTATGTGTAAAAACATTTGTAGAAAGCATATGTAAAAAAACAATTGCTGGGAGTACATGCAAAGTATCATTTTCATGAGTAGTGATAAGAAATCCCCAAGTTTGTGAAATGAGTGCAAACTATCAGGTACCTCAAACTCGAGTTTCTATCTGACTTTAAGCGTACTGAATGATCCACATTCTTAACTAATTCAATCTCAGCAAAAGAATTCAGGATTCATTCCCAAGGAAGGGCAAGAAGATAAATACATAGACATCAAGGTTTACTAAACCAACATGTAAATACAAGGCACACCATGCCATCTCTGTGTGTGTGTGCAAAAGGCCAAAACAGGATTTTTCATTTTTCAAAAGCAAATTCAAGATGCAATGTCGAGGACAAGACTCAACTCGAATACATAAATGCACTCATGGCTTCCCGCTTGAAGCTCAAGAAACACTATATGCCTCTTCCTACGTACCAAATCTTATTAAAAAGGTCATCTCCACTAGTTAGATAAGGCCAAACCGAAAATCAATAGGTCTTACCTTGGTTGTAATGTTAGGCTTTGGTAAATGGCTATCAAAGAAGGATCAAGTCGCTAGAGAAGAATGACCGCAACATTCATTCGGATGAAGGAAACATTCTCAACCCCAATTGTATACCGTCCAGGTATCCCCGAATTTGGACTTGGTAACACTTTAGCTTTACATAACAATTAAGTCAAAGAGATAACAAAACCCATCAAGGGGTATTATCATAAGCTCTACATTTTTTTTTTCTTTTGCAAGCTTATGTCTTTAAAAATTATTGATGATTGAAACTTCGTTTCCCCAAGGGGTAGACCCATCCTTATCAGGGTGGTTTTTGGTAACCCAAATTTATCAATGATTGAAATTCTCTTCTTGAAAGGTAAACCCATTTTCACCGGGGTAATTTTTTACAGTTCAAGCGAATATCATAATATATATCCATACTTACTAGGGCGGCCATTCTTCTAAGGGGAAGCCAAATCATTTTAGGCGAAAAGGATAGTTTTAATGTGTGTAACAATAAAATCAGTACGCATTTAGCATACCAAAATAAAGGCTCAACGGGCTAGCAAGCGATTACGAAATAAGGGTAGGAAATGGTAATTTAGAGAGCTATACAAAGAAATAGTTGCCTAAATCATTTCCTAGATTCAACCTTATCCAGGGGTCGCTTTGACGGGTAATCAAAAAGGTTCTAGTGCTCTTAGTGACTTTTCATCCAATCCCCTAATTGCAACTAGTTTTTCCAGTTTTGTTTTCAAAACGGGCAAAAAGTGCTCTTAAACTTAGAAATGACATGGTATAGTCAAATATTTTCACATGTTCTAGCTCTCAAAGATCAAACATATATACCTTTTGCTTAATTCAAAATGGGATAAAACACAGATTTCTAGAGTTAAAATCAAATCCATTCATAGTTGAAAACCAACTAGGCAGAGTCAAACTTTGAATCAGAGGTACCTTAATGAGGTGCAAACATGTCATCATTTTAGGATATAACTTAACACCAAAAAATTTTATTCCATAAAAAAATGTACATGTACAAAAATCGTTTCAGGCAAACAAAGAATTTTTTTTTTATTTTCTCTTTTTAAAAAAAAAAATATGTGCAAACTATGCGTTAGAAATCATGTATATGGAATGGCGTATGCAATAGTATCGTGTATGCGCGTAAGAATTATATGTGCGAAACATGTGTAAAAACATTTTTGTATAAAAATGCATACATGAAATATGTGCAAAGATGTATGTGTGTAAAACATTAACGAAAAAATTATAAGTGAGTGTGAATGTGTGAACAATGCATAACAAATGATGTGCATACATAAATTTACAGTGTACATGCAATCAACATACAACGATGGCATAAGTACAAAATATGGTATAACATGAGAATGAATGTTCAGGATATATGATACATGTGCACATAGCATGATTTAGACAGGACAGGAATACATGTGTGGTGTAAGGTGAAGGCGACCTAACATGATAATGTGTACTAATGAATCGTGAGGAAAGGCAAAACTCACATACATAAAAGTACAAAATATATACAAATAATGTACTCGACACAGGACACATTATAAGAATGATTATGTACAGTGAGTGTTACGTGTGTGCGATAAAGACATGTGATGAAAATGATTGCGAGGAATGGATGACGTTTACGAGGTACGTGTGATCACATGTATATGTAAAATGGGGCATGGTATATAACAACTAACAAGCATAATGCAGGATTCATATGTGCATGGTATAATGCATGTTCATGATATGGCACACAATGTGGAAGATACAAAGTGTCATGATGTGTATAACGTGTGGTCTAATGAAGTATGCTAATGTGTGCACACTATGACATGCAACATTGTATGTTCCAGCACATAATGTTTATGTACATATGCAATGTGAGCATACATGCTATGACACATGATGAATGTATATTTTATTTGATATTATTTTTATTTTTTTATTATTTTTTTTTACATATCGTGGTAGTAGTATGTCTATGCGTGCCGTGATGCATGTCGATACGTACCTTCGATGACATATGTTGTATGTACTGGCTATGGTGCCTGATGGATGTTATGGATATCATAATGTATGTTAGTATGTATGTGTTGCGACAAGCACTATTATGTATGTACATGCAAGGTAAACACAGGTTATGTTCATATTCACAAATTATGATGTAAGCAATTTTATATACAAAGTACACAGGCTTTATTATTGTATGGAAAGAATTATACATGAGACAAAATGCATGTGTTTTATTTACTACTATTGCTTATAAGAAATGCACAATCACATACACATACAAGAAAAAATTTCTCCCAACCATATTTTTATCACACAGGAGGTCGTACGGTCTCTTTTTTAGGCGGGTGTTAACCCATGGGTTAACAGGGAACCCAATGGGCGCGTAAGCATGCTGTGAAGCACAAACTCTCAATACTAAAAAAACGCATGCAGATGAATTTTCAGCTATCGTGTATTTAAACAATCCGAACAAACCGAAACACGCCCCTCGGGGTATGAGAACCTTTAAGGAGTGAACATCTAAATTTATTTGGATTTATTCAATACATGAAAGCCCACTTCACAAGCGATGTATTACGGCGCATGCCCCCTAGGGGAAGTAGCTATGTCCATTACATGGGCTTAGGTCGAAGGTAATGATATTTTCAGGCTACCAGAGCGTGATCCCTGCCAACGGGTCTAATTTGACCAATCGGGTCATCATTTGATATACCATTTAATGGCACGAGGCTTGGGGTGGTGGTTATCCCGAACACTTCCCTACAATGAGTGAAAGTAGGGTCGTGTTTTAGGAACGCACCGGGGTCGATAGGGGACGAACCTAACATAACTCTAAGGCTCTAGTATGATGCAATATGCAATTTTTTGAAAAGATATAAAATTTCTTGATCCTAAACCCATTTACATTAGATTATCCAAAAGTACTTTCGGAGAAAAATCTCATGATGTCCCTAGTGGAGTCGCCACTGTGACGCACCTGAACCCTGCTCGACATCCGGGTGGCCCTCGGGCGTCCGCTTTTAGGACTCGAGGCCGGATGGAGGTTCGTTAAAACTCGTAAAAGCCGGTCGCTTCGCAATGGACAAGAATATATCCAAATCCATTATTGGCAATCAACTTACGAGAGCGTCTATTGGGTTATCATAAGGCAGGATCACGGAGTCGCCACCCAATAGAACATCGGTAAATAAATCTAACCTTATGAGGCCCAAAACCAAAGGGAGTTCGGGACCTCACTCTTATTCATACCTTTGGTTAATATTATGTGAACGGATCTTTAGGATCAATTATTTTATCTCTCTCCTCACACTAGTTATGCAATAAATAAAAACGCATTGCAAGCACGTAAAAAATAATAAATAAAGCGATAAATAAAATATATTTACAGTTATCCAAAAATAAATATAAAATCATAAAAGAATGATAAAAATACGTACATAAATCGAGCTATTCATTTAGGCAGGAACATTGGTTCCCAATTACTTATTTTATGAAAAGTTTTGAGTTCTCAAATCAATTTAAACCTTTGCTTTGGGATGAAAACCAGGACATTGGTCCAGTTTTATTAACATATTTCATTTACTATAAAACATTTGTGTGGTGGTTCTTTTTAAGCGCGGTCGAAAAATCATTTATTATTACAAACCACAAATGAATAAAATAAATAAAATAATTACATATTTTCAAATAATAAATAATAAATAAAACCTAATCTACTCGCCACGACCGTGCTTCTTGGACAGGCCACGTGATACTCGCGGTTATAGTCATGACGGGAAAATAATATTGGTTAGTAATGAATAAATGAATAATTGGATAAATAAATAAACAAATAATTTGAATAAAGCAAATTGAGAGAAGTAATTAAAATTAAAAAAATGGACTAAATTAAATTAAGCAATGAACAAATGAATAAATAGATAAATAATTGGATAAATAATTGAATGAATTAAATTAAAAGAATTGATGGATGGAAAATATAATAACAATTGTAATAATCGAATGCAATAAAAAGAATAATGATAATAATAAGACAAATAATTGCAATAATAGGAATAATAATAATGTGCTAATATTAATAATTATAACATGAATTAAACATAAGATGATAGTATTAATAATGTAAATGGATAATAATAATAATAATAGCAATAATGCAATATAATAATGATCACCTTAACCAAATAATAATAATAATAATTACACAATCATCATAATAATAATAATAACAATAATAATAAAATACCAATAACCATAATATTATAAACAATTACTAAAATAACAATGACATAAATGATATCACAATAATAATAATATTAGCAAAATATAAAATAAATAACACAAATATTAACAAATAAACAACAATAATAATAATATCATAATAACCATAATATTAACAATTAATAATAATAATAATAATAACAAATAATAATAATATATAAAACAGAAAAATAAATAATAAATAAATAAATATAATAATAAAAATAACAATTAATTAATAATAACCATATAATAATAATAATAATAATAATACAAAACTTAAATAAATAATAATAATAATAATAATAATAATAATAATAATAAAATAAATAAAGAGGGAGGAAGGAAGTTTACTGGTCACCAGAAGCTCGCCGGAACGGCTGTGGCTGACACGACTCATGCCGGAAGGTAGATCGTCACCCGAGGAGCTCACCGGAGCTGGTCACGCGCCGATCGGAGGTCCGCCGTCGCCGAAAAATGCGCCGGAATGTCTCGGTTCGTCTCCCTCACGCGCCACGCTGCCGGCAACCGACGGAGGGACGGCGGCCGTCGTTGGAAGCGTCCACACGTGCTGGTTCTTCCGGTGGGGCACGTGCCGCCGTGTGCGGTGGTGGTTGGTTGGCGGAGCCCCCGCCACCTCCTCTCCTTTTTCTTCTTTTTTTCTTCCTTTTTCCGGCGTCTGGTGCTTTTCGTTGGTCCCGTTGGCTGCTGGTCCTCCTCCTCTTATTTCTTCTCTTTTCCTTTGATTTTGGTTTTTCTTGGCCTTTGATCTCTCTTACTCTCTCTTTTATTTTCTTTTTCTTGCTCTCTTTTCCTTTCTATTTCTTTCTTTCTTCTTGGTCTTTGCTCAGCCGACCTGTTCTTGCTCTCTCCTCTTTTCTTTCTTTTTCTTTCTCTTTCTTTTCTTTTCCCAGTCGAGCCCCTGTTCTTGCTCACTCTTTTTCTTTCTTTTACTTTTCTTTGCCGACCTCCCTCTCTTGGTCTTCTTCTTTTCTTTTTATCCCACCAAATAGGTTAGATTAGGTCACCAACTCCCTCCAATAATTCCTCCATTTTTACTTTTTAATTAATTAAATTTACTTGAATAATTACACATTTTAATTTACTTAAACTAACACATATATCAATTAATTAAAAACTCTACATTTTAACTAATTAATTAACTAAATAAACTTTAATTTTACATACATTTTAATTTCCCAATTAATTAATAATATTACCTAATTAATTTTTAATCATACATACATATATATTTTTTTTAGAGGAAATTATCAAGGAGTCAAATGCCATTTTTTCTTTTCTCTCTTTTTTTTTTTTTTATATGTTATGCCGGACTCGGGACCCGGTGTCTACACCATGGGCTTTACAAGATAAATACAGCCCAAGCTAAAAAAATTAAACACACTTAAAGTTAAGTCTAATAGGCTGAATATGAAAGCCCAAAAAAAAGACTAAATAAATAACCAAACTTACTAAACTAAGCCCAAATAAGAAGCCCACATGCCTAGCCCTTTTAGAATATAACTTAAGTGAGTCATGTGACTTTTAAATGAAGCACATGACTTGTACAATTAAAGCCCAAAGTCATATAAGCCCTTGATGGCTTAAATTGGCCCAATTCCTTCACTTGCTTCCAAAAGGCTAAGTACTTTAATTTGGCCTTCAAGCTCTCCATAGCATTTCGCAATAGCCTCTTCATGAATTTCTTGAGTGACAAAGTCTTGAACGAAAGATGACATAGCCATCTTTAGCTTCTGAGCACGTCCTCTGGTTATTGGACCACTAGGCATCTTCAAAGGATCTTTGATGGTTGATGGCATTGTTGGTGGATCCGTATCATTCCCTCCCTCCTCAAAAAGATTTGTCCTCAAATCAGCATCCACATCAAAAGGAGAAAGGTCTAAAACATTAAATGTAGTAGAAACACCATACTCACCTAGTAAATCTATCTTATAAGCATTGTCATTGATGCGCTTCAAGACTTGAAATGGACCATCACCACGTGCATCCAACTTTCCTTTCCTTTGGTTTGGAAGCCTTTCCTTCCGAAAATGCACCCAAACCCAATCTCTAGGGGCAAATACCACTTGTCTCCTTCCTTTATTAGCTCTTTCAGTATACTTCTGGTTCCTTTTCTCAATGTTAGCCCTGGCTTTATCATGCAAAGTCTTTACCAATTCTGCCTTCCTGTTGCCATCTAAACTTGAAAGCTCTTTTAAAGGCAATGGACAAAGATCAAGCACAATCAGTGGGTTAAAACCATAAACAATTAAGAATGAATACTTCTATTATAATCAAATTCAATGAAAGGTAGACAATCCTCCCATGTTTTGAGATTCTTACCCACTATAGCACGAAGTAAGGTACCTAAAGCTCTATTCACTACCTCTGTTTGACCATCTGTCTGCAGGTGGCAAGTAGTAGAAAATAACAACTTTGTACCCAACTTACCCCATAGAACACGCCAAAAATGTGAAAGGAACTTTGTATCCCTGTCAGAAACAATGGTGCGTGGTATACCATGCAAACGCACAACTTCTTTAAAGAATAGGTCAGCAACATGAACAGCACCATCACATTTATGACAAGCAATAAAGTGAGCCATTTTGCTAAACATATCTGCCACAACAAAAATGCTATCTCTACCACATTTAGTTCTAGGCAATCCAAGCACAAAATTCATAGAAATATCAGTACAAGGAGAGCTAGGTACAGATAGAGGCATATACAAACCATGGGGCATAGTTTTAGACTTAGCTTGCCTACATGCAACACATGAATTACATACTTTTTCCACATCTCTGCGCATATAAGGCCAATAAAAATGCTCATTTAACATGTCATAAGTCTTATGCACCCCAAAATGTTCCATTAATCCCCCACAATGAGATTCTAATACAAGCAAATCACGCATGAAACACTTAGGCAAACAAAGCTTGCTGCCCTTAAACAAAAAACCATCATGCCTATAAAATTTATCAAAAGCTTAATGCTCACATGCTGCATACACATTACCAAAATCAAGATCTCCTACATATAATTCCTTAACATGCTCAAATCCTAACAACTTAGAACTAAGTGTAGAAATCAAGGCATATCTTCTTGATAATGCATCAGCAACAATATTATCCTTTTCAGGCTTGTATTGAATAACATAGGGAAATATTTCAATAAATTCAACCCATTTAGCATGCCTTTTATTCAACTTACCTTGTCCCTTCAAGTGTTTGAGGGACTCATGATCGGTGTGAATGACAAACTCCTTGGGTAGGAGGTAATGCTGCCACACATCCAATGCTCTCACCAAGGCATAAAGCTCCTTGTCATAGGTTGAATAATTGAGTTGGGCTCCATGAAGCTTCTCACTAAAATATGCAATTGGCTTCTTTTCTTGCATCAAAACCGCCCCAATACCTACACCAGAAGCATCACATTCTATTTCAAATGTTTTATCAAAGTTAGGTAAAGATAAAATAGGAGCAAAACACAACTTCCCTTTCAAAGTCTCAAATGCCTTTTGCTGTGCTTCTCCCCACTTGAACCCAACTTCCTTCTTGATAATTTCTGTAAGTGGTGCAGCAATAGAAGAGAAATCCTACACAAAACGCCTATAAAAACTCGCTAAGCCATGAAAGCTCCTCACATCCGAAATGGACTTAGGCATGGGCCAATCTCTAATTACCTTCACTTTCTCTTCATCTACTTCAATACCCTATGCACTCACCACAAAACCAAGAAAAACAAGTCTATCTATATAAAATGTGCACTTCTTAAGTTTAGCATACAACTTTTCATTCCTCAAAGTTTGCAAAACTAACTTAACATGCTCAATATGCTCCTCAAAAGACTTGCTGTAAATGAGTATATCATCAAAGTAAACAACAACAAACTTTCCTAAATATGCACTCAATACATGGTTCATAAGTCTCATACACGTGCTAGGGGCATTAGATAGCCCAAATTGCATAACCAACCACTCATACAAACCATATTTAGTTTTGAAAGCTATTTTCCACTCATCACCAGGTTTCATTCTAATTTGATAATATCCACTCATTAAATCAATTTTAGTAAAATACATAGCACCACATAATTCATCCAACATATCATCTATCTAGGAATGGGATGTCTATACTTTACAGTGATTTTGTTGACCGTATGACAATCAACACACATCCTCTATGTTTCATTCTTCTTAGGCACCAAAAGGACAGGCACTGCACATGAACTCATGCTTTCTCTCACTAATCCCTTCTCCATGAGTTCTTCCACTTAACTTTGCATCTCCTTAATTTCCATAGGATTGCTTCTATAGGCTGGTCTATTGGGAATGGTAGATCCTAGCACAAAATCAATCTGATGTTCTATCCCCCTCAAAGGTGGTAATCCATCTGGCATCTCATCAGGAAAAACATCAGAATACTCCTGCAACAAAGAAACAAAACTAGGAGGCAAAGAATCAAGATTAGGATCAGTGTCAGAAAACAAAACATCCTTGTAGATTACAAGGACCAAAGGTTGCCTTAAGGCTAATGCACTCTTGACCTCTCTTGCCCTCACATAGAAATTCTGTTTTTGCCGCCCCCCTTGCTTGTTTTCACTCACCACTGGGCCATTTATTTGTTTTGTTTCTTTTTGGGCCTCTTTTCCTCCTTTCCTTTCTTTTTCTCTCTCTTTTACCCCTTAGGCCAAAACCTCTCTCCCCTTTTCTCTTTGGCCGAAGCCTCTTTTTCTTTCTCAAACATTTTCTTTTGATCTTCATAAATCTCTTGAGGAGATAATGGGGCTAAAACAACCTTTTTACCTTCATAAGAAAAAGAAAATCTGTTAGTGTACCCATTATGAATAGCTTGTCTATCAAATTGCCAAGGCCTTCCCAAAAGCAAATGGCCTGCCTGTATGGGTACAACATCACATAAAACTTCATCCTTGTACCATCCAATAGAAAATGGCACTCTAACCTGGCAAGTCACCTTAACCTCTCCACTATCATTTAACCATTGCAATCTATAAGGTCTAGGGTGCTTCTCACATGCCAAGTTCAAATTCTCAACCATACTCACACTAGCTACATTTGTGCAACTCCCCCCATCAATAATGATTGTACACACTCTCCCATTAACTAAACACTTAGTGTGAAATATGTATTCTCTTTGTTTTAGGCTATCTTCCTTAACATTTATTTTTAAAGCTCACCTAGCCACTAATGATTTCCCACTTTCAGCAACTAACAACTCCCCCTCACTATCACAATCACTACAATCTTCCAAAGGAGGCATTTCATCATCACTATGTTCTGATTCAGAAGTAATTTCCCCATCATCCCTAGCAATTATTACCCTCTTATTAGGACAATCACAGGCTACATGCCCCTTACCCAAACATTTAAAATATTTCATTTCTCTACTAGGGGTAGGAGTACTAGAGTTACCTTTAACACCTTTGTTTGGAATTTGGGTTGCCCTTACTTCTTTTGGACCCGAATCCGCCCCATAGGGTTTAGATACCCTAAAGTCCTTCTTCTCCTACTTTTTGTTCCATTTAAACCCTAAAGTATAGCTTGAGTTGTTGCTATTCTTATTGAAGCTTTTACTCCTCTTTTGCTTTTCAATCTTCATTGCCATGTGCAATATCTCTTCCATAGTGTCATATCTATACAACTCAATGGCATCAGCAATATCCTTGTTTAGACCACCTAAGAACCGAGCCATGGTGACCTCCTCATCCTCCTCAATATTTTCTCCACCATGCATAATTCCATATCCTTATAGTAATCCTCCACTGATTTTCCTCCTTGCACAAGTCTATGCGATTTCTGATGTAATTCTCTAAAGTAGTGTGAAGGAACAAACCTTTTTCTCATGGCTTCCTTTATGTCCTCCCAATTACTAATAGGATGCCTCCCCACCTTCCTTCTACTCAAATTGAGTTGCTCCCACCAAAGCATTGCATAATCAGTGAACTCTACAGCTGCAATCTTCACCTTCTTTTCCTCTGAATATCTATTGCATTCAAAGATCATCTCCACCTGTCTGTCCCACTCCATGTACTCTTCTACACTATTTCTGCTTTTGAACGGAGGAATCTTGAGTTTGATGTTGCCCAAGTTTCCATCTATCTTTGCACTAGTTTCCTCTTCATCTTTATCATCAAAATCACGCTCCATATGTCCTTGAATAATTCGGCCTCTCCTTGCTGCCCTTCTAGGTACATTAGATATACTTCCTTCAAGCCTCTCTTCCATTCCATCCATTCTAAGGGATAACTTCCGGATCTCACTAATGAATGCTTGATATAGTATCTTGTTATCTGATACATGATCTTTACTTTGGGATATTCCCTTCCCACTAGTTTCTTCAGTCATGGTGTATTACCTGCAAAATTGTTAGATAAAAACCTCACAAGCACTCCCTCACGTGTTTACACTCAAAAAATGTCACTCCTCTCGTATTTCACACAATTAAGGCTTTTACCCTCTTAATATCCTCACACTCTCTTGCCTTTTACCACTCAAGCTTGCAACTTTAAAATTGCACTTTAGAATTCAATCCACAAAGCAAGAATCTTGAGCACGTTTAAGAAAGTAAAGAAAAAGTAAGCACTAATAATAAAAAGATAGCTCAAAACTAGAAAAGAAGACACAAGATACAATGGAGGTGATACACGGTCAAGAGTGGTGTACCACTTGATTATATCCAAATTAGAGTATTAGAACAAGTAAAGATACTCTAACAATATAAAGGAACAAAAGCAAGCTTAAAACAAAGAAATAAGCAACAAGAATTAAGAAAAATGACAATTTGGACAAAATGTATGAATTTGATTCACTACAAAGTAAACCAAATATAGAACCTAGATATTCTACCCAGCAAAGCAAGAAATCAACAAAAAGACAAAATTAAACTAAATAAAGTAGTTTACATGCAAGACAATTCAATTTAGAGCCAAAACAATAAATAGGCCGAATGTTATATCAAGCTCTAGTTAATGTGTCAAGTTGTGTGCAAAATGATGGCAACATGATAGGAAAATGATAGCAAATGGTAGAAAAATGATGGCAAAATGATACCAAAATGGTAGAAAAATGATGGCAAAATGATACCAAAATGGTGACATAAATGATCAAAAATGGTGGAACAAATGGATAAGATATGATAAAATGGCAGCTCAAATGGATAAGAAATGAAACAAAAATGGCAGCTCAAATAGATAATAAATTATATCAAAAATGGCAACTCAAATGGATAAGAAATGGATAACACAAATGGTGGATCAATGATTGCAAAGTAAATCCTTGGATAAGTAGGATTAGGACTACAATTCCAATTCTGATATGGATTAGGATTTTGAAAACCTAAACCCAAAGGTATAAGGATTAATTTTACTAGCCCTTAAAGGATTCCTAATTCCACAAGCAATATGGATTAATTTTCTCCCACCTATCATAGGATTTGGATTTGCCCTTTGTTATATAAACCCTCCTTGGCCGAATTGATCCCTACTCTTTTCTCCTTCTATACCCTTTCTTTCACGTTTTTTTTTCTTCTTTCTTTTTTTTCCTTCTTTCAATTTTTTAATATGAAGGAAATAACAACTAAAGACAACTAGGGTCGGGTTTCAAGCAAAAAGTGATCAAAGGTTCCAATTCGATTTTTTTTCTTAAAACGCAAAAAAATTCAATGTGAATAATGGAGTCTTAAATGTCATTTTTGAGGTCCGAAAAAGGCAGTTACATAGGGCAAACATAAAATAGATTGTAAAGCACAAAATTCCCTTTCTGGAAACATATTATAAAAGCAAATCGGACACCCGAGTCAAAAGTTATGTCCTTTCGAAAATTTCTATTTTTTTTTTCAAATCAGCAAACTAATCTCTAATCTTCTTCTACTAGGATTCGGATTCAAAGCAAAGGATGTTCAAGATTTCAGTTCAAGGCTATTTCATGAATTTAAGGTAAAGGTAAAACAAGAAAAGGCTAATTTAAACACACTAAGGAACTTAATGCAATCTAATTCGGCATAAACATAAAGAATTCAAAGAAAAGAAAACACAAACCTAATACTAAGATAAATAGGAATTTACCTTAACGTTGGTTCTGATACCAAATGATGTGGAACCCAATAGCTAACAAGCTACAAACCCACACATACAAGATGATTAGCAAAGAAACAAAGAGATAAAATCACTACCTATTGAACCCCCAATCAACCTGTGATTGAAAACGTAAATAATCGAGAAAAACGAAGAAGATAAAAATGCCACAATCAAGACAATTGATAAGTAATCAAATTTTTCATGCAATAGAAAAGATAAGTAAGCAATCCTCACTAATCTCTCTAAAGAAATTCGACCAAGCTAATGAGAAAAAACTCTCAAAATGTTTAATTGATCAAATCTAAAGTTTACAACTCATATTAGCCTATATATATGGTGGCTAACCCTAATTACCCTTAAAACCTAAAAACAAACCCTAATAAGGCCTTAAACACACATAGGCCGAAATTACCGTGGGCTTTACAAGATAAATTAAGCCCAAACTAAAAAAATTAAACACACTTAAAGTTAAGTCTAATAGGCTGAATATGAAAGCCCAAAAGAAAGACTAAATAAATAACCAAACTTACTAAACTAAGCCCATATAAGAAGCCCACACGCCTAGCCCTTTTAGAATATAACTTAAGTGAGTCATGTGACTTTTAAATAAAGCACATGACTTGTACAATTAAAGCACAAAGTCATATAAGCCCTTGATGGCTTAAATTGGCCCAATTCCTTCACTTGCTTCCAAAAGGCTAAGTACTTTAATTTGGCCTTCAAGCTCTCCATAGCATTTCTCAATAGCCTCTTCATGAATTTCTTGAGTGACAAAGTCTTGAACAAAAGATGACATAGCCATCTTTAGCTTCTGAGCACATCCTCTGGTTATTGGATCACTAGGCATCTTCAAAGGATCTTTGATGGTTGATGGCATTATTGGTGGATTCGTATCAGGTTCCTAGTATCAAAAACCCCATGGATCTTTTTTTTGACAATAATGGTTCTATTGCATAGGCGAAAGAGTCGAGATCTCATTAGAGATCAAAACATATACTCAAGCGTTTTCATCTCATTCGAGAAATAATTGAGAGAGGAGACGTCAAGATATGCAGAGTACCAAAGGATGACAACATTGCTGATCCACTTACCAAGGCTTTCCCACAAGCCAAACATGATGGACATACTAGGTCAATGGGTATTAGATACATGTATGATTGGGCCTAGTGCAAGTGGAAGATTTTTAGTGGTTATACCCTAGGCCAAATATTTTGACCTTGATGTAATCATTACATTTTCATTTATATAATGAATTTCTTTACATTAATATTATTGGCATGTCACATTATTGTAATGTTTATGAATAACCATGTTATTATTGTCATCCCTAGTCATTTATCACTAAAGGGCATAAAGATAAATTAAGACTAGTATAGATTTGATCGATAATCATGAGATGATTATATATAGTGATATATATTAAATCTGTAGTTACTTGTTAGAAAAATAAGGTACTGGATAGACCCACTATGAGATCACTACATGGGATAGTGTCATAAGTTATCTCATAATAGTTATGTTATTGAATCATTAGACTTGAGATTATTACAGTTTCCTACATAAGGAACATCGTGTTTTGACAAACGTTGTCTTTATTCAAATAATCATAAAGGTTATGCTTGAACACGATGAGAATTATGCAGATGATAGTAAATAATTAAGATGGAATTTGTCCTTCTTTTATGAGAGAGATATCTATTGGGCCCCTCGATAAGTAGGACTATAAAATGCATGGGCGTACTCGAATGAATTGATAGTATGATCAATGTCATTTGAATTTGTCAGTCTACTTAGTGATCGAGAAATTATATGTTTGAACAATATAAGTTTGACGTGGACCATGACTTATGTTTAAATAAGATATCGTATGACAAAAGGATAATAACATGTTCTATTATTAAGCTAAAATCGGGCTTATGATATTTATATTATTTGGGTAGTCATAATGTCTTGCTAGAAACCAATTATGACTTGTGGGCCTATTATGGAATACGGCCCACTGCCAAATTAATATAAACCTGTTGAGCGACACACTAAGACCATAATAAATAGACTGTATTCTAAATAGGGTATTTCGAAATAATGTAAAGATAGATATTTACATTTAATTTCAAAATTGTATATAAATATAATATTTCTTATTATTTTGAATAAGAAATAAATAAATAAATACATACACACACACACACACACACACACACACATATATATATATATATCTTATTTTGAGTAAGAGATAATATCCCTTTTTAATCTCTCTAGGGTTTGAGTACTTACAAATATATATATGGATATATGTTGAAGATAATCACAAAACTAATTTTTGTTTTAAGAGAGGCTGCAAAATACCTAGCTGCCACTTTTCTTTTTAAAAGGAAAAACGTAGAGAAAAACCCTTAAAATTCAGTCGCAAAAGAGGGAGCTAGCACCCCTGCGATTATTTTTTCATCGGTTCGTGCATGTGGATACTGGTAGAGGGTGTTCGTGATTGAAGCAGCGCCTACAATCCAATAGAACTAAGTTGTTAGTTTGTAATTCAGCACACTTAATAGTTTGATATTCTTTTTCCTTCCTTTTGAATCAATTAGATCGCATGGATCCTGTTTGGGTTTCATTTTATTCTGTTGCGCGATAATTTTGAATTATTCCAAAAAACCCAATACTCATTACATCATTCCAAAGCTGGAACATGCGTTAGTCCTCTTTCCCTCATTTGCATTTGGTTGCTTCTTTTATTTGTTTTTGCATGGTTTTGTCCACCTTTTGTTACTTTGTACATGCATCTATTTATTTTCTTATGTTTTAGTTTAATTCATTTAATTGTTCATTTATTAGCTAAATTCACTATTATATATTATATTATTATTATTACTATTTATCATTATTTATATATTTCAGATTATTATTATTATTATTATTATTATTATTGTTGTTGTTGTTGTTGTTGTTGTTGTTGTTGTTGTTGCTCTTACTCTTGTTATTATTTATTACTATTATTATTATTATTATTAATTTATTTTATCTTTAATTTATTTAACCGCTTTAGCATACGCGTTTTAATGCATGCTGCATGAATTTCGAACTGCATCATGCATTCTATCTATTTGTTTATTTTATTTCAAAATATCAAATTAATTATTTACTTAATTTATTAGATTCGATTAACTGTTATTATTCTATTTAATTCAATTCATCATTAATCAATAATATTTCTACTATTTCTTGTTTTGACCGCGATTGCGAGGGACACGTGACTCGTCCCTGTGTTAGCCGAAGCAAGGCTAAGGAGAATAATCTAGAATTTATTTTATTTATTATTTATTAATTTGGGCCTGTACTATTATTCTTTAATTTTCTCTTATTTCTTGCAATATGTAATAATAAAAGTTTTTCGCACGCTTAATATAAAAATAACACCAAAACTATTTCAATTAATTAATTGGCATTTTTCCAATAAAACCAGGACCAATGTCTTGTTCTTTGTAATACAAAATTACACATAAATTATAACTTTTCTTTACATTGTACAAGATTTTTGTATATAAATTAACCTAGTTTTTTTCACAGTTAATTGGATCATGCATCCCAATTTTCTCAAAATACACATAATAAAATCACTTTTTTTATAACAATTGTATACGGGAACCAACATTATGATTTTATCTTTAATTTCATACCATAATTTATCTTTTCTATCCCATGCTTTATCGTTTTCATTAAAATATGATTTTACATCTTTCTAAATATGCTTGAATGCGCCTTTACTTTTCTAGCATGACAACTTGTGTGACAAGAGAGATAAAACAATTAATCTTGAAATCCATTTATATAACATTAACCAAAGGTATAAATAAGAGTGAAGTCCCGAACTGTCTCTGGTTTTGGCTTCATAAGGTTAGATTAACTTTTCTAATATTTTATTAGGTGACGACTCCATAATACCTACCTTGTGACGCCCAATAAATGCACTTGTAGGTTGATCGCCAATAATGGAATTGGGGTCTCCTAAGATGCTGTCTCATGCATTTTGGAGGCCTGAGGCTTGGCAAATTGGGTTGAATCTCTGTCAATTGTGAAACGACCAGCCTTTACAAGTTAAATGAACCTTCATCCGGCTTTGAGTCCTAAAAGTGGACTCTCAAGAACAAGTCAGATACCAATCGGGGGTTCGACGCATGCCACACAACCCCTATAATACCTTCCATTGTTAAAGCTCCCACTTTGGAACTCAAGCAACTTTTAACTCATCTCAGACATGCTAGTGTCGGGAGAGTGTATCTGCAAAGCAGTCGATATATGCTCAAAATAAAGCCATCAAAAGTGCTTAGATTGAAAAGTAAACCAAAAAGTGTGAAAAAATAAAAAAAAAAATTCTTAGCTCTTTTGTTCTCTTAATTTAATTATAAGGATTTATGTGAAATATCTTTATATTGGAAAGTTGGGTATATGTTTCTTTTGGCCTAATTTTTTTTGGAACTTAGCTATGTGGTCATAATGTTGAACTTTATATATTTCGTGCTCGAAAACTTTATTGAAATTATTATGTTTTGTAGGAATTGATAAGAATTTATTGTGAAATTTAAGATGCCTAATGTACAATAGTTTAGCTCTTTAACCCATGGTTTAAAGGCTCTGATTGGTTGAATTTGAATTTTCAAAGGGGAGAATAGTTGAGTTTAACATGTGGTTAAGGACAAGCCTAATCGAAGTATTTGTATGGATACGATATGAATATTTAACTATGTCTGGCGGTGTTCAAAAAAATAGATGGACTTGATTAACCGACAAACTAAATCGAAATCGATCCGAAAAGTAGGTTAACCGAACTGATTTTTATGATTAATGGTTAGTAGTTTAATTGAATTTTGATTTTGATTTTTTGTTCCAAAAAATCGTCAATTTAGATTAATTGATCGATTTTATTTAATTATATATATATATATATATATATATATATATATATATATATATTTCGGTTTCGATTTTTGATTTCGGTTAACTGATCGGTTTTATATAATTTTTCATATGTATTTTCGGTTTAGATTTTCAGTTAACCGACCGGTTTTATATAATTTATATATATATATATATAAGGACACTGCAACATCAAAGGGTATAAATAAAACTAAATTTACCACATAGCAATAGATACACGAATGGATTTCACAACCAAAAACTAAAATGAAGATGCAATGCAAATGCAATGCAAAAGACTGGAAAATCAAATCAAGAAAGTACGGGTAGTAGATCAGCCAGGATAGATAAAGTTATATCCCACACGTGGCTAAAGCTTTTCCAGCCTATATACTTTTAAGATTGTTTGAAAATTTTATGCATACAATATTTCTGATGTACCAAATCAGTTTAAACCGCAGGTACAGAGCATACTTATGAATGCAAAACAATTGTTTGAAATATATATCTATATATTGAAATAATAATTAAAATTACAGAAACTGTAAGGTACAAAGGCTCAACACATGAGCTACACTTATAGGGTTTGAGAGAAACTAAAATAATTACAAGTTTTGGAGATAAACACTCAGCTCGAGATTATAAGGGTTTTTTGCTCAACACATGAGCTACCTAAAATCTGATCTAAGTGTGAGAGCTTTGAAGACTGGGAATCCTCTCCAAATTAGTTTCTGCCTTCAACTGGGAAGAAGGAGGTCTTTAAGTAGAGAGCCTTCCATCAATCAAGGGAGCCTTGTGGAGACAAGAAGTGATGGGATGAGCTGGAAAAGAAGACTTCACATGCTCTGCTCCTATAGTCTCATTATGGCTGTTTAAAAAAAGAGGAAAAAGCCAAGAGCCGAAAGCAGAAATAATATCTTCTACTGTTTTCTTTTCTGACTTTTACTTTTTCTTCTTTTTTTTTTAAGGCTAGGCCTTAACAAAGGTATGGGCTTAAGCCTGTTTGCAAATACACTCAGAAAAATTAAAAGAGGATGGGCTAGGCCCATGTTTACAAAATATTACAATGAGGAAAATAAATGGGCTAGGCCCATGTTTGAAAACATCTTCGTTTATGGATCTAAGCGAGAGTTGGGGAAGACATCACAGTCTTCATCTGCTAGATAGAACATGGGCTCTGTTCTAGAGGACGAGCCTGCTTTTGAAGAATCTGAAGGGGCTTTCGAAGAAGCGGCCTTGCTTTGTAGGAGTTGGGCCATAATCTGAAAGTATTCCTCTTCAGTTTTTGCTGCCACTAGTTGGGTTTGAGCAAAGGATTTTTGGGCCAGAAACTGAGTTGTTGCTGGTTCTACCCCGAGAAATCCTTAACTCTGGAGCCATAAGCTTACGGCTGGCTTTCTGATGGAGTCCGGAATGGAGAATTTCATCCACCATCTGATTTTAAATCTTTTGACCAAATTTATTTGTGCTTCTTGCTGGTGGTAATCAAGATACCAGGCTGTTACCCATGGTAAGAAAAACCTTATTGCAAAAAGCAATAAAGGATGAAACCTTTTTTCTTTATCAGAAGGTTTGTAAGAGGTTTTGAAAAGGGTATAGCTTTCCTGAATTTGGGGTCTTAGGATTTCAGGAGAAGCTCCATACAATTTCCACCAATGAGCGAACCAAAAAGGAATTTTGGTAGAGTCCTGTTTAAGGTTGAAATAAAACAACCAGGTGTGGGTGAAATTTGTGTTTTGGAAAAGGAACGTATTGTACCAGGCCTGTTGATAATCCAAGTAGGAATAGGTCCGGCAATGGTTGTATGTGGTTTTAACATCAACAGGAAAGGATTTGGGTTGGTGAAGGTTTTGTCCCCACTCGAGAGGAGAGAGAACTTTGAGGATCTTTCCCATTGAATAATTGACTAGTCCGGTTTTAGGGTTGTCTATAATAGACACAAAACCCAACAATTCAAGAATTGCTCTGTAATAAGGCTAGGGTTTTCTTAAATCCCAAGGTTTAAATAACCAGCCTTTAGGGAAAACTTTTGAGATGGCCATTTGAGGGTTTTGAAGATAAAATCCTTCCTCCATGGTCCAAATGTATTGAAAATCTGTTTTGACAAAATAATTTGAAATGTTTTTTATTTGAGATAAATAATTTCAAAACTATTTTGAGTTAAAACAATTTTTGAAAATTCCTCTTGTGAGGATTTTGAAGAAATAACTCCGAGATCGGAGGGTTTGATAAGTTGTCTACTACAAGATGATTCTTGTGTAGTTTTGAAGTTTGTTTAGAGGAAGTTTTTGAAGATAAAGATCCTTCCTCTGGTTTTTAAATAGTTTGGGGTATTTTACCTGCTTTCTGTTCAGCTAGCATTTTGAAAAGGGAGCCAAGTTCTGACTGTTTGGTGAGAGTCTCAATCTATTGTTGGACCTAAGACAGTTTGGCAAGGGCCTTCTCATCTTCTTCGATGATATGTGCCCACGATTTGATTTCTATAGCAGAAGAAGCTGCTACAGGTTTTGAAACCTTTTGGTCCTCTTTTTTCTGGACCTCTTTCCCCTTCCCCTTTAATTTTCTGGGCATTTTAGGTCCTGTTTTGAAGGAACTCTCTGGTTAGAAAATCAGGAATCGAGTTTTTATCTCCCTTAATAAATTCAATTTCAAAATCAAATATACTAAGGATAGCTTGCCAACTGGCAAAAATTTGTTTTGATGCGATGTTTTGAACATCTTTTTGCAAAACTTCCTTGGCAGATTTGCAATCAATCCAAAGTAAAAACTTCTGATTTAGTAAATCACTTTGAAATTTTGAAATGCACATGACAATTGAAAGAATTTCTTTTTTAATTGTAGAATAATTTTTCTGACAATCATTCCAATGTGCAGATGTGAACTGGACTATGCATTCTTTCCCATTCACTCTTTGTTTTAAAATGCCTCCATAACCTAAGTCAGACGCATCAGTTTCAACGATCTTAGGTGCTAATGGGCCAGCTAAATGTAGGCATAGAATTTCTTTTACCTATTTCTTAATTTGTTGAACTACACTAGTATGTTCATCAGACCAAAATACAGTGGTTTTCTTCAACCTATCATGCAAGGGTTTTGCTAGACGATTGATGTTTGGACAAAAATCTAGAACATAATTCAGACTTCCTAGGAATCTCTGAAGCATGGTTTTATCTAAAATTTTATCCGAAAATTTATCAGCAAAAGCTAAGGATATCTCTCTATTGGTGTAATTGTTCCTTGGGAAATATAATGTCCTAAGAAACGAATTTTTGTTTGTAAAAGAGAGATTTTTGTTTTTGAAACAACAAGTCCATTTTTCTTTACCACATTAAAAAGGTCCTGAGGTGTTTGAAATGTTGTTCAATTGACTCCGAAAAGACAAGAACATCATCAATATAAATAATGCAGAAATTTGAAAAAGGATTAAAAATCTCATTCATAATTCTCTGAAATTTAGAAGGAGCATTTTTTAAACCAAACGACATAACCGTCCACTCATACTGTCCAAAAGGAACAGTAAAAGCAGTTTTCTAATGATCTTTTGGTTCAATCTGAATTTGCCAAAAACCTGATTTCATATCAAATTTTGAGAAAATAAATGCAGAATGCAGTTTTTGCAAAAGATATTTTTTATTGGGAATCGGGTACTGAATCCATTTTAAAGCCTTGTTTAATGGTTTGTAATTAATTACAAGCCTAGGCGTGCCTCTTTCTATTTCAGATTTTTTGTTAACATAAAATGTTGCACAGCTCCAGGGAGATCTGGATTCTGTGATTAAACCCTTTTGTTTTAAATCTTGAATCTTTTTTTTGCATTGTTCTTCGAGTTCGTGGTTCATTTGGATGGGTCTTGCTTTTGTTGGAATTTGTCTCTCTAAAAATTCATTTTCATAGGGTAAATCAACCATATGTTGTTTTCTGTTCCAGAAAGCATTTGGTAAATCCGAACAAATTTCATTTTCAATTATTTTTTGAAAATCAGAAATTCTTTATTTTACCAAATCATTTTATAAACCCTTTTGGATTTTAAAAAAGGAAACATCCTGTTTGAGAAAATGTAAATGTTTTTGTTTTCCTTGAATTATATAATTTAATTCACTTTTGTAAACAGAACAAGCTTTTAAAAGATTTAAATTTCTTGTTTTGGGTTTTACAACATAAGGGAAAATAATTTTTTCTCTGTTTCTTTTAAAGGAAATACCATCATACGTAACAAAATAGGAAGTAATCATATTGATAAATGGAGTCCTTAAAATGACAGTATGACTGATATTTTCAAGTAAAACAAAGGGAGTTTTGATAAAGATGCTACAATTTTGGATGGAAGCTTCTGTTTTAAATTTTATTTTCATGTCGAAGTTATTAGCTGCGATAAGTTTTTCAAAAGTTTTTTTAGAAAATCTTTTTAGAATGATACAGCCTTTTAAACAATTTAAATCTGCTCCAGTATTAAAAAGAGCAACTGTATCCATTTTGAAATCGTCTGAAAAAACAAGGGAAACTTTTACAAAATATTTTCTTGTTGTTATTTCTCTTAAAATGAATAAGAAATCATTTAGAGCGTTTTCTAAACTCTGAATTTCATTTTCTAAGTCTAGATTAGCAGTTTCATTTTCTTCATTTTCTTCTTTTTCATTATCATTAGAACTAGAGTCTTGTGATAAAAGAGCATGAAGAAGATTTGAATCTTTCTCCTATTTTTCTTTAAGAGTTTTTAGCTCTTGTTTGACAATTTTAATTTCTTCTTGAAGCGATTGAATTATCGCAGGAGGTTTCTCTTTTGATTTAGTACTTAGGATTTTAGTGAGATCATAAGTACTGTCTGGAATAAGTTTGGAAGTGGAAGGTTTTGGAGTTTTTGCTTCAAAGGACTTCAAAAGTTTTTCAATGATTTTTTTTTTAAGTTTTGAATCTTCCACTTGTTTGATAATATCAAGAATTAATTCTTGATCTTTTGTCAAAACATTTATTGATTTGAAACTACTACCCGACTCACTGTTGGAGGAATCAAGGGCAGCAACTTCATCATTTTGAAAAGAATCTTCTATTTCTGATGATTCTGTTTGAGTTTCATTTGTTGACGTTTCAAGGAGGATGGCTTCAACGTTTTGTATTGTTTCTTCCTCAACTTGTAACTCATGAAGTTTCTTGTTAAGTCTGTAATATTTTGAAGTATGGCCCGGCTTGCCACACTTAAAACAAGTGACTTGTTTGAAAGCTGGTTTGAAGGGTTTTTTAAAAGATCTTTTTTTCTTGTAGGGTTTTTGTGGTTTGGATCTTTTATAAAACTATTGTTTGTTTGGTTTAGAAGAAAATCATTTATGAGACTTTTTATAGGATTTGGAATAGGAACCCCCATAGGTCTTTGTTTGACCTCCTGTGGAGACTTCGAACTGTTTACAGAATGATCCTAATTCTTGTCTGGTTTTCTTCATTTCCCATTTTAATTGTTTTTTAAGTTTTAAATCTTGGCAGATCTTTAAACCTTCTTTTTGAGTGAAATTAACTAGTTTCCCACAAGTCAGATGGATATAAGGAATTTGGTTAATTCCAAAAGCTTCTTTGATTTTATTACGGACTCTTTCTACTAAAAGAGTAGGAAGGCCAGCAAGGAATTTTTCTTTCCAAAACGGTTGATTGAAATCTTCCCTAAGCATCAACCTAGTTAAGAAAGTGTTTTTGTAATTTTGAAAATCAGAAAGCTTTTTACATCTAAGGTTTGAAAGCAATTCTGCATTTTTGTCTTTCAAGTGAGAAGGGTCACCTATGAGTTTAGACTAATCGTATGAATTAGGGTTGCTATAACATCAGGATAGTAGTTTCAAATCAATAAATGTTTTGATAAAAGATCAAGAATAAATTCTTCATATTATCAAACAAGTGGAAGATTCAAAACTTCAAAAAGAAATCATTGAAAAACTTTTGAAGTCCTTTGAACCAAAAACTCAAAAACCTTCCACTTCTAAACTTGTTCCAGGCAGTACTTATGATCTCAACAAAAATCCTAATTACTAAATCAAAAGAGAAACTTCTTGTGACAATTCAATCGCTTCAAGAAGAAATTAAAATTGTCAAACGAGAGCTAAAAACTCTTAAAGAAAAACAGGAGAAAGATTCAAATCTTCTTCATGCTCTTTTATCACAAGACTCTAGTTCTAATGATAATGAAAATGAAGAAAAAAGAAGAAAACGAAACTGCTAATCTAGACTTAGAAAATGAAATTCAGAGTTTAGAAAACGCTCCAAATGATTTCTTGTTCATTTTAAGAGAAATAACCACAAGAAAATATTTGGTAAAAGTTTCCCTTGTTTTTTCAGACGATTTCAAAATGGATACAGTTGCTCTTTTTGATACTGGAGCAGATTCAAATTATTTAAAAAGTTGTATCATTCCAAAAAGAGTTTCTAAAAAAACTTCTGAAAAACTTGTCGCAGCTAATAACTCCGACATGAAAATAAAATTTAAAACAGAAGCTCCCATCCAAAATGGTAGCATCTTCAACAAAACTCCCTTTGTTTTACTTGAAAATATCAGTCATACTGTCATTTTAGGGACTCTATTTATCAATATGATTACTCCCTATTCTGTTACGTATGATGGTATTTCCTTTAAAACAAACAGAGAAAAAATTATTTTCCCTTTTGTTGAAAAACTCAGAACAAGAAATTTAAATCTTTTAAAAGCTTGTTTTGTTTACAAAAGTGAATTAAATTGTAGAATTCAAGGAAAACAAAAAAATTTACATTTTCTCAAACAGGATGTTTCCTATTTAAAAATCCAAAAGGGTTTAGAAAATGATTTGGTAAAACAAAGAATTTCTGATTTTCAAAAAATAATTGAAAATGAAATTTTTCGGATTTACCAAATGCTTTCTGGAACAGAAAACAACATATGGTTGATTTACTATATGAAAATGAATTTTCAGAAAGACAAATTCCAACAAAAGCAAGACCCATCCAAATGAATCATGAACTCGAAGAACATTGCGAAAAAGAGATTCAAGATTTAAAATAAAAGGGTTTAATCACAGAATCCAGATCTCCCTGGAGCTGTGCAACTTTTTATGTTAACAAAAACTCTAAAATAGAAAGATGCACGCCTAGGCTTGTAATTAATTACAAACCATTAAACAAGGCTGTAAAATGGATTCGGTACCCGATTCCCAACAAAAAAGATCGTTTGCAAAAACTGCATTCTGCATTTGTTTTCTCAAAATTTGATATGAAATAAGGTTTTTGGCAAATTCAGATTGAACTAAAAGATCGTTACAAAACTGCTTTTACTGTTCCTTTTGGACAGCATGAGTGGATGGTTATGCCGTTTGGTTTAAAAAATGCTCCTTCAGAATTTCAGAGAATTATGAATGAGATTTTTAATCCTTTTTTAAATTTCTGCATTGTTTATATTGATGATGTTCTTGTCTTTTCGGAGTCAATTGAACAACATTTCAAACACCTCAGGACCTTTTTTAATGTGATAAAGAAAAATGGACTTCTTGTTTTAAAAACAAAAATCTCTCTTTTCCAAACAAAAATTCGTTTCTTAGGACATTACATTTCCCAAGGAACAATTACACCAATAGAGAGATCCTTAGATTTTGCTGATAAATTTCCAGATAAAATTTTAGATAAAACCATGCTTTAGAGATTCCTAGGAAGTCTGAATTATGTTCTAGATTTTTGTCCAAACATCAACCGTCTAGGAAAACCCTTACATGATAGGTTGAAGAAAACCCCTGCATCTTGGTCTAAAGAACATACTAGTATAGTTCAACAAATTAAGAAACAGGTAAAAGAAATTCTGTCCCTACATTTAGCTGACCCATTAGCACCTAAGATCATTGAAACTGATGCGTCTGACTTAGGTTATGGAGGCATTTTAAAACAAAGAGTGAATGGGAAAGAATGCTTAGTCCAGTTCACATCTGGACATTGGAATGATTGTCAGAAAAATTATTCTACAATTAAAAAAAAAATTCTTTCAATTGTCATGTGCACTTCAAAATTCCAAAGCGATTTACTAAATCAGAAGTTTTTACTTCGGATTGATTGCAAATCTGCTAAGGAAGTTTTATAAAAAGATGTTCAAAATATTGCGTCAAAATAAATTTTTGCCAGATGGCAAGCTATCCTTAGCATATTTGATTTTGAAATTGAATTTATTAAGGGAGATAAAAACTCAATTCCTGATTTTCTAACCAGAGAGTTCCTTCAAAACAGGACCTAAAATGCCCAGAAAATCAAAGGAGAAGGGGAAAGAGGTCTAGAAAAAAAGAGGACCAAAAGGTTTCAAAACCTGTAGTAGCTTCTTCTGCTACAGAAATCAAATCATGGGCACAAATCATCGAAGAAGATGAGGAAGCCCTTGCCAAACAGTCTCAGGTCCAACAATGGATTGAGACTCTCACCAAATAGCCAGAACTTGGCTCCCTTTTCAAAATGTTAGCTGAACCAGGTAAAATACCCCAAACTATTTCAAAACCAGAGGAAGGATCTTCTTCTTCAAAAACTTCTTCTAAACAAATTTCAAAACCTACACAAGAATCATCTTGTAGTAGACAACTTATCAAACCCTCCGATCTCGGAGTTATTTCTTCAAAATCCTCACAAGAGGAATTTTCAAAAATTATTTTAACTCAAAATAGTTCTGAAATTGTTTTATCTCAAACAAAAAACATTTCAAATTATTTTGTCAAAACAGATTTTCAATACATTTGGACCACGGAGGAAGGATTTTATCTTCGAAACCCTCAGATGGCCATCTCAAAAGTTTTCCCTAAAGTCTGGTTATTTAAACCTTGGGATTTAACAAAACCCCAACCTTATTACAGAGCAATTCTTGAATTGACGAGTTCTGTGTCTATTATAGATAACCCTAAAGCCGGACCAGTCAATTATTCAATGGGAAAGATCCACAAAGTTCTCTCTCCTCTCAAGTGGGGACAAAACCTTCACCAACCCAAATCCTTTCATGTTGATTTTAAAACCACATACAACCATTGCCGCACCTATTCCTACTGGGATTATCAACAAGCCTGGTACAATGTGTTCCTTTTCCAAAACACAAATTTCACCCACACCTGGTTGTTTTATTTCAACCTTAAATAGGACTCTACCAAAATTCCTTTTTGGTTCGCTCATTCGTGAAAATTGTATGGAGCTTCTCCTGAAATCCTAAGACCTAAAATTCAGGAAAGCTATACCCTTTTCAAAACCTCTTACAACCCTTCTGATAAAGAAAAAAGTTTTCATCCTTTATTGCTTTTTGCAACAAGATTTTTCTTGCAATGGGTAACAGCCTGGTATCTTGATTACCACTAGCAAGAAGCACAAATAAATCTGGTCAGAAGATTGAAAATCAGATGGTGGATGAAATTTTTGATTCCGGACTCCATCAGAAACCCAGTCGTAAGCTTATGGCTCCAGAGTCAAGGATTTCTCCGGGTAGAACCAGCAATAACTCAGTTTCTAGCCCAAAAATCCTTTGCTCAAACCCAACTAGCGGCAGCAAAAACTGAAGAGGAATACTTTCAGATTATGGCCCAACTCCTATAAAGCAAGGCCACTTCTTTAAAAGCCCCTTCAGATTCTTCAAAAGCAGGCTCATCCTCTGGAACAGAACCCATCTTCGATCTAGCAGATGAAGATTGTGATGTCTTCCCCAACTCTCGCTTAGATCCATAAACGAAGATATTTTCAAACATGGGCCTAGCCCATTTATTTTCCTCATTGTAATATTTTGTAAACATGGGCCTAGCCCATACTCTTTTAATTTTTCTGAATGTATTTGCAAATAGGCTTAAGCCCATACCTTTGTTAAGGCCTAGCCTTTAAAAAAAATTAAGAAAAAGTAAAAGTCAGAAAAGAAAACAGTAGAAGATATTATTTCTGCTTTCAGCTCTTGGCTTTTTCCTCTTTTTTAAACAGCCATAATGAGACTACAGGAGCAGAGCATGTGAAGTCTTCTTTTCCAGCTCATCCCATCACTTCTTGTCTCCACAAGGCCCCCTTGATTGATGGAAGGTTCTCTACTTAAAGACCTCCTTCTTCCTAGTTGAATGCAGAGACTAATTTGGAGAGGATTCCCAGTCTTCAAAACTCTCACACTTAGATCAGATTTTAGGTAGCTCATATGTTGAGCAAAAAACCCTTGTAATCTCGAGCTGAGTGTTTATCTCGAAAACTTGAAATTATTTTAGTTTCTCTCAAAACCTATAAGTGTAGCTCATGTGTTTAGCCTTTGTACCTTACAGTTTCTGTAATTTTAATTATTATTTCAATATATAGATATATATTTCAAATAATTATTTTGCATTCATAAGTATGCTCTGTACCTGCGGTTTAAACTGATCTGGTACATCAGAAATATTATATGCATAAAATTTTCAAACAATCTTGAAAGTATATAGGCTGAAAAAGCTTTAGCGGCGTGTGGGATATAGCTTTAGCTATCCTGGCTGATCTACTGCCCGTACTTTCTTGATTTGATTTTCCAGTCTTTTGCATTGCATCTTCATTTTAGTTTTAGGTTGTGAAATCCATTCGTGGATCTGTTGCTGTGTGGTAAATTTAGTTTTATTTATACCCTTTGATCTTGCGGCGTCCTTGGTATCAAAGCCTGGGGGGGTAGTGTTATATAAGATTGATTATTTATGATTTGGTAAATTTAATTGTTCTTTGAAAAACTAAAATATTATCTGAGTAAGGTTAGAGGTGAGGCAGTAAGTCCCGTTTTAGCCATTGAGAAGCATTTAGGGTAGTAAATTTCCAGGACCAAGTTATCCAGGTAAGAAAATACATTTTTCAAAAAATTAATTAAATTTTCAAAATCATGAATAATTTATTTTGTAGATCCACTTCTTTTTCAAGCTCTCTTGCTTCAGGTTCCACGGAATCAAATTTAAAACATCTAACCAATAGTGAAGAAATCACTATTGAGGATTTTCAAAAATCTTTAAACAACTGGGAAATTCCAAAAATAAAAAAAAATCAAGTTTATAAAACTGGTCTGTTCCAAAACCTTTTCAAAACTGACTATGTCATTAAAACGGAAGAAAGGGATGTTCAAATCTCAAAACCTTTTGAAACCATCCAACTTCTTTCTCAAAAAACCTTATAAAAACACCAAGATAGGAAATATAATTATATATATATAGGTCTTGTCCAGGTGGGAATTAAACCTTTGACAAAAGATGGTTTAAACACTTCAATCCTTTGTGTTTTGAGGGATGCCAGACATATAAATTTCAAGGATTCTATAATAGCATCCATTGAGTCAAGTCTTTGCCAAGGCCCAATCTCTTTTGAATGCTATCCAGATATCTCTTTATCTTTAAAAGATAAAAACATTTTAAAATCCTTGATTTTGTAAATCAAAACCCATAATTACAAAATGCTGGAAGGATCAATTCCAGTAGCAATTATGTTTAAAGTACATTACAAGGCAATGGTTTTTGCTTTTACGGCAACCAAAAACATTGATTCAAAAAAGGGTGAAACCCTCTTTTTACAAAGAGATCTGTATAGATCTAATACTATCATTCCAAAATCTATCCTTTGGAAAGATATTAGTCTTCCCGATGAATGGATCTTGGAAGGAGTTTCAAAACCAAAATCTCCTGAACAGGCAAAACCAAACACTCAATTGAGGGAAATTACCCAGTACAATGACGGAAAGGTAAAAATAAGCTTTAGTAGAGCTTCCAGTCATTGATATTCAGATGGTGGTTCTTCCACACGTACTTTGAATTTAGGGAAAATTTAAAAATTACCCTCAGTTATTCATCTGCCTGATAGGATGGAGAGTTTTCAAAACCCAAGATTTTCTTGTTCAAGCATTCCAAGTGCTTCTATTCAAAACGTGGATTATTCTTAAAATGTACCTCACCAGGTCTATACTAGACCACAGGAAGGTGATGAAGAACAACAAAATAATTCACCTCTAACTTCACCATCTTTTTCTGCGGTAATTGAAAATGTTATCAATGAATTAAATATTTTAGAAAAAGAATTTCAAGTTGACAAAACTTTCTTGCATCAGGATTTTTATTCATCAAAAAATTCAGAAAAAAGAAATTGGTTTTTCAAAAATTTTCTGGATAAAAGAAAAGAAATTCAAAATAAGTTTTATGACTTTGTCATGCAAAACTAAGATCATGTTTTATTCTTTGACTGGTTTGAAATTTACGCATCCCAAAATAAAATTTCATATCCATTCAAATCAAACACCAAATCTGTTAACCCCGTTACCATTAGAAATAAGGTTACAGAATGGGAAATAGTAGATGGAAAAAGAACTCAATCTGAACATCCACCTTTAAGACAAATCAAAATTGCACATCTAGAAACCACTATAGACGCTGTACCTTATAAAACTCCAACCAATGATTCAAACAAGGATATTAAAAATATTCTTCAACAAAATAACTTTACAAGCACTCATCTTAGTACAATAGCCAAATAGCGAACTAGGATAGAGGAAAACCAAAAAACCACCACTGTCGTTTCCCAGGTTGAATCGACAGCTTCAAAACTGAAAAGTCCAGTGTTTAAACCTTTTGAGGTCTCCTAAACAAGTCAAAAATTGTTCAGGGAAGGTAAATCAGAATTTACCAAAGCTCTTAAAACCCAACTCAGTAGGATAGAGCACACCTCTACGTCTACATCAAAAGTTGTAAAAGATACCCCTGAATGAAGAAAAGCTGTTAGTACTTTAGATCAAGCATCTGACTCTGAAGATACACAGCCAAAACAAAAGGAGGAATTGTTCAAACTTGTTTGGCAGAAAGGTCAAGCTTTAACCATGACCACAGCCCTAGACGTAGGCATAGAAAATAGACCAAACATTCTGTCTTAATCTAAATTCAATGCTTCTACTGTCTATGAGTGGAACATATATGGTATGTCTGAAAACAAAATGTCTTAGTCTTCTACAACAGATGATTATTGCCTCCAATGCTTACAAAACCCAAACCAATACACCTGATAGAGCCATTGCTGAACTGCTCATTGTAGGATTTTCAAGGCAACTAAAAGGATGGTGGGATTATCATCTCACTGCCCAACAGCAGTTAGAAATATTAGGTGCTATCCAAACTACGGAGGATGGGACACCCATTCTCGACGAGATAGGTAACCCCATACTTGATGCTGTAGCAACCCTAATCCATACGATTAGTCTACACTTCATAGGTGACCCTTCTCACTTGAAAGACAAAAATGCAGAATTGCTGTCAAACCTTAGATGTAAAAAGCTTTCTGATTTTCAAAATTACAAAAACACTTTCTTAACTAGGGTGATGCTTAGGGAAGATTCCAATCAGCCGTTTTGGAAAGAAAAATTCCTCGTTGGCCTTCCTACCCTTTTCGGAGAAAGAGTTCGTAATAAAATCAAAGAAGCTTTTGAAATTAACCAAATTCCTTATAACCATCTGACTTATGGGGAAGTAGTTAGTTTCACTCAAAAAAAAAGGTTTAAAGATCTGCCAAGATTTAAAACTTCAAAAACATTTAAAATTGGAAATGAAGAAAACCAGACAAGAATTAGGATCATTCTGTAAACAGTTCGAAGTCCCCACAGGAGGTCAAACAAAGACCTGTGGGGGTTCCTGTTCCAAATCCTACAAAAAGTCTCATAAACTATTTTCTTCTAAACCAAACAAATAAGAGTTTTATAAAAGATAAAAACCACAGAAACCCTATAAGAAAAAAAGATCTTTTAAAAAATCCTTCAAACCAGCTTTCAAATAAGTCACTTATTTTATATGTGGCAAGTCGGGCCATACTTCAAAATATTGCATACTTAATAAGAAACTTCATGAGTTACAAGTTGAGCAAGAAATAATACAAAACATTGAAGCCATCCTCCTTGAAATTTCAGAAAATGAAACTCAAATAGAATCATCAGAAACAGAAGATTCTTTTCAAAATGATGAAGTTACTGCCCTTGATTCCTCCAACAGTGAGTCGGGTAGTAGTTTCAAATCAATAAATGTTTTGACAAAAGATCAAGAATTAATTCTTGATATTATCAAACAAGTGAAAGATTCAAAACTTGAAAAAGAAATCATTGAAAAACTTTTGAAGTCCTTTGAACCTAAAACTCCAAAACCTACCACTTCCAAACTTATTCCAGACAGTACTTATGATCTCACTAAAATCCTAAGTACTAAATCAAAAGAGAAACTAACTGTGACAATTCAATCGCTTCAAGAAGAAATTAAAATTGTCAAACAAGAGCTAAAAACTCTTAAAGAAAAATAGGAGAAAGATTCAAATCTTCTTCATGCTCTTTTATCACAAGACTCTAGTTCTAATGATAATGAAAATGAAGAAAATGAAGAAAATGAAACTACTAATCTAGACTTAGAAAATGAAATTCAGAGTTTAGAAAATGCTCCAAATGATTTCTTGTTCATTTTAAGAGAAATAACCACAAGAAAATATTTGGTAAAAGTTTCCCTTGTTTCTTCAGATGATTTCAAAATGGATACAGTTGCTCTTTTTGATACTGGAGCAGATTTAATTTATTTAAAAAGCTGTATCATTCCAAAAAGATTTTTTAAAAAAACTTCTGAAAAACTTATCGCAGCTAATAACTCTGACATGAAAATAAAATTTAAAACAGAAGCTCCCATCCAAAATGGTAGCATCATTATCAAAACTCCCTTCGTTTTACTTGAAAATATCAGACATACTGTCATTTTAAGGACTCCATTTATCAATATGATTACTTCCTATTATGTTACGTATGATGGCATTTCTTTTAAAATAAATAGAGAAAAAATTATTTTCCCTTTTGTTGAAAAACCCAGAACAAGAAATTTAAATCTTTTAAAAGCTTGTTCTGTTTACAAAAGTGAATTAAATTGTATAATTCAAGGAAAACAAAAACATTTTCATTTTCTCAAATAGGATGTTTCCTTTTTTAAAATCCAAAAGGGTTTAGAAAATGATTTGGTAAAACAAAGAATTTCTTATTTTCAAAAAATAATTGAAAATGAAATTTGTTCGGATTTACCAAATGCTTTTTGGAATAGAAAATAACATATGGTTGATTTACCATATGAAAATGAATTTTCAGAAAGACAAATTCCAACAAAAGCAAGACCCATCCAAATGAATCATGAACTCAAAGAACATTGCAAAATAGAGATTCAAGATTTAAAATAAAAGGGTTTAATCACAGAATCCAGATCTCCCTGGAGCTGTGTAGCTTTTTATGTTAACAAAAACTCTAAAATAGAAAGAGGCACGCCTAGGCTTGTAATTAATTACAAACCATTAAACAACGCTTTAAAATGGATTCGGTACTCGATTCCCAATAAAAAAGATCTTTTGCAAAAACTACATTCTGCATTTGTTTTCTCAAAATTCGATATGAAATCAGGTTTTTGGCAAATTCAGATTGAACCAAAAGATTGTTACAAAATTGTTTTTACTGTTCCTTTTAGACAGTATGAGTGGACGGTTATGCCGTTTGGTTTGAAAAATGCTCCTTCAGAATTTCAGAGAATTATGAATGAGATTTTTACTCCTTTTTTAAATTTCTACATTGTTTATATGGATGATGTTCTTGTCTTTTCGGAGTCAATTGAACAACATTTCAAACACCTCGGGACCTTTTTTAATGTGGTAAAGAAAAATGGGCTTGTTGTTTCAAAAATAAAAATCCCTCTTTTCCAAACAAAAATTCGTTTCTTAGCACATTACAATTCCCAAGGAATAATTACACCAATAGAGAGATCCTTAGCTTTTGCTGATAAATTTTTGAATAAAATTTTAGATAAAATCATGCTTCAGAGATTCCTAGGAAGTTTGAATTATGTTCTACATTTTTGTCAAAACATCAACCGTCTATCAAAACCCTTGCATGATAGGTTGAAGAAAACCCCTGTATCTTGGTCTGATAAACATACTAGTAAAGTTCAATAAATTAAGAAACAGGTAAAAGAAATTCTGTGCCTACATTTAGCTGACCCATTAGCACCTAAGATCGTTAAAACTGATGCGTCTGACTTAGGTTGTGGAGGCATTTTAAAACAAAGAGTGAATGGGAAAGAATGCAGAGTCCAGTTCACATCTGCACATTGGAATGATTGTCAGAAAAATTATTCTACAATTAAAAAAGAAATTCTTTCAATTGTCATGTGCATTTCAAAATTCCAAAGCGATTTACTAAATCAGAAGTTTTTACTTCGGATTGATTACAAATCTGCCAAGGAAGTTTTACAAAAAGATGTTCAAAACATCACGTCAAAAAAAATTTTTGCCAGATGGCAAGCTATTCTTAGTATATTTGATTTTGAAATTGAATTTATTAAGGGAGATAAAAACTCAATTCCTGATTTTCTAACCAGAGAGTTCTTTCAAAATAAGACCTAAAATGCCCAGAAAATAAAAGGGGAAGGGGAAAGAAGTCCAGAAAAAAGAGGACCAAAACGTTTTAAAACCTGTAGCAGCTTCTTCTGCTACAGAAATCAAATCATGGGCACAAATCGTCGAAGAAGATGAGGAGGCCCTTGCCAAACAGTTTCAGGTTCAATAATGGATTGAGACTCTCACCAAACAGCCAGAACTTGGCTCCCTTTTCAAAATGCTAGCTGAACAGCAAGCAGGTAAAATACCCCAAACTATTTAAAAACCAGAGGAAGGATCTTCATCTTCAAAAACTTCCTCTAAACAAATTTCAAAACCTACACAAGAATCATTTGTAGTAGACAACTTATCAAACCCTTCGATCTCGGAGTTATTTCTTCAAAATCCTCACAAGAGGAATTTTTAAAAATTATTTTAACTCAAAATACTGAAATTATTTTATCTCAAACAAAAAATATTTCAAATTAATTTGTCAAAATAGATTTTCAATACATTTGGACCATGGAGGAAGGATTTTATCTTCAAATCAGATGGCCATCTCAAAAGTATTCCCTAAAGGCTGGTTATTTAAAACTTGGGATTTAACAAAACCCCAGCCTTATTACAGAGCAATTCTTGAATTGATGGGTTTTGTGTCTATTATAGACAACCCTAAAACCGGACCAGTCAATTATTCAATGGGAAAGATCCACAAAGTTCTCTCTCCTCTCGAGTGGGAACAAAACCTTCACTAACCCAAATCCTTTCCTGTTGATTTTAAAACCACATACAACCTTTGTCGAACCTATTCCTACTGGGATTATCAACAGGCCTGGGTTCCTTTTCCAAAGTACAAATTTCACCCACTCCTGGTTGTTTTATTTCAACCTTAAATAGGACACTGCTAAAATTCCTTTTTAGTTCGCTCATTAGTGGAAAATGTATGGAGCTTCTCCTGAAATCCTAAGACCCCAAATTCAGGAAAGCTATACCCTTTTCAAAACCTCTTACAAACCTTCTGATAAAGAAAAAAGTTTTCATCCTTTATTGCTTTTTGCAACAAGGTTTTTCTAACCATGGGTAACAGCCTGGTATCTTGATTACCACCAGCAAGAAGCACAAATAAATCTGGTCAGAAGATTTAAAATCAGATGGTGGACAAAATTCTCCATTCCGGACTCCATCAGAATGCCAGCCGTAAGCTTATAGATCAGAGTCAAGGATTTCTCTGAGTAGAACCAGCAACAACTCAGTTTCTGGCCCAAAAATCCTTTGCTCAAACCCAACTAGCGGCAGCAAAAACTGAAGAGGAATACTTTCATATTATGGCCCCACTCCTACAAAGCAAGGCCACTTCTTCGAAAGCCCCTTCAGATTCTTCGAAAGGCTCGTCCTCTCGAACAGAGCCCATCTTCAATCTAGCAGATAAAGACTGTGATGTCTTGCCCAACTCTCGCTTAGATCCATAAACGAAGATGTTTTCAAACATGGGCCTAGCCCATTTATTTTCCTCATTGTAATATTTTGTAAACATAGGCCTAGCCCATCCTCTTTTAATTTTTCTTAATATATTTGCAAACAGGCTTAAGCCCATACCTTTGTTAAGGCCTAGCCTTTAAAAGAAAAAATAAAAAGAAGAAAAAGTAAGTCAGAAAAGAAAATAGTAGAAGATATTATTTCTGCTTTCGGCTCTTAGCTTTTCCTCTTTTTTAAACAGCCATGATGAGACTATGGGAGCAGAGCATGTGAAGTCTTCTTTTCCAGCTTATTGTGACGCGCGCTGAACCCCGTAGGACGCCCCGATGGCCCGCTCTTAGGGCTTTCGAGAGAGGTTCATGAAAACTTGTAAGGTATTTACAAGTGCGTCTATTTTGGGCAACAAGGAGATTTCTTGGAGTCGCCACCCAATAAAACATTGGGAAAGTTCATCTCGCCTCAGTGAGCCTAAGACGGCACATCTTATCCATTTTGGGCAAACCAAAGGGATATTGGAGGCAATCACCCCAATAGAACATTGGAATGACCTTCTAACCCCATGGAGCCTAGGATTGTAAATTTAAGTCTTTAGGTGGGATACAAGAGGTATCTTGGAGATCCCATTCCAATGAAACATCGGAATGGTCCTCTCGCCTCATTGAGCCCAAAGACCAGAGATAGTTCGGGACTTCTCATTTATTCATACCTTGATTAATTTATAATTAAGTTTTGAATTTAAGTTTTCATTCCTTTTCTCATATATTTCGATGCAATAATTAGAGCGCAAGTTTGATCATTCAAGGAAAGCGATAAATAAAAAGGTAAATAAAATAAAGTATATGAAAATAAAATGCAACAAAACTAGGGACGGAATATAACCCCCATTGTAAATAAAGTACAAACCATACATAAATCGGAATATTCACTAATGATGAGGATATTGGTCCTCGCATGCAAATTTATTATAAAAAAATTTTTATGTGATGATTTTGGATGGAGAAAATTGAGACATTGGTCCTATTTTTATTTAGGAAAAATACCAATTTCATTAATAAAAAATGTTTGTGATTTTCTTTCTAGCGGATCTAAATAAACAATTTTACAAGAAAATTATATGACAAAAATAAAAAAAATCAAATAAATAAAATATTACAAATAAAGAAAATAAACATATAATCCAAATGAGCCATTCTGGATCCCCCGTGTGCTCGCAAAAAATGCCCAAGCAAAAAAAATGAGTTTTGACATAAAAACAAAACATAAACAAAATAATATTAGTAACTAAAACAATTAAATCAATAATAAAAGATAAAATGGAATAAAATAAGATAAAATAGCACGATATCAAAATGACAATTGAATTAATATGTTAACAATTAAAATAAATGTGAAAAATGCATTTTTATGACAAATTAAATAAATGATGTGATTAGAATAAAATATAACATGTTAATGAATTAATACATGAAAATTATGAACATGATGAAAAATAATGAAAATAAACAAATAAATGAATAAATAATAAATATAACATGTAATGATGATAAAAGAATGATGAAAGATAATGAATAAAATAATGATAAAAATAATTAAAACAATGACATGATTAATTACTATTATCACAATTAACATAAACCATTTATATGGCAAAAAGATTAATCACAATTAATTAATTAATTACATGCTGAAAAATAATGATGAATCAAAATAAAATAAATTACTTACATGTTAGGAATTAATAGAGAATCAAAATTTACATGAATAAAAATGAAATCATATATAAACATAACAATAATAGAATAAACAAATAAATGGAAACAATAAGTAAATTAATGAAAACAATAAAATATACATGAATAAACTAAATATGAACAAAATAAAAGAAAATAAAAATCAAGCCCAGAATATTTACCCTCAGAGTCGGATTCGATGAAGGTAAAAGATGATCTCCTTGAAAATTGCTTGAGAAAATAATTTAGCAATAAAATTAATCACTTTTGTTTATGGATGAAACAATGAAATTAATTTGAATGCTCAAGAATAAAAATTCGATTTGAAAGAGAGAATTAATTTCTTATGTTTTTGGAGACAAACAAAGAAATTAATTGGAATAATTAAGAGTTGAAAATTAATTTTCAAATCTCAAATAAACCTTATTAATTTGAGGAAGAAATCTGGAAATTTTTGAAGAAAATCAAAGAAGAAGAAAATGATGGAAATTCTGATGTGAAAAAAAATAATAGTGGAGGCTCCCCCTTTTTAGGTTTTCATCATAAAGAATTTATAAGATGAAAAAAATGATGCCCTAATTCAATTAAGGAAAAGAAATCTATTTTAACCCAAATTCCTCTATTTTTAATGATAAAATCAAGTTTTATTAATTAATTACCTAAGAAAATATTTTAGAATTTAATTTGGACTCAAAAACCCTAAAAAAATGGGATAAAAACGAATTTTTAGGGTCAATAAATGGTGAAAAATCGGAAAAAGAGGAATCAGATATTTTAGCGATGGCCAAGAAGGAACAAATGCCCGTCGCTATTGCACGTCGGGCTACCAGCACGCGTTTCGCGCGCTGGCTGGCGAGATGGGCGAGCGACGGCTCGCCCGTTATGCCTGCGTTCGAGCGACACCTCGCTCTGGCGCCCTGCAGGAGTGCTCCGTGCGGAGCGCGTGAGCGCAACGCCCACGCGGTGGCTTTTGCTTTTTTTTTCCAAAAATATTGTAATTTCTAAGCCCCGTTTTTCAAATCTAATTTTTAAAATATTTTTTTATTATTTTTCAAATTTTCACTCTAAAATGCAAATTTGACGAGGAAATCATCACTTTTAACCTTTTTAGCCTGTGAAGGCAATTATTATCATCGGGTAACTTCGATCTAGGTTGACTCAGGACCTGGTGTCTACAGCTGCCCCCAGTTTAGGACAATCTAGTACACTAGTGTCTAGGTGAGCCTAAACTCAAAGAAGAAAAAGAAAGAGACACGTACTTGAGGCAGTTGTCTTTCCGAAGCGGGGAACCTGTGGTGGTGATTATTACCATGTTGTAGGCATGCTATTGCTTGTTGAAGCGGTAGTGCCGTGGTCGTGCTAACTCTCCGTAGAGTGATAGTGCCGCCATCGTACTGACCCTTCAATTTGTTGAAGCAGTAGTGTCGTGGTCGTGCTAACCCTCCGTAGGTGGTAGTGCCGCCATCGTGCTAACCCTTCGATTTGATGAAGTGGTAGTGCCGTGGTCGTGCTACAGTTGGACTTAAGCTCAACCCAAAGAAATGCGCTTTCAGGTATAGTTCAATAAATTATGGTTCATGATCTCGAAAAAGGGGATTGAGGCCAACCCAGCAAAAATTCAAGCCATTCTGGAGATGGAACCTGTGATGCGCGCTGAACCCCGGGAGCCCCGAAAGCCCGCCTTTAGGGCGATTGAGAGAGGTTCATAACACTTGTAAGAAATTACAAGGGCGTCTATTTTGGGCAACAAGGAGGTTTTATGGAGTCACCATCCAATAGAACATTGAAAAAGTTCGTCTAACCTCAGTGAGCCTAAGACAGCGCTGCTATGTCCATTTTGGGCAAGCTAGAGGGGTCTTGGAGGCCCCATCTTAATAGAACATTAGGATAACCCTCTCGCCTCATGGAGCCTTAGACTATGCAAGTTAAAGCCTTTTTACGGGACACAAGAGGTGTATTGGAAGTCTCATTCCAATAGAACATTGAAATGATCCTCTCGCCTCGTTAAGCCCAAAGACCAGAGATAGTTCGGGACTCCCCATTTATTCATACATTGATTAAGTTTATAATTGAGTTTTGAATTTAGCGTTTCATCCCATTTCTCATTCAATTTTAATGCAATTTAATTAAAGCACATGTCAATCACATAAAGAAAGCGATAGATAAAGAGCATAATTAAAATAAAGTGCATAAACATAAATTACACAAAACTAGGGGCAGAATACAACCACCATTTGTAAATAAAATCCAAATCATACATAAATCGGGCTATTTATTAAAAATGAGGACATTGGTCCTCTCATGCATCATTAAAGAGAATAATTTTAAAGTGACAATTTATTTCGGATAAAAAAACAAGGACATTGGTCCCCTTTTTATTTAAAAAAAGATCAAATTAATTAATATAAATATTTTTGTGATTTTTTAATTAAACGTGCATAAAAATAAAATTAAATAAACTTATTAAAAATTACATGATAAAATGAATTAATCCAAAATAATAAAAAGCAATAAAAAAGATGAACAACTCCCAAATGGATCTTCAAATCTTTATGAGCTCTCAATTGGTATGGAAAATAATCACACATAAAAATAAGAATTGACAATAAAAAAAACAAATAAAAGCCATGTTAGTAAGAAAAATGAATTTAAAAATATAACATGAAAACAATTAAATTAAGGCAAACAAAATTGCATCATGTATGACAAATCAATTAAAATTACATAATAAAATATGCAACTTAACTAATTAACAATTTAACCTGCATAAAAAGAATATCATAATAATAATAAAATTCAACATGCATAAACAAGCGTAAAATAATGATGATAGAATTTAACATGCATAACAACACAAAATAACAATAATAACATCCAATCATGCATAAAAAGTATAATATACATAAAATTCAGCATGCATGAAAGTATAAATAATAGTAATAATAAAATTAAACAAGAATAATGATAATAATAATAATAATACTAATGATGGTAATAACTACAATAATAATAATAACACAATAATAACAAAGAATATGAACAATCAATAATAATAATAATAATAATAATAATAATAACAACAACATCAAAGAAGATGAACAATCCAATTAAATATGGAAGAATAAAATGAAAAAATAAAATAAGTAAATTATGTTAAAACATGTTAAATGATAATACTAATAATATGTATGAACAAAAATGATGACAATAATATGAACATGAACAATTAAATAAGAAATAAGAATAAGAAATAATAATATGAACAATTAAATAAAAAAATAAGAAGTAAAGATAAAAAATAGATCTAAAAAAATTTACATATTAACTAATTAAATAAAAACAAAAGAATGAAATTAAAAATTAAATTAAAAAATTGAGTCAAGAATGTTTACCCTCAAAATTTTTCTTGATGAAGTGAAGGTAAGATCCAATTTCTTGTCTTGATTGTAAGAATATATTAGAAAAATAAAATATTGAAAATGATTTTTTACTCAAGAACAAATAATTGATTTATTTGTCTCAAAGTAAAAATTGTTAAATGAAAAGAAGAAAATTCCCAAGAACAAAAGTTATTCTTTTTGCCTTAAGAATTATCTTGGAAAAATCCTTTAGAAATTGAGAGAATTGTGTTTTTTGAGACAAGAAAGAAGAAGAAAATATTTTTCTAAAAAAAATCCCCCTAATTTTCTCTTAAAAATTCCTTTTTATCCCTCCCCCAAAATCAGATTTTTTCAATAAAAAATTAAATTGACTTAATTTCAATAAAAGCAAAAAAAAAAACTAAAGAAAATCAAAGGTTTGGAATTTTAAAAGTTTTACCATTGAATTCTACTAAAAAAATGAAGAAAAAAGAATTTTTGGGTCAAAAACGTCAAAAACGGCTGCAATGGGTGACCAGGGGGCGAGCGACGGGCGTCGCTGCACCCAGTTCGCGTGCAGAAAGCGCGCGCAACGCTCAGGGTGTCGCTCGCCCAGCACAGCGCACGCTGGGCGCTGCCGCGCGCGACGTTCCACGATTTTTTTTTTTTATAAAACACAAAAAATTAAAAACTCACTTTTTTACCTCAAAAATAATTTTTAAAATATTTTAAAAATACTTTTAAAATAATTTTTATTTATTCCTAACAAATGAAACGACAAGAAAATTATCACTCTCAACTTTCATTCTTTTTGCCTATAAATCGGCACACTTAATTTCATCATTGGGTAATCCTGATCATGGCTACTCGAGACCCGATGTCTACAGTTGCCCCCAATTTTGGGGAGGCTAGTGTGTGGGTGCCTAGGTGAGCTAAAATTCAGGAAAGGGAAAGAAGCGCGTACCTGAGGCTGCCTCCTTCCAGCTACTCCCTCGGGAACAGTGCTGTGATTTGAGTTGTTAGTATCCTCTTGGATTGCACTGAGTCGCTGATAAGACTACTAAGTGCTAGGAACCATCCTAAGACGGTGATGCGCCAGGTCTGCTATAGACTTACAACATGCGAGAAATGTCGTCCTCAGAGGACCGCACCGAGCCTGCTACAGGCTACAAAAAGTGCAAAAGCCATCCGCAAATGGCGATGCACCGAGCCTGCTACAGGCTACAAAAACGCAAAAGGAGGATTGCACCGAGTCCGTTACAGACTACAAAAAGTGCAAAAAGAAGACTGCACCGAGTCTGCTACAGACTACAAAAAGTGCAGCTGCCATCCGTAAATGGCGATGTGCCGAGTCTACTACAGACTACAAAAAATGCAAAAGGAGGATTGCACTGAGTCTGCTACAGACTATAAAAAGTGCGAAAAGAGGACTGCACCGAGTCTGTTACATACTACAAAAAGTGCAGCTGCCATCCGTAAATGGCGATGCACCGAGTCTGCTACAGACTACAAAAAATGCAAAAGGACGATTGCACCGAGTATGCTACAAACTATAAAAAGTGCAAAAAGAGGACTGCACTGAGTCTGCTACAGACTACAAAAAGTGCAGCTGCCATCAGTAAATGGCGATGTGCCGAGTCTGCTACAGACTACAAAAAATGCAAAAGGAGGATTGCACCGAGTCTGCTACAGACTACAAAAAGTGCAAAAAGAGGACTGCACCGAGTCTGCTACAGACTACAAAAAGTACAGCTGCCATCCGTAAATGGCGATGCGCCGAGTCTGCTACAGACTACAAAAAATGCAAAAGGAGGATTGCACCGAGTCTGCTACAGACTACAAAAAGAAGACTGCACCAAGTCTACTACAGACTACAAAAAGTGCAGCTGCCATCCGTAAATGGCGATGCACCGAGTCTGCTACAGACTACAACAAACACAAAAGGAGGATTGCACCGAGTCTGCTACAGACTACAAAAAGTGCAAAAAGAGGACTGCACCGAGTCTGCTCAGACTACAAAAAGTGCAGCTGCCATCCGTAAATGGCGATGCGCTGAGTCTGCTATAGACTACAAAAAATGCAAAAGGAGGATTGCACCTAGTCTGCTACAGACTATAAAAAGTGCAAAAAGAGGACTGCACTGAGTCTACTATAGACTACAAAAAGTGCAGCTGCCATCCGTAAATGGCGATGCGTCAAGTCTGACAAACTATAAAAAACGCAAAAGGAGGATTGCACCGAGTCTGCTACAGACTACAAAAAGTGCAAAAAAAAGACTTGTCTCTTAAGAGACCTTGGAGAACTGCCTCTTAAGAGGTCTTGGAGATAACGCTCCGAAAAGACTGAGAATGTCTTAAAAAAATGTTTTAAAGATAATGCTCCGAAGAGACTGAGAAAGCCTTTTGAACAAGGACTTAAAGATAATGCTCCGAAGAGACTGGAAATGCCTTTTGAATAAGGACTTAGAGATAATGCTCCGAAGAGACTGGAAATGCCTAAAAATTACTTAAAGATAACGCTCCGAAGAGACTGGAAATGCCTTTTGAACAAGGACTTAAAGATAATGCTCCAAAGAGACTGGAAATGCCTTTTGAACAAGGACTTAAAGGGAATTACCACTTTACGGGTTTACACTATTTTCCCTTGCGCGGGCGTTATCTTGAATTCATCTTGCCAAAGTTGTCCTTTGGTTCGACCTTTTCCCTATAAAGTTATTGGCACAAAAGTATGTACAAAAGATTGTGTGTGCGAAATGTGTGTGAAATGTACACATAAAGCTATATACAAGAGACACGAGCAAAAGATTAATGTACAAGAGTTGTGTGTGCATATCTATACGCATAAAGGATCGAATGCATGTGAGATGCATGTGATATGCAAAAATGGATAGACCACATCTGTAAGCACCGTGTCCCAAGGCGGTCCAGATCAGAGATTACCTGATGAAGAAATCAATGCCTGGTTCTGAATAGATGGATAAAATTCGGAGATTTCGGTCCTTTGAAGTTCACAAGAATTAAAGGTTTTTATTTGCCGTAGAAAGAAGCGAAAAATCGGGAGAATTTTGAGTTTTCTTCCACGAACGGTCAGACCATCGGTCGCGGGGCATCCGTCGGTCATAGCGGTAGCCCGTCTCACTCGCCACGAGGGACGGGCCGTCTGTGAGTTTACCGACGGCCACGTGTCCGAACTAATGAACACGTGTCCGTTGGCATGTGCCCGTCGGTAGGTTAGGCGCCCATCGGTTAAATCCTGTTTCCTGGTGGAAATAGGATTTAACCGACACCCATCGGTCGTGTTTTTCTATAAAAAGGGAAATTTCACACTTTTTGAGGTTGGAAAAATTCTCATTTTACCACTATAAAAAAGAATCCGATTTTCACTCCAAAAGGTTTAACAAATCTCATTGGTTTTGTTTTCTTCTCGTGAAACGCATGGGACCAAATCCAACCAAATTTTCATCTAAAGGTAAAATCCGAGGGTAAATATTCTGGACACGCGTTCTGTTTAATTTATTTTAGTTATTTTCATATTTTTCTTAACCTTACCTGATTTTATTATTTATTATTCTTATAACTTTATCTTGGTTTTTGGTTAATTTTGGATTTTTTTTTGATACTCACATATTTTATTATTTTTGTGAAATGCCATTTCCTTGTTTTTTGGCGAGTTGAACTTGAGACAACGGTCAACGTTAACACCCTAGGAGTACTTCTTTTGGTTAATTCTATTAACTTTAACCTTTTGTTAACGCATTTATTTATTTATTTATTTATTCTTAGTCTTCATTATATACAAATTATTTTATCTCGCTCAAATAAAAATAGACGAGTGTTTTATAATAATTAATTGGGATTTTTAACAAAATTAAGGACCAATGTCCTATTTTCCTATCCAATGAATTCATCATCGAAAATTATTTTTTTAATAATCAAAGTCAGGGACCAATGTCCTCACAATTAATAGCCCGATTTGTGTATGTCACATTTTAATCTTTCGTATATGTTTATTTATTTATTCATTTATTTACTTATTTATTTCTGGGATTGTTCTGTGCTAATTTTATTTATTTATTATTTATTGGGGGATTGTTCTGTCCCATTTATTATCTAATTTATTTTTATGGTTTGCACTTCTAAAATGAGAGTTGTATTCCGCTCCTAGTGTTATTGTATTTCATTTTAGATGTTTTCTTTATCTATTTATTTGCTGCTTTTAAATATGAATGATTGTGCCTTAAATTAAATTGCATCGTGTGGAGAAAGAGCGAATTAATAAGCTCAAAATTTAATTGTAAAATTAATCAAGGTAGAAATAGATGAGAAGTCCCGAACCCATCTTTGGTCTTTGGGCTCAAGGAGGCGAGAGACCCATTTCAATGGGATCTCCAAGACACCTCCTGTGTCCCACCAAAAGACTTAATTAAAAATCCTAGGCTCCAAAGGAGAGAGGTTCATCCTCCAAGTGCCCTTTTGGTTGGCCCAAAATGGATACTTGCGCTGTCTTAGGCTCTCCGAGGTGAGAGGAACTTTCCCAATGTTTTATTGGGTGGCGACTCCATTAAACCTCTTTGTTGCCCAAAATAGACGCACTTGCAATTCGTCGTAAGTTGTAAACGGACCTCATTTTGCCCGATCGCCCTCAAGCGGGCGGTCAAGGGGCGCTCACGGGGTTCGGCGCGCGTCACAGTGGTGATTTCACTGGGGACTGGTTCGAGACTTTGATTTGAAAATACCTTGATTAAAATTTATGATTAAGTTTTAGTTTATAAATTCGCTTTCTCTCAAATTTGCATTGCATCTCATTAGAGCTTTAGACTATGTTAGTTTGATCCCTCTATCAGCCCCGGTGCATTCCCGAAGCACGACCCTATGTTCACTCAATGTAGGGAAGTGTTAAGGATAACCACCAGCCCAAGCCTCGTACCATCATGGTATATCAAATGGTGACCCGATCGATCGTTACACTCATGATGAGCTAGACCCGTTGGCAGGGACCATGCTTGGATAGCCCGAAAGTAACACCACCCTTGACTAAAGCTCATGTAATGGCCATAGATACTTCCCTTAGGTGATATGAACCGTAATACCGTGCCTGCTATATGGATCCTTATGTATTGGATGAGTCCAAATATCTTATTTGGTTACCTAACCAAAGGCTTTCATGCCCCGATAGGGCCATGTCAATGTATTTGGACTATTTAAATACATAAAGATCATTATTCATGCGCTTGTGCATTAGTATAGGAGTGTTATGCTGCCGATTTTTCATTGAGCACCATGCGCGTCCATTGGGTTCCCTGTTGATCCATGGGCTAATCCCACCTAGGAAAGATACCGCATGACTGCATGTGTGGGAGCAATAAGGTTGGAAGGACCTATGTGCTTGCATGTGATTTGTGGGTGTTGCATATCACGATCACGCATTTCATTGCATTCATGCATCATTCTAACCCTTTTTTATTTCCAGCCATTATAGATCTGCCTAGGTGGGCAAGAGGTCCCCGGGGACGGTTGATTCGGAATCCTGTGCTTGAGCTGCCAGAAAGGGGAAGCCTTTCAAAGATTCCTTCAGAAAGCAGTCGTACTACTTCAGAGATGTTGAATTCACCAAAGGGGAGTGATGCCACACGGGCAATGATTGCGGAAGAAGTGGGATGCCGGTTTGAGGATTTTGAGAATCGCATGATGAATATGATGGCTGCTATGGCCCCGCAGAATCCACCACCTCCTTCGGTAAGAAGCAATGAACGAAAGAGGTCAAAGTAAATCGAACAGAAGAAAGCCACCCTCCACCAGTTCACATTAGAGCGACAACTTCGGGTGTTTAGAGAGGAAAGCAAGTTCTGGGTTTGGATGAGGATTCAGATGAAGATCGCGAAGAGCGCATGTCTCAGAAAGGGACGGCCCCCCAAACCGAGGAGCTTGTATGGAAAAAGCTAGAAGAGAGATTCGAGGCAATGGCTAGGACTCTGACGAAGGGTCAAGGGATGAGCCCGGAAGATAAAGAGTTGGATGGAGATGACCCTATCCCAATGAACTTTAAGATGCCAGATGTTCCGAAGTTTTGTGGTACTTCTGATCCCGCAACACATATTAAGCAGTACTTGTTAGTAATGAAGGGTACCACTTTGACAAGGAGACAGAAGGTCGAATATTTTTGTTTGAGCTTGACTGGTCCAGCGATGGATTGGTACCATGGTTTAGATCGCCAGACTAAGGAGGATTGGGACTTATTGACAAAAGAATTCTTGAGACAGTATAATTACAGTACGAGGATGGAAGTGACCCTAAAGGATTTAGAGTTGCTGTCACAGAAAGCGGGTGAGTCCTTTCATGAATATTTGACCCATTGGAGGAACCGGGTAATGGAGATGAAAAGGAAGCCCGACACTCAGGACCAGATTCGTTTATTCATTAAAAACGCGAGCCCATATCTGAGAGATGGATTGAAGATGAAAGGGTTGAGAGATTGGGAGTCCTTGAAGGATATAGCCATCGAGGCAGAAGGAGAGTATCTGGCTCGGAAGGCGAGTGGCGAGAATTATGCTAGGAAAGGGAGCCACGCTCAGGGGGCAGGTAGGCCAGCGGGTTCTAGTGGTAGCGTGAGGAACACAGTCGAGGTGTCAGCCGCTAATGCAATCACAAGGCATTTTTCGAATTTAGGGAGATCCCTGTCATGGGTATTGAGGAGGTTAATGAAAGAAGGGAAATTGCAGCCGTTACCGCCTAGACCTGCCAGGACTCAGGGGATGCAGGGTCACAAAGATAATGAATATTGTGCTTACCATCAGCAGACGGGACATTTGACTGATGATTGCAAAGCTTTGAGGCATGACATTCAGGATTTAATCGATTCAAAGCAAATTACAGACCCTGAGAAGAGGGAAGGCCAAAAGAAAGCCGGGTATAACAAGGTGCCCCCGCCTATGTTCATGATAGGGTCTAGCCTACTGGAAGGGTTTGTTCTGAAAGAGTTATACGGAAGCAATGCAAACACTGTTATCACAAACCTCTGTCAAGGGAGTGAAAAAGTGATGCCTGCTGCAGCAATTGATTGCTGGTCCACTAGTGAGAGTGGAAGTGATGATGAAAAGGGCATTGATTTTCCTGACCTGTGGGGTTCAAATGAGGAAGGATCAGAAGAGAAGAAAGGCAAGAAGAAAGTGGGAGCTGTAACTCACAGTGGAAGGGTAGTGCCGGAAATAACCAGGCCTAGGGAGCCATTGGAAGGCCAAGAAGGAAAAGAGAAGGAGCTAGTGGGGGATCAGATAGTGAAACAACTGCAGAAGACGCCAGCACAAATTTCAATTTGGGATCTTTTGAGGCAGTCCCCATCCCATAGGCAGAGATTGGTAGAGGCCTTATGCCAGACGACTGTGGCTATAACAATCTCGCCCACTGAGCTGCTGGAGGTAGTGAAAGGAGGGGCTGGAGAAGATGTGGTGTTTACAAACGCGGATTTGCCAGTAGACGGTCGCAACCACAATCGCCCTTTGTATATTCGGGCTCAGGTCAACCAGAAGCACACATCTTGCGTGATGGTGGATGATGGCTCATCAATCAATGTATGCCCACAGGTGGCAATGGCAGCTTTTGGCATAATAGAAGATATATTAGCTAAGTCTGTTTGACCATCACAGCATATGACAATTCTCACAGGCATGCTTCGGGAACTTTCAAAGCGATGGTCAGAACGGGGCCAATAGAAATTGAGGTGGAGTTTGTTGTTTTGCCTATCCCTGCCAATTTTTTAGTTTTGTTGGGAAGGCCGTGGTTTCATAAGCTGGGAGGTGTTCCTTCTACACTTCACCAAATGGTCAAGATACCACAAGAAGGGCAAGTGGTGACCATCAAGGCTGCGAGGGAGAATCAGGTATCTATATTTGAGATAGCAAGATAGCCTTTTAATGGGTTCCATATAGCTGTGATCAATGAGGAAGAGTCGATAGATGGTAGCCCTCATGTGTTAGCCATGATGAAGAAAATGTCCTTCCTTCCAGGTGTTAGGTTAGGCAGGAATTTCCAAGGATTTCCAGGAGTCATTGATACTAAGGGTCAGAAAGATAGAAGAGGGCTAGGATATGAAGGTAAAATAAAGAGAGGGGTGAAGCCAACGAAGAAAGTTCCTCACATTTGGGAAAGTTTTGTGCCTGCGGCAGCAATCTGTGCGTACACCGGAGAAACCGAACCTCAATGGGTCAATGGAAAGATTGTGCCAGGTTTTGAAGTATTCAACGACGTCTATGATTGGGATATTGTGATGATCAAGTCAGCTGAGGACTTTTGGGATGAGGAGGTCTTGACCAACAAAGCTATCTGGGACAGAGAAGAGCCCGAGGAGGTTGTGACTGAGGCCATGGTAGTCGCTCACTTCAAGGGAAAAGCGAAGATAGAAGAAACAGTTCAAGGGGTGGACGAAGAGCTTCCGTTTAACCCGGCCGATATAGGACCGTCGGCAAAGGTAGATTCGGCGAGGGAAGAGGAGGAAGCTGGTTTAGATTGTCTTTTCATTCCTGAACTTTTTGATAATGTAAATGACAGTTTTAATTTTATTAATGAAATGAATGATTTTGCTTACTTGTGTGATGTTTCTAATAATTTTGACATGCATGATCATGATCATATTCCATCTATATTTGATATTGATTCTTCTGATGCAAATCCATTTAATCTTGGAACCTCGAAAAACCCGAAAGAAATTTTGATAGCATCAGATGTGACTCTTGAGGAAAGAGGAAAATTTGAGAGAATGTTAAAAAAATATGAAAAATTCTTTGCCTGGACCTACGAAGACATGCCAGGGATCGATCGAAATATCGCAGAACATGCCATTCCGACATACCCAGATCATAAACCTGTGAAATAAAAGCTAAGAAGGCTCAGACCAGAATGGGCAGATAAGGTAAAGGAAGAGATCCGGCAACAGATCGAAGCCAAGTTTCTGGTTGAGGTGCAGTATCCCACGTGGTTAGCCAATGTTGTCCCTGTGGCCAAGAAGAATGGAAAGGTGAGAGTATGCGTGGACTACCGGGATTTGAACAAAGCTTGTTCTAAGGATATTTCCCCTTACCCCATATTGATGTGCTGATAGACAGTGCCGCCAATTGCGCGATGTATAGCTTTTGGGACGGTTATGCTGGTTACAATCAGATCCTCAACAAGATAATTGATCGGATCAAAACGGCTTTCATCACAGAGTGGGGGACATATGCTTACAGGGTGATGCCTTTTGGCTTGAAGAACGCAGGAGCCACTTATCAGAGGATGGCAACAAAAATCTTAAATGACTTAATCCATAAAGAAGTGGAGGTATACGTGGATGACATGATGATCAAGTCGGCCACTAGAGAAGGTCATTTCGAAGCCCTAGAAAAGTTCTTCCAGAGGATAGATAAATACAACCTGAGGTTAAATCCTAAGAAGTGTATTTTCGTGGTCACATCAGGAAAGTTGTTGGGATATGTAGTCATCCATAGAGGGATTGAAGCATTACTTCCATTCTTATAAGGTTCAAGCGGTGGCAAAGCAGAATCCCCTAAGGTATTTGCAGGAAGCGCCGTCATTGCTCGGGAAAATGGGAAGATAGTTGTTGTTGTTGCAAGAATTTGATGTGGAGTATATCACTCGGAAAACCATCAAGGGGCATGCAGTGGCTGTATTGATGTGCTGATAGACAGTGCCGCCAATTGCGTGATGTATAGCTTTGGGGACGGTTATGCTGGTTACAATTAGATCCTCAACAAGATAATTGATCAGATCAAAACGGCTTTCATCACAGAGTGGGGGACATATGCTTACTGGGTGATGCCTTTTGGCTTGAAGAACGCAGGAGCCACTTATCAGAGGATGGCAACAAAAATCTTAAATGACTTAATCCATAAAGAAGTGGAGGTATACGTGGATGACATGATGATCAAGTCGGCCACTAGAGAAGGTCATTTCGAAGCCCTAGAAAAGTTCTTACATAGGATAGATAAATACAACCTGAGGTTAAATCCTAAGAAGTGTATTTTCGGGGTCACATCAGGAAAGCTGTTTGGACATGTAGTCAGCCAGAGAGGGATTGAGGCATTACTTCCATTCTTATAAGGTTCAAGCGGTGGCAAAGCAGAATCCCCTAAGGTATTTGCAGGAAGCGCCGTCATTGCTCGGGAAAATGGGAAGATGGTTGTTGTTGTTGCAAGAATTTGATGTGGAGTATATCACTCGGAAAACCATCAAGGGTCGTGCAGTGGCTGAATTTCTGGCAGAGCACCCAATTCAAGGAGACTTATGTGAGTTCAACTTCCCAGATGAGGACATCGGGGCGACTGCGGTTCAGGGGTGGCAGTTGCACTTTGATGGAGCCGTGAACAACAAGGAAGCAGGAGTAGGAATTATTCTGACAACCCCAGAAAATGAGAAACTCCGCCTGGCCAAGAAACTGAGATTCAAGGCTACCAATAATAAGGCTGAATATGAAGCATGTGTTTTTGGATTGGAAGCACTGTTAGCCTTGGGGCAAAGAGCATTGAGGTATTCGGGGACTTTGCCCTGGTAATTAATCAAATTCGAGGCGAATGGGCTGTTAAAGAAGAAAGACCGGTGCCTTATGTCAAGCACATGAAGAATCTGGGCGATCAATTTGAAATGTGCGCATTTCATTTCATTCTGAGGGATGAAAACCAGCTGGCTGATGCGCTCGCTACTTTGGTATCAATATGGGACAATCCGGAAGGGGTAATCATGAGGCCGATTTTGATTTCTAACTCGGATAGATCTAGTTTCGAGGCACAATCAGTAACAGAAATAGATATGGCGGATGGGAAGCCATGGTATTACGATATCATGAACTATCTAGAAAATGCGACCTTTCCAGAGGAAGCTATAGAGAAAGACCAGAGATTGATTCAATAAACGGAGTGTTGTATAAGTGACAGGCTGATGGGATACAATTGAGATGTATGGGTGAAAAAGAGGCTAAGAAGGTAATGGAAGAAACCCATGCCAGTGTTTGTGGAGCCCATATGAATGGCTTGATGTTAGCCAAGAAAATCACGAGGTAGGGATTTTACTGGCTCACTATGGACAATGATCGCACGAAGTATTTGAAGAACTGCCAACTGTGCCAGCAGTACGCAGATTTGAGGCACCTACCTGTGTAAGAATTACACAGTTTAATATCGCCGTGGCCATTTACCGCTTGGGGGATTGATATTATTAGAGAGATCCGACCCACAGCCTCCAATAGGCACAGATACATTATAGTCGCAATTGACTACTTCACCAAGTGGGTAGAAGCAGAGTCCTTCAGAAAGGTGGATGCACGGGATATGGCAAATTCATTGAGAAAAACTTGATCTGCAGATATGGCCTTCCGCATCACGTGGTGTCCGATAATGGGGTTCAGTTCATGGGAGAAACGAAGAAGTTGTTTCAGAAGTACGGTATCGAGCATCATAAGTCATCTCCATATCGCCCTCAGGCTAATGGCGCAGTCGAAGCCGCTAACAAGAATGTCAAAAAGATTCTTGCTAAGATGGTGTAGAGTTATAAAGACTGGGAGGAGAAATTGCCTTTCGTGCTTTGGGGTTATAGGACGGCAGTCAGAACGTCTACGGGAGCTGCGCCATATTCCTTGGTGTATGGGACGAAAGCGATCCTGCCAGTTGAAATAGAGCTCAAGTTGTTAAGGGTAGTTATGGAAGCTCAAATCCTGGAAGCTGAGTGGATACAGCATCGGTTGTTGCATTTGAACACGCTGGATGAAGGTAGACTAAGAGCCTATTACCATAACCAGGTCTACCAGAAAAGACTTGCCAGGATGTTTTGGAAGAAGGTCAGGAAGCACCCACTAAAGGAGGGAGATTTGGTATTCAAACAAATGAGACCAGGTGCGCCAGACATCCGAGGAAAGTTCAGACCGACATGGGAAGGACCTTTTATCCTCAAGAAGTTGTTGTCAAAAGGAGCAGCGATTTTGGCAGACGGCGATGGCAATGAGTTCAAAGAGCCGGTCAACGTTGACAGGCTGAAAAGGTTCCATGGTTAAGATCAAAATCAAAAGAAGAGAAATAAATGCCCCGCGGGTCGAAAATCGAAAAAAGGCGGCCTTGCTAAAATCGGGCGCCTCGACAGGGTGAAAACTGAAAAACGGCATCCTTTGCAAAAATTAGAGGCATGAGAGAAAATGTCCAATCGAGAAAACCCGAGAGGGCCGATTGGTAATAGGAGTCTGGTGCTATTAATATTTGGTTTCATGAATTAATATGGTATACGCAGTTGAATTAGTGACAAATAGCGATCATGTATGCCGAAATTGCATGGAAATGTACACAATTTTGTGAAAAATATAGAATTATTATTTTCTTTCTCATCGTTTTCCAGTTCTACTTTGAAAAGATACATATTGCTTGGAAAACACACAGATTTAAGCTAAACTACGTCCTACTGCTACTCTCGCCAGCCAAATGCTTGAGTTGTGGTGTTCTTTTGTCAGACTCCGGACTAAGTATCCATCTCTTATACTCACTGGTAGAAATCACATAATGAGTCCCAAGAGAAGGCATGACAGTCTTCGCCGGTAGGCGGCCCCATAACTCATGGTAGCGAGAAACAAAAGTAGCAGGAAGATTCCCTCCTTGGAAGGATAAAGGGACTTTCACCACATCTTGAGTTATCCCGAGTTGACGAGTACACCGGGCAGCAACATAAAAAGTAGCTCGACGAAGCCCGCACAGGGGAACGCATCCTGAAGGTCCGTTGATGACTGTGTGAGGTAAGGGAAGCCAAGCATTAGTGAAACTGATGCCCTCATCTGCTATCTCACTGAGTCTAGCAATGCCATCGTCAGGAGTGGCAAATGAATATAGTCGTTGACGTGGGAGGAAATGTCTTGGCGAGTATTGAGGGATGACTCGAGGAGGAGGATCCGACAGCAAGTTTAGCTTCTCCTGCAGCCAAATCTAATAAATAAATAAATAAATAAAAAGAGGCCGCTGGAGTAAGTTGGGTTTACTTCAGGCAAAAGTTAGGCACTCGGTTGTGTGAAAATCCGAAAGGACGCACCTCCCGTTAAGAAAAGCTAGTGTGAAAATCCATAAGGAACGCACTACCTTTAAAATAATGACGTACCTGAAGCAATAAGGGGCTCCCAGTAGGCAAAGCAGCGGATCCATAGTAGACGCAGTCCAAGCCCAGAATGGTCTCAGCTAAGATGAGGGGAAAAGGGTTCAGTCCACGATAAAACCATCCAAAACCTTGAACAGGCGAAGATCACCAACCAAATCCTCTGAGGTTACAGACAAGAATCTCATCATGCAGAATAAAAATACAATGCTTGCTCGATATGTGGGGACATCAGAGAATCTGTCCAAAGCTTCAATCAGCGGTTCCAAGGAAAATATAGAGCCCAGTGGGACTAGCCGAGCAGCTTCGGAGGGAGTTATGCCAAGAGAGAGGGCAACGTCCTGGGTTTGAATCAGACCGCAGTGAGGAATGCAGGGTAGAGCATTGGGAGGATACCATGCTCCAGTGATGACAGCAAATTCTTCAGGCAAGGGGCAGACTTCCTGATAAGTAAATTTGAAGACGTGAAAGTGGGGGTTCTAGAAGTGAGCTGCAGCCGAGAGAAGGTTGTGGTCTATTTTGACCCTGCGTAGGAATTTTAGCCCGGACAGTGGGGTGAGAGTGCTGTATTCCCATGTATATGTATCGTTTAGAATGCAGTACATCCTTTGAAAAGAGGGAGGAGTCATTCTTGAAAGTTAAAAATTGGAAAAAGCAAGCAAGAAACGATGAAGAAGTCGAAAAGCTCCACAGACGACCTGCCCGTTCCTCATCACAGACGGCCTGCCCGTCTCTCGATGACACCTGGCAGAATGCATGCATCATCATTACATTTGTCACGAGCATTTATTGCGCATTTAATGCAGGAATCTGGAGCGACAGACGGCCAGCCCGTCGCTCGCTCCTGGAGATGGCTAGCCTGTCGATCATAAAAATTATATAAGGGGCTGGAACCGACGGGGTAGCAGTTTCTTTTCCTCTTCTTCTCTTCTTAATCGACGGCTTTTGCAGTTTTTTGGCTTTTTCTCTCTTATTTCTTCACTTTTTTGCATTTTTATTTACATTTTTGTGATCCTCGTGTTGCCGCACATCTACCAGGGTTTTCCTTATCCAGTTTCTGTCTTCTGCACACTACAGGTTGGTAAATAATTTTTTGTTTATTTCTACTTCTTTTAGTTTTTATAAATAACAAATAAGTTATAATGCGTTATTCGTTCACTTTTATGATGCCTAAATGATGTTTGTTATTTATTTGATTATTATTTTGCATATTTCTATATATATATATTGCTTTAATAGTCATTTTTTAATATGATTGTCAGCCAGTTTAACATGAATGTTGGATTGCACTGTTGACTAGTTTAAATGCACTGTTGACTAGATTAAGATTAGTTTAATTTGAATCTTTTGGATAGGGCATGATTTTTAAATGAACTAGATATGATTTGCAGTTAATTATAATATGCGCAGAATAGGATTTTTACATGCTTAGCTCTAAAACATTTGAAGATAAATGTTTATGCTCTGGTTGGGGCCTGAGGCCTGTGCTTTTGTTTTTTACGCAGGAGGTTGGGCACACCCTTGCCGGGGTGCTGCCCAAATGTTTGTTTTTTTTCAATTAATTGATCTAATCTTACTCTAATTTGGCTTTGTTATTTTGTTTTTTTATGCCCGAAGGGACTTGAAATTTATCCCACGCTAGTTTTCTCGCCTCCTTATCAAGGGGCTGGGACATGTCCCTGTCGGGATACAATTTGTTTTATAACTAATTACACTTTTTTTTATTTATTTATTATTATCTCAGGATGCTCCGGCAGCTATTCAGATGGGCATGATATCGTCGCCGCAGGGACAGGCCGAGGCATACAGGCTTCGCACTATACATGAGACTAGATGCGCCTTTGGCCTCCCCTCTTTGGAGCCTGAGCAGGATCAGCCGGGGGATGATATGCCACCACAGCACCAGTTTCAGGAAGGTCAGCCTCTTCAGCACCAGTTTCAGGAGGGTCAGCCTCCTCAGCACCTGCACCAGGAGGGTCAGCCTCCTCAGCACCAACATCAGGAGGATTTGCCGCCACAACCAGAGCAGGATGACCTCAAGACGCCCTCCGATTTTGAGATGGAGTTTACTATGGAAGAGTTGCTAGCGACTCCTCCGGCACCGAAAGCATAGACTCCCCCTCCATCTTCGAGAGTACAGTGGACTACTCCCCGACTTTCGGAGAGGTTTCATCCCTATGCCAGGGGAGACCCGGGGGCATCTACTTCTACAGCTCCCCCACCAGAGCCAATGCTTGAGGTAGTTCCACCTCCAGCAGCACCACAACGGACATATCAGAGATCATTACCTCCATGCTTGTGTCTTTCGAGCATAGGCAAGAGGAGAGGGATAGGGCCCTCCTTGCTCAGGTTGGAAAGCGGGATAGAGCTATGATGTAGAGGCTTGAGAAGCAGCAGGGTGTTATCTAGGAGCAGGCCAGGGTCATAGACCAGTTGAGGCAGGAGCATGCGGGACTCCTTGAGCAGATGGCACAGTGGCAGGAGAGGCTGAAGGATTAGTTGAGACAGGAGGTGAGGACCTCTCAGGATGAGGCAGCCTAGGGATAGATACGACGCTCCAGATGATACAGGAATCGTTGGATGCTCTCAGATCCACAGTACAGGGAGTAGATGGAGCCGTCCATCCTATGACCCAGTACATCAGGGCGTTTCGTCAGCAGACGGAGCAGAGGTTGGACCGTATGGGGACCACCTCCAGTGATCAGACTCATCAGCTGAGCAGAGCTTTCAGAGAGTTGGGAGAGGTTGTCAGAGATAGCCTACGGTTCATAACCACATGTGCGCAGCCCTTCTTAGATGGGCATGCTCAGGTGCAGTTCCAGTCACAGGTCAGAGCTCAGGCATCTCAGCCGCTTGGACCGACATATCCCGCTAGTCAGCCATTCGCCTCAGAGGCCAAACCCTCGGTACCTCCAATGCAGCCCCAGGCGATCCATATATCAGATGATGAGGATCCAGAAGAGGAGCCCTCAGACTATCCGCCTTTTTAGTTTTTAGGGAGGTTGACTGTCATCTCTCTTGTATTCATTTTTGTTATTATCATATTTGCATATACATTGTACAAAAATTATTTTTCTTTAGTAGAGAAACATTTATTGATAGATTTATGTGTTATTTTTCCATATCTATCATCTTTGCTTCGTTTCTTGTCAAAGCTGAATGATTGCATAACGAAATGAAAAACAAAACAACAAAAAGAATGAAAAATAAGGAAGTGATAGAAAGTAATAAATGACATCATAAAAACATTCACAAATTTGTTAAGCAAGCCAAATTGATGCATAAATTAACCAAAGAGATTCTTTGCACACAGGAACACTGTTTAACATTGATTCAAGAACGGACATCAACTACAATGAAGGATAAGCGAATCGAACGCTACAACTTTCAAGATTAGAATCAACCAGCTACACACCGCGTAGGCCGAGATGAGGCTAGCGGGATAGATCAGCCACCGTGCAGACCAAGACGAGGTTAGCGGGGCACTAGTGATAGAACAGATCGCAACAGAGGATGGAGTTAGAGACACTTCACCTTACACAGCGCAGGCCGAGATGAGGCTAGCAGGATAGATCAGCCACCATGTAGACCGAGACGAAGTTAGCGGGGCACCAGCGATAGAATAGACCGCAACAGAGGATGGAGTTAGAGACACTTCACCTCACACCGTGCATGCCAAGATGAGGCTAGCGGTACAGATCAACCACCGAGCAGATCGAGATGAGACCTGCCAGGTGAACACCCCAAAGGTAAGGATTGCTCCAGGTATGCTTTTCTTCCCTTCTTTCTCTGAATTTTGGCTCACCTAGGCACTTATGCACTAGCCTCCCAAAAATTGGGGGCAACTGTAAGCACCGTGTCCCGAGGCGGTCCAGATCAGAGATTACCTGATGAAGAAATCAATGCCTGGTTCCGAATAGATGGATGAAATTTGGAGATTTCGGTCCTTTGAAGTTCACGAGAATTAAAGGTTTTTATTTGCAGTAGAAAGAAGCAGAAAATCGGGAGAATTTTGACTTAAATTTTGAGTTTTCTTCCACGGACGGTCAAACCGTCGGTCGCGGGGCATCCATCGGTCATAGCGGTAGCCTGTCTCACTCGCCACGAGGAACGGGCCGTCTATGAGTTTACAGACGAACACGTGTCCGTTGGCATGTGCCCATCGGTAGGTCAGGTGCCCGTCGGTTAAATCCTATTTCCTGGTGGAAATAGGATTGAACCGACGCCCGTCGGTTAGCCTCCAACGCCCGTCGGTCGTGTTTTTCTATAAAAAGGGAAATTTCACACTTTTCTGAGGTTGGAAAAATTCTCATTTTACCCCTATAAAAAAGAATCCGATTTTCACTCCAAAAGGTTCAACAAATCTCATTGGTTTTTTTTTCTTCTCGTTAAACGCGTGGGACCAAATCCAACCAAATTTTCATCCAAAGGTAAAATCTGAGGGTAAATATTCTGGACACGCGTTCTGTTTAATTTATTTTAGTTATTTTCATATTTTTCTTAACCTTACCTGATTTTATTATTTATTATTCTTATAACTTTATCTTGGTTTTTGGTTAATTTTGGATTTTTTTTTGATACTCACATATTTTATTATTTTTGTGAAATGTCATTTCCTTATTTTTTGGCGAGTTGAACTTGAGACAACGGTCGCCGTTCACACCCTAGGAGTACTTTTTTTGGTTAATTCTATTAACTTTAACCTTTTGTTAACGCATTTATTTATTTATTTATTCTTAGTCTTCATTATATACAAATTATTTTATCTCGATCAAATAAAAATAGACGAGTGTTTTATAGTAATTAATTGGGATTTTTAACAAAATTAAGGACCAATGTCCTATTTTCCTATCCAATGAATTCATCACCGAAAATTATTTATTTAATAATCAAAGTCAGGGACCAATGTCCTCACAATTAATAGCCCGATTTGTGTATGTCACATTTTAATCTTTCGTATGTATTTATTTATTTATTCATTTATTTACTTATTTATTTCTGGGATTATTCTGTCCCAATTTTATTTATTTATTATTTATTGGGGGATTGTTCTGTCCCATTTATTATCTAATTTATTTTTATGGTTTGCACTTCTAAAATGGGAGTTGTATTCCGCTCCTACTATTATTGTATTTCATTTTAGATGTTTTCTTTATCTATTTATTTACCGCTTTTAAATATGAATGATTGTGCCTTAAATTAAATTGCATCGTGTGAAGAGAGAGCGAATTAATAAGCTCAAAATTTAATTATAAAATTAATCAAGGTAGAATTAGATGAGATGTCCCGAACCCATCTCTGGTCTTTGGGCTCAACGAGGCGAGAGACCCATTTCAATGGGATCTCCAAGACACCTCATGTGTCCCACTAAAAGACTTAATTAAAAATCCTAGGCTCTAAGGGAGAAAGGTTCATCCTCCAAGACCCCTTTTGGTTGGCCCAAAATGGATACTTGTGCTGTCTTAGGCTCTCCGAAGCGAAAAGAACTTTCCCAATATTTTATTGGGTGGCGACTCCATGAAACCTCTTTGTTGCCCAAAATAGACGCACTTGCAATTCGTCGCAAGTTTTAAACGAACCTCATTTTGCCCGATCGCCCTCAAGCGGGCGGTCAAGGGGCACCCACGGGGTTTGGCGCGTGTCACAACATCCCAGGTGGTTAAGGGATTCGTTGAGTGTACTGCTCGGCTGCTCACGTTGTCTGATGCCCCCAAGGATCTAAAAAGGTATTGTCCTAGCTTTATGAACTCTGACCCATAATCTTTTTAAAGAGAACTGACCCGTGTGCATCTTTGCCCCTCGATCAATGAGCATTTTGCCCCCAGGACTCTGAATCAAGTTCTGCCTAAGGAAAGTCATTCGGAGTAATGCTGACTTATCGCTCCGTGCATCAATAATCATTATTTTAAAGGTAGTACGTCCCTTGTGCATCTTCACACCAGCTTTTCTTAGTGAGAAATGCGTCCCTTTGGGAATTTTCACATAACCCTGTGCCTAATTTTTGCCTGGAATGGATCCAACCCACTCCAGCGGCTTCTTCTTTTTTTTCTTTTTTATTCATTTTTTTTTAAGGACAGACTGCCTATTTTCAGGTTTTCACCCTACCCTTTGACCTAACTTTTGCTTAGAGAGTCAATCAAGGTTTTCATCTCTAACGGCCTTTTTTTTATTCATTTTTTTGAAGGACAGACTGCCTATTTTCAGGTTTTCACCCTGCTCTTTGGCCTAACTTTTGCTTAGAGAGGCAGTCAAGGTTTTCATCTCTAACGGCCTTTTTTTTTTTTTAAAGAGGCTAAAATCCTTTTCGCTTTTTTGAATAATGGTCGCATGGATTTTGTCTGACGAATAGCTCGAAGCCGATGTCGGGGCAAGTCTACTGAAGCATCAAAATGAAAATGGCAATGAGGACCACTTATAGTAAATTGCACATATGCAAAGAAAAATAATGCGCTGCTTTTTATGCTGGAACTTAGAGCATTTTGAGTATGCACGATAAAGTGCTTTGCTTACATTAAAATATTATTGTATAAATGCATATGTTCCAGTCTGATTTCATCACACATGATCATCATTTGGCATTAATCTCAAAAATACAAGACCTTATCTAATCTCGAGATGGATCTTGAAATCATCAAACTCCTGTTATCAACCAGCTCTCTCGAGTTTTCATGGTTGAAAATTTTCTCTCTGCCCTTAATTTTTGACAGGATGCTCTTTTTTTCCCCTTTTTTTTAAAGCAAATTCTAAATGCAATATTGGGGATGAGACCAACTCAAATGCATAAATGCATTCGTGGCTCCCCACTTGAAGCTCAAGAAACACCATATGCCTCTTCCTACGTACCAAACCTTATTAAAAGGTCATCTCCGCTAATTGGATAAGCCTGAACTAAGAATCAAAAGGTCTTACTTTGGTTGTAACGTTAGGCTTAGGTAGATGGCTATCAAAGGAGGATCAGGTTGCTAGAGAAAAATGGCCGTAATATTAACTCGACTAATGGGAGAACCATTCACAGATCAATTGCATACTACAAATGGATTCTTGAATTTGGGTTTTAATAATACTTTTAGCTCATCAAGCTCAGAATTAAGCTAAAGAGATTGCCACAAAAACTCATCAAGGGGTTAATATCTTGAGCTCTACTTCTTTTTTTTCTTTTTTTTTTCTTGCTCTTCCTTTTTTTTTCACTTTTCTCGTGAGCTCATGTCTTTGGCACATGACTAAACCCTCTTCCCAAAGTGTAAATTCATCCTTACCAGGGCAATTTTTAATAACCTAAAGAATTGTTAAAATGTACATCCATCCCTTCTAGAGCGGTCATTCTTCTAAGGGGAGGCAAAAATCATTTTAGGTAAGGGGATAGTTTTAACATGTGTAATAACAAAAATTGGCACGCATTTAGCATACCAGCATAAAGGCTCAACGGGCTAGCAAGCGATTACGAAATAAAGGTAGAAAACAGTCATTTAGAGAGCTATACAAAGAAGGGCTGCCTAAATCATTTTCTAGGTTTTGTCTTATCCAGGGATCGCTTTGACGGGTAATCAGAAAGGTTCTAGTGCTCTTAGTGAGTTTTCATCCAATCCCCTAATTGCAACTAGTTTTTTTTCACTACTTTCTCTTTTTATTTTCAGCTCTCAGAATTTTGCTCTCTCCAGGAGTTATATCAGATGCTACAAGATCTCGAGATTAAATGAAGGAGTATTCATTAAGTTAATATCAAATGACTTGTAGTTGTGATCATACATAATGAAATCATGAGAACATAAACAAAAAGCCATTAATATAATTAATGTAAACAGTATTGCATACATCAAGACTAAAAAAAGTTCAAATATGAAAAGCATATCTACTAGAAGGTTTCCCCCCTATTTCTTGCAGCGCTCTGGATCATTAATCTATTTGTTATCAATCAGATCTTAAATCTCATTCCTTAGCCTCGTACAATTGTCCGTCACATGCCCAGTGTGCTGGTGGAAGGCACAATACTGATCTGCTCGATGATCGGGATGTCCCTGGTTTCTGGCGATCATAGCAGGCAGTGGCTATAGCTTACCTTCCTTCATCAACCTGTTGAGTACCCAAGACAAGGATCCGTCCAAATTAGAGTAGTGCCTCTGATCCGCTTTAATTGCTGACACTTTCCTTGCCCTTTGGGTACCACTACTATTATCATAGTAACCAACCCCTGGACTTGCGGGGCCAACAACAGTCTTATTGAGAGGTGCCCGGGTAGTTACAAGCTTGGACTTCACAATCTCTTCTTCAAGATTAGTTAGCTTCCTTTCGGTGTTCGAGGGACTGAGGAGGCCCATTGACTGTAAAGGCTCTAGTCCCTTTGCTCTTCCCACTAGCTTGATTGGTGAGTCGAGTGGTGCCTTGCCCCTAGGCTCGGGAGTGGTTGGAAACATTATAGTCATCGTTGCATAATCCTTTTTGAACGTGGCTAGCTCAACCTGGTTAAGGGTGGTCGCCATAAGTTGAGCTTGGAGAACGAATGCCATGGCATCCATCCTTTCCTTAACTAGGGCCAATATCCTTTTCTCCAGCTCTTCGAACCTTCTATCTATCTCCTGGACAATTAGGGCACGAATCTCTTCAGTCTGTTATGAAGGGCTAGCCATTTCTAATATCTTCGGACGCTTAGCAAGGTTGCTAAATCTTTGAACTCTGATCACTCTTTAGACAACTATCGGGATCCCTAAACCACCCAAGCAAATAGTCTACAATGGCTGAAAAGCAAAGAGTTAGAATGATGCATGAATAATATGCAATGCATGATCGTGCTGTGCAACAAATGGTATACAGTGACTAAAAGAGATTACAATGATACATGTGAACCCTTTGAAAAACTATACACAGGATGATATGTACATGTAATAATTATATGCAAAGAATAGGATGTATACATAAGAAATAAAAATTTTATTTGTGCATGAATGACATGAATATGCAATGCATCATCCATAACCACATGCAAGCAAGTAGATCCTTCTTACCTTATTACCCCCACACACGAGGTCGTGCAGTTTCTTTCCTAGATGGGCTTGAACCATGGGTTAACAGGGAACCCGATGGACACGTATTGTGCACGGTGAAAAACCGACAACATAACCTCTATTAGCTAATGTGCATATGCATGGGTTTTGATCATTACATATTTAGGCAGTCCGAATAAATTGATATGGGCCTATCGGGTCATAAAAGCCTTTAATTAGGTGATTAATCAAAATATATGGGTCCGTCCAATACATAACGATCCATACAGCAAGCATAGTATTATTATTCATACCACTTAGGGGAAGTAACTATTTCCATTACATGAGCTTTGGCCAAGGTGATGTTACTTTAGGGCTACCCAAGCATGGTCCCTGCCAACGGGTCTAGCTCATCACAAGCATAACAACCGATTGGGTCTCCATTTGATATACCATAAGGTATGAGGCTTGGGCAGGTGATTATCCTTAACACTTTCCTACATTGAGTGAACGTAGGGTTGTGCTTTGGGAATGCACCGGGTCTAAAAAAGGGACCAAACTAGCATAGATCTAAAGCTCTAATGATATGCAATGCAATTTTGAAAATGGATGAAATTTTTAAATTAAATCTCAATTATAAATTTTAGCTAAGGTACTTTCGAAGGGAAGTCTCTAGGTTCCCCGGCGGAGTCGCCACTGTAACGTGCGCCGAACCCCGGGAGCCTCGAAAGCCTGCCTTTAGGGCGATCGAGAGAGGTTCATAAAACTTGTAAGAAATTACAAGGACGTCTATTTTGGGCAACAAGGAGGTTTCATAGAGTCGCCACCCAATAGAACATTGGGAAAGTTCATCTAGCCTCAGCGAGCCTAAGACAGCGCTGTTATGTCCATTTTGGGCAAACCAGAGGGGCCTTGGAGGCTCCATACTAATAGAACATTATGATGACCCTCTCGCCTCGTGGAGTCTAGGACTATGCAAGTTAAAGCCTTTTTACGGGACACAAGAGGTGTCTTGGAAGTCCCATTCCAATAGAACATTGAAATGATCCTCTTGCCTTATTGAGCCCAAAGACCAGAGATGGTTCGGGACTCCCCATTTATTCATACCTTGATTAAGTTTATGATTGAGTTTTGAATTTAGCGTTTCATCCCATTTCTCATTCAATTTTAATGCAATTTAATTAAAGCACATGTCAATCACATAAAGAAAGTGATAGATAAAGAGCATAATTAAAATAAAGTGCATAAAAATAAATTACAACAAAACTAGGGGCGGAATACAACCCCCATTTATAAATAAAATCCAAATCATACATAAATCGGGCTATTTATTAAAAATGAGGACATTGGTCCTCTCATGCATCATTAAAGAGAATAATTTTAAAGTGACAATTTATTTCGGATAAAAAAAACTAGGACATTGGTCCCCTTTTTATTTAAAAAAAATATCAAATTAATTAATATAAATATTTCTGTGATTTTTTAATTAAACGTGCATAAAAATAAAATTAAATAAACTTATTACAAATTACATGATAAAATGAATTAATCCAAAATAATAAAAAGCAATAAAAAAGATGAACAACTCCCAAATGGATCTTCAAATCTTCATGGGCTCTCACTTGGTATGGAAAATAATCACACATAAAAATAAGAATTGAAAATAAAAAAAAAACAAATAAAAGCCATGTTAGTAAGAAAAATGAATTTAAAAATATAACATGAAAACAATTAAATTAAGGCAAACAAAATTGTATCATGTATGACAAATCAATTAAAATTACATAATAAAATATGCAACTTAACTAATTAACAATTTAACCTGCATAAAAAGAATATCATAATAATAATAAAATTCAACATGCATAAACAAGCGTAAAATAATGATGATAGAATTTAACATGCATAACAACACAAAATAACAACAATAACATCCAATCATGCATAAAAAGTATAATATACATAAAATTTAACATGCATGAAAATATAAATAATAGTAATAATAAAATTAAACAAGAAGAATGATAATAATAATAATAATACTAATGATAGTAATAACTATAATAATAATAATAATAATAATAATAACACAATAATAACAAAAAATATGAACAATCAAATATAATAATAATAATAATAATAATAATAATAATAATAATAATAATAATAACAACAACAACAACAACAACATCATCATCATCATCATCATCAAAGAAGATGAACAATCCAATTAAATATGGAAGAATAAAATGAAAAAATAAAATAAGTCAATTATGTTAAAACATGTTAAATGATAATACTAATAATATATATGAACAAAAATGATGATAATGATATGAACATGAACAATTAAATAAGAAATAATAATATGAACAATTAAATAAAAAAATAAGAAGTAAAAATAAATAATAGATCTAAAAGAATTTACATGTTAACTAATTAAATAAAAATAAAAGAATAAAATTAAAAATTAAAAATTAAATTAAGAAATTGAGACAAGAATGTTTACCCTCAAAATTTATCTTGATGAAGTGAAGGTAAGATCCAATTCCTTGTCTTGATTGTAAGAATATATTAGAAAAATAAAATATTGAAAATGAATTTTTACTCAAGAACAAATAATTGATTTATTTGTCTCAAAGTAAAAATTGTTAAATGAAAAGAAGAAAATTCCCAAGAACAAAAATTATTCTTTTTTCCTTAAGAATTATCTTGGAAAAATCCTTTAGAAATTGAGAGAATTGTGTTTTTTGAGACAAGAAAGAAGAAGAAAATATTTTTCTAAAGAAAAGTCCCCCTAATTTTCTCTTAAAAATTCCTTTTTATCCCTCCCCCAAAATCAGATTTTTTCAATGAAAAATTAAATTGACTTAATTTCAATAAAAGCAAAAAAAAAAACTAAAGAAAATCAAAGGTTTGGAATTTTAAAAGTTTTACCATTGAATTCTACCAAAAATAATGAAGAAAAAAGAATTTTTGGGGCAAAAACGTCAAAAATGGCAGCAATGGGTGACCAGGGGACGAGCTAGGCGAGCGACGGGCATCGCTGCGCCCAGCTCAGGCGTAGAAAGCGCGCGCGGGCAACGCTCAGGGCGTCGCTCACCCAGCGCAGCGCACGCTGGGCGCTGCCGTGCCGACGTTCGCCGATTTTTTTTTTTTATAAAACACAAATAATTAAAAACTCACTTTTTTACCTCAAAAATAATTTTTAAAACATTTTAAAAATATTTTTAAAATACATTTTTATTTATTCCTAACAAATCAAACGACAAGGAAATTATCACTCCCAACTTTCATTCTTTTTGCCTATAAATCGGCACACTTAATTTCATCATTGGGTAATCCTGATCAAGGCTACTCGGGACTCGATGTTTACAGAACCACCAAAGTTAGTTCGGGAGATACAGAAACTTCATGGAAAGGTAACAGCCCTTGGCAGATTTATTTCTTGTTCGACTAAACGTTGCCTCCCCTTTTACAGTGCTCTCAAAAGGGTAAAAAATTTTAAGTGGACTCCGGACTGTCAGAAAGCATTTGAAGAGTTGAAACTATTCCTCAGCAGGCCACCTTTGTTAAGTCGGCCTCAGTTAGGCAAAATGTTGTACATGTATTTGGCGGTTTCATCCGGGGCTGTGGGATTGATTTTGATCAGAGAAGATGTAACAGCCCGATTTATACCCTAGTAGTATTTGTGGTATCCGGATAAGTATGAGGATGTGTATTAATAAGAGAGGACACATTGGAATGAGTACTCAGCTTAGCGAAGAATTTATGTGGAGGTTCGGGCAAGTCATGGAATAAGTGGTTTGAGTGAGGGTTCTGTCGCGAGCGTGACAGAACACTCTAACGAAAATCTGGTAAAAATTGGATATAGAGTGCAATTGAGGACCTAATTGCATAAATAAAATTATTTAAGTGACTAAAGTGTTATTGGGTTAGATATTGGTAGAGGGCTGGACTTGCATTGCATGGGTTAATGGACTTAATAAAATCAGATTTGTGGATGGGCTTAACTAGGACTAATGAGGCTGTGGGCTTATTTTATATTAAGATGGTTTGTTGGGCTTAAGGCTTGAAGTCCATTAGTGGGATAGATTTGCAGTAGAGCCCATGATCCATTGCTGTAAATGCCACCTAGGATTGTGCATGAGGGAGAGAGAAAGTGACAAATAGGATGATGCATGCATTGGAGGAGAAAGAGGTGGATTGGCATGCATTGGTGAGTTTGGGTGGTGGAATCCTACTGTAGATTTCTGCTCTTGCCAGCTCATCCTCCTACATGCAATATAAACCTTGTGGAGAGAGAGAAAACCCACTAATTGGCATGTGTGTTCAGTCATGCTTTCATCTCTCAAAAATCTATTGTTCCTCCTTCTTCTTCAACATGAAGCTCTTCTCCAAATTACCATTTTTAATTCTACAAATCATGCTGGTTAATCAAGTGTTTAGTGGTTAATTAAATTGCTGATTATTGCAAAGGTAAGTGAGTAATTATAGTTCTTCATCTCCCTTCCTTCTTGTTCTGAAATTTATGGGATTGAGGATTTATAATGGTGTTCCAATTCTGGAATTGATTGTGCATGTGGTGGTGGTGGCTTTGAGAAAGGAAAGGGAAAGAAGAGGATTGATTATCAAGGTGACATGTGAGCTTAAGAGGAGCAAAGGAGAAGACGTTTGGGAACTAATTATTTGTTCATGTGTCAATTGATTGCTTGTGTTTATTAAGTATGTAAATTGTGGTTTTTGCCTTGATGTGCATAATTAAGTTAGGAAAGTGTATTATGAGAGTGATGATAAAATGATGCTAAATAGGTTAGTTTGTAGTTAATTAGCTGGAAGTGCAAAAATTGAGTTGAGGTCCATTTGACTTGATTTAATTATAAGTGTTATAACTTGAGTTAAATGACTGTAAAAATGAATGGACTTGATGGGGTTAGGTTCCTATAATATGTGTCTATAATGGTCTTAGAAATGATCATAATGAATTGAGGACTTAAAAGTCTGCAAAAGTGAAATTAGGTGTAGCTAATTTTGTAGGAGGGTCTTTTTAGAGCATATTATGTTCCTTGGGCCATAACTCCTTGATTTTTAATCAAATTGAGATGGGGATTGTGCCTACTACAAGTTAATATATATATAAATAAATGATTAGTTGAGCATGTTGTTTAAAAATGTCATTAAAGTGGAATTTAGAGGTCATATGCACGTAGTAGGAAAAGTGTGCTTGCAGAGTAAGTTTCTATGTTGGTCTCTCTTGACCTTTGGTGACTCTTTTGCCCATAGATCGAGTTACAGTGCTCTAATTGGATTTCTTCAAAATTGATATGAAACCTAAGATCCACATCTAAAAATGTCTAAGAATAATATTGAGCTAATTATAGTTCTAAGTGTCGCAAAGAGTGGCCAAAACATAGGTATTCCTATTTTAACGAGTTCATCTGAACAGTATATATTATTTAGGTCATATCTTATGTTTTAGATGTCCATATGACTTGAAACTTGTCCCATTGGAAACTTGACATCCTAGGGAACAATTTTTAAGAATGACATTTTGCCTACAAATGAGGTTTAGACATTGGTTTATGCGATGCAAGTTTAATGTGAAAAGCAGTCTTGTAGAGGGTATCTACTATCGCGAGCACTATAGAACCAGTCTTATGAGGGATTTTCTTCTCGTTTTATAGCCCATGGTTGGCATTAATCAATTCCCCACCTTTACCCTCAACTAATTTGTATATTTTTATGTGTTTTTCTTCCCGAATTGAACCCGTAATACACCAAAACTTTCACGGGTCTATCCAATGTTTGTTTAGGATTACGAAAAAATTATAAGAATAGATATCACTGGGAAAATACACATGAACATGATTAATACTAGTAGTAGACTAATGAAATAATAATGTATAATTATATGAAATAGAATTTAGTCAAGTTAAATGACATTTAAGGATTATGATGCCTTAATCTACATGAGCATGTGTAGTATGAACAAGTATGCATAATTATGAGTTGAGATTAAGTTATACACATGTTAAGTATAACAAATGGAATGAGTTTGTTTAATGAGAATTTGATCTATCATGATTATGTTGTAAATATATGTGTGTAACGAAATGTGAAATTATCCGTTAGTCTAAATGAATCTGATAACGGTAAAGTAATTGTTGAGACTAAATATGGACATGATATCTAATAACATAAATGTGTTTAATATGTTTATATGAGGTATTTATACATAAATGAATGCATGTGCCCAATAAAAATGAAAGAATGTTATGCATATTGGTGGAATGTGTATGTATGTGGAAATGAGACGAATTTAATAATAATAATATGGAAATTTAGCTTGCGTTAGTCGAGTCGTGGATAGATAGGCATGCCTATAGAGTTCTGTTAGTTGCAGCCCTCTGTTTTGTTTGGACACTGATCAGGTCCTCGTTTGGTTCCTCGCGAACCTCAATGTGTATGGATCTTGTTTAAGATACCCTCTGTAAAATGTTTTTAAATGAGAAAATGTGATGTTGCTTTTCGATTCGTACCCGTAAGGTACCGCAATGCGTTCAGTTCGATTCGTACCCGTAAGGTACCACCATGTGTTCACTCGCTTATCCACCCCTATGACTTAGCAGGCAATTAAAGAGTGAAATAATGTGATTTATTTGATAAGCTCTGTGATGATTTATAAATTGATTATGTGAATAAGCACTTGATTCATTTGTGATTAATGCCATTTGACTTGTGCTCTATGCACTCCTCTATTTTGGATCCTTTATGGACACTCATATGGAAAAGTACGGTACCTTCGGGTACCTATGTGTTTTGGGTAATAAGGCAATATTTGTTAAATGAGAAGAGAAGTAACAAGTAGTGTTTGTTCTGATAGGCATGTATGCATAAGTCCTAATTGCATAAGAGATCATATGGGGATAATACATGTTATTAATCTGTTCAAGAGTTAAGAGTATACTTATCTGTATGAAGTTTTTGTAAAGAATAATTGAAGTAAGTGATATGCATGTTTTCTATAGTTGAATAATCAATGAATGAATTCTATGTATACATATATTCGTTTACATGTTTGAATTGAGAATACAGGTATGTTATGTATTTGCTTGTCTTCTGAACTTTAGTTTGGATGACCAATGTAAGTATATCGGTAAGGAAATCCTTGTGTAATGTTTGTTAATTTTTGATGGACAAGATGATTGCATATTGTATAATAGTAAAGGGGAAATAAAGTGGTAAACAAATGTATATAGGAAAATGTTTATGTTTTGTATGAGAAAAAGAATATCAATTTATGATGGCTTTAACCGGTGTACTTTATGTTCATGTGTGTGTGTATATATATATATTGATTTACATGTGTTTGCCTCGGTAACCACAGTGGCTGCCCATTATTTATTTCGCCCGACTAAGCGTTATCGCTTAGCACGGTTGTTTGTCTATGCAGGTTAGGAGATCAGAGTGGAGATCAGAGTCGCCCAGCGCGCTGCCGCAGCCCCGACATTCGCAAATTTTTTTTTTTAAATTTTGCTAAAATACTATAATTTCAAAACATACCCTTTTTATCTCAAAATAATTTTTTTAAACATTTTTTTAAAATACATTTTTATTTATTTCTAGTAAATCAAATCGACAAGGAAATCGTCACTTCCAACTTTCATTTTTAACTATAAATAGGCACACTTAATTCACTACAAAAAATCTGAGAAATAGAGACGAAAAATAGAGACGGAATTCCGTCTCTAATTGAAAATAGAGACGGAAATAGAGACGGATATTTTCTGTCTCTATTTCGTCGGTCTCTAAAAATTAGAGACCAAAATGTAAAATAGAGACGGAATAACCATCCGATAGGGAGTGAGATGCCGTATGAGTCAGGGTGCCACCACACAGATACAATATAAATCATACATTCATTCATAACAAACATACATAAGTACAGGTAATTAAAAACTTTGCGAAACAACAGGAGCAACAGCTGATCATACATTAATATAACCAAAAATCATTACAATTATGTTCTAATCAAACTGGAAGGTACAAAAGATAATTACATATCCAAAATATACAAATGCGGAAGCCACTACAAAAATTGATACATGAGAGTTCTATACAAAAGAATCATCAAAGATTACAAAGCTAAGCCCTATACTAAACCTTCCTTTGTTGGCTTGATAGGCAGTGACTCTCCCAAAGCAAAACACTTTCCGCACCTGCACGAGTAAAAACACCGTGCTAAACAATAAACGCTTAGTGGGGAAACACACAAGAAATATGGACGGCCATTCACAATGGTCGTCAAGGCATAACACATTCATAATGGCATAGGCGAATATCCATAACATAATATATATAAAAACATGCTTACAAGTTAAAGCCATACATTATGCATCTCATATCCATATCCAGACTCATATTAACTGAATATACATCACATCATTATACTCATTCGAATATCACATTCGTATAATTACATCGGAGCAACCAAAGTAACATAACACATAATACCTAATACCTGCTGACTCACAATAGTGGATAACGAGTAAACAGACAGTACCTTATGAGTACGAATCGAATACAGACAGTACCTTAAGGGTACAAATCAGAAACCATTTCATTTTCTCATTTACCAAACATTTTACTGAGGGGACCTTAAACAAGATCCAAATACTGAGGGTTCGCAAGGAACCAAACGGGACCTGATCGGGGTCCAACGGAACTAAGGCTACAGCTATAAGACTCTATTAGGCGTGCCTAACTATCCACTAAACTGACTCTTGTAGGTCATACATAATGAAATTAACACATCGCGTTCATAACTTAAAGCATAATTAACTCCTTCCAAAATTCAACTATAGCATTCTTATATAGCATGACAAAATATACCATTAAATGATGTGAGATAATTTAAATAACACTAAATAATATTTAAAACCAATCATAAGCGAAAAAGGAGTGAAAACGAAGAGGATAAAAAAACCCTCAAAACTGGGGGACAGTACCGCTTTACAGGGCGGTATGACCATTCCATACCTCCTTGTAAGGCGATTTACATGGGGGTATGGCCTAGTCCATACCGCCGTGTAACACACCCAACACGCTGGGCAGAATCGTTTCACACGGCGGTATGACCAGACCATACCGTCGTGTAAGACGCTTTGCATAGAGGTATGGGTAACCCATACCACCGTGTAAAATGCCCAAAAAAGGCTCTGATGAACATGCATGATTCACACGGGGGTAAGGTCCTCCATACTGCCGTGTGACTTGCCCAAAATCCAAATTTTTGCATAAAATCAACCCAAGTGTTACCCCAAAACCAACACACTTCAAAATCACACAAACATGCCATTAAAACCCAACTAAAAAAATCACTTTTCCAACTTAAAACTCACACATAACATGCAATAAACATGATACATGTGACGCGCGCCAATGGTACCCAGCAAGGGCCCTCGCCTGTGAATCCGCTTTAGGATTCGAGGTATGAAGGTTCGCGTCTTTTGATCATGGGCGCCATGAGACATCATCGGTATGTTCCTCTCAATAGAACATTGGGGAGAACAACCTAGCCTATTGATGCCTAAAGGCACCTTTGAGGTACTTGGAGTCGCCACACAATTTGCGTGAAATTAGGTAAAGGTTTCTCACCTCTATTGGTCTAAACCAGAGATATGGTGTCCGGAACTTCCCTCTTATTCATACTTTGGTTAAATATAAATGGGTTCTTAACCTCTTAAAATTATATCTCTCATCTCACACGATCAATGCATTTAATTTAAATCGCGCATTTCAAACATTCACAAAGCGATAAAGGAAAGCAGTAAACACGCAAGCACACAATTACAAGAGAGATTGGGGCATAATACAACCCCATCGAAAGGAAATAAGAGACGTGAATGGGGACGGAATACAATCCCCTAAAATAAATAAAGTTGCCCCAAAATTAATTACAAGGGCCCAAAAGGAAAATGAACGTAAATTTTAAACACTCACACAGAATAAGAAAATGCATACATAAATCGAGACATTATTTTAGGAACATTGGTTCCTTCGCACTTGTTCGAAATCTAGGAACATTGGTTCCTTCGTATTAATTTAAAGGAGGTTCGAAGAGTCATTTTTGATTGTTTGAATGAAAACCGGGATGAGTGATCCCATTTTATTGAAAATTGACTCTTCGTTTTAATTGTGATATTTTTATTGTTAGGCTAAAACAAGGGACATTGGTCCCAATTTTATTAGTGAAAGTCCCGATTTAATTATAAAAGTATTTTTATGACTTTTTATCTCACGCGTGCATAAATAAAATAAATATTTATAAATAAACACGTAACACATAAAGAGAGAGTCGAAAAGATCTCACCAAACCGGAGTGACCCTCCACGCGTTGCGACCCATCCGGGGAGTCGCGGGGGTGCTCAAATAACTCGATTCAAGTTAAACTCATACAAAAATTAACATCAAAAATATTAGTAAATATTCAAAGTAAATTAATCAAACAAATGCGAAATATAATAATAATAACAATGATAGCAACGCAACAAAATAAATCAAATTATCAACAGTAAATAACAATGCAACAATAAATAAGATGAATAATAGACATAATAATCAGAATAAAACCATATAGTAATAATAATAATAATAATAATAATAATAATAATAATAATAATAATAATAATAATAATAATAATAATAATAATAATAGGATGGTAATAATGCAAATAATAATAATAATGAATGATAAATAATATGAAAACAGAATAATCAATTAGTAATAATAATAATAATAATAATAATAATAATAATAATAATAATAATAAAGACAATAAATGCGTTAAACATGGCAGGAACTCAATATATGATAATAAAAATGAAAAGCAATGGAGATGGTGAAATAACACTAAGGAACATGACTATAAAACTAAAACAAAGATGAACATAGAAATAATAATGACATTAAACGTGAACACCAAAATACCCAACGGCAATCAACTTAATAGTAACAAAAACAATAATAATAATGGTGATAATGATAATATGGAGGATGGAAGAGCAACAATAATGAACATAAACACAATAAAAATAATAATGATAGCAAAATATCAAATTGAAGCAAACAAATAATATATTAATAGTGATATTAACACATTAAAATACTAAAATACTAAAAGTAAACAATATACATGATAATAATGGCAAAAAATAAGATTAACAATAATAAATAATATACAAAAAATAAATGAGGATGAGTTCAAGAATGTTTACCCTCATACTTTTTAGATTGGGGAAACGGTGTCTCGATTGATTTTCCTTGTCGGATTTGTGGTGATAAATATTTGAAGGAAATGTAGAAATTAATATTTTGAAATAAAATCAAGAAAATACTTTGATAAAAATATTTTTGGAGGATGATTTGAGCAAAGGAAATTAATTTTCCAAGCCCAAATCACTCAAGAAAATGGATTATGTATTTTGAAGAGCAATTAAAGGTTAAAAATTGAGAAAGAGAAAAAAAGTTAAGAATATTTTTGAAGAAAAGGTTGAAGAACCAGTTGCTGGAGAGGAGGAAAAAAAATGGAGAGAAGAGTCCAGAAATTATTTTTTTCTCTTTTTTCAAATGTTTGCCATCTTTTCTTTATTTAATCTGTGCCCCTTACTAAAATAAATAGAGCCAAAACCATCTTTATTTAAAGAAGTGGTCGCGTGGTAACTTCTTATAAAGTGGCCATTTTGGCCACTTTATAAGAGTGGTACCACGCGTGGTACCACTCTTATAAAGTGGCCAAAATGGCCACTTTATAAGAAGTTACCACGCGACCACTTCTCGTGGTAACTTCTTATAAACCACTCTTATAAAGTGGCCAAAATGGCCACTTTATAAGTGGCAAAATTCAAATTTATTTAACATTTTTTTTTTTAAAAAAAAACCCCACTTTTTCAAATTCCTTTTTTTTTAACCCAAATCTTTAATAAACTAATTAACTAATTTAGTTCAATTAAATTAATTGACTAAATTAATCTAATTAAATTAATTAACTAACTTAAATTTCCATTCTTTTTTTCAAATATCAAAAATAATTCAACCAATTTTTAAAAAAAATTAATTCAACTAATTTTTTTTATAATAATATTTTATATATATATATTTATTTTTTATTTAAAAATAATGAGAATTTCGACAAGAGAAATATCATTTTTGACACCTTTAATTATGGGTATCGTTTTTCATCATCGGGTAATTCTGATCTTAAACCGCCTCGGGACCCGGTGTCTACAGTTGCCTCCAATTTTGGGGAACTTAGAACCTAGGTGCCTAAGTGAGCCAAAATTCAGAAAAGAGAGGAATGAGGCGCGTACCTGAGGCGGCTATCTTCCCGGTCATGCTAATGAAGTCGTCCCCTTCGGTTGCCATGTATACTGAGGGACAATTTTTATCCTTTTGGGTGGTGCGTTGAGTCTGCTCCAGACTTACAAAACGCGAGGGTACGTGAGATTTGTCTCCTCAGAGAACTTGGGGAACTGGCCTCCTCAGAGGACCGAGGGATTTTGCCTCCTCAGAGGACTTGAAGATTTTGCCTCCTCAGAGGACTTTGAGAATTTTGCCTCCACAGAGGACTTCGAGATTTTGACTCCTCAGAGGACTTCGAGATTTTGCCTCCTCAGAGGACTTTGAAGACTTTGCCTCCTCAGAGGACTTGAAGACTTTGCCTCCTCAGAAGACTTTAGGATTTTGCCTCCTCAGAGGACTTCGAGATTTTGCCTCCTCAGAGGACTTTGAAGACTTTGCCTCCTCAGAGGACTTGAGGATTTTGCCTCCTCAGAGGACTTTAGGATTTTGCCTCCTCAGAGGACTTCGAGATTTTGCCTCCTCAGAGGACTTGAAGACTTTGCCTCCTCAGAGGACTTTAGGATTTTGCCTCCTCAGAGGACTTCGAGATTTTGCCTCCTCAGAGGACTTTGAAGACTTTGCCTCCTCAGAGGACTTGAAGACTTTGCCTCCTCAGAGGACTTTAGGATTTTGCCTCCTCAGAGGACTTTAGGATTTTGCCTCCTCAAAGGATTTCGAGATTTTTCCTCCTCAGAGGACTTCGAGATTTTGCCTCCTCAGAGGACTTTGAAGACTTTGCCTCCTTAGAGGACTTGAAGACTTTGCCTCCTCAGAGGACTTTAGGATTTTGCCTCCTCAGAGGACTTTAGGATTTTGATATGTGCCGATGTCATCTTGACTTGTTTGTCCGGCATGAGTGAGTGCTACCGCTGAGCTAAGATGGTCCTGGTCCCATTTTCGTGCGTGCGGCCTTCACTTGGACTTTTTTCTGCAAAACTGGGCGAGCAAGAATATATACAAGAGATTGTGCATGCATGTATAAGATGCCATATGCAGATATAAGATGTATGCAAAATGGGTAGACCACGTCCTGGGTGGTGAAGGGTCCGTTGAGGGTACGGTTTGGCATTATCTGATGCCCCCAAGGATCTAGAAAAGCGTCTTCACGGCTCAGGAATTCTGACCCATAACCCCCCCTCAAGGGGGACCATTAGGTGGGCATCTTTGCCCCCTAAGATTCTGACTCATGTCTTGCATTATACCATCTGCTAGAGAGGATGTCATCTGAAAAACCACGGCCTTATCGCTCCAGGCGTTAAAAGTCATTGATTAAAGGTAGTGCGTCCCTCGTGGATTTTCACACTAGCTTTTCTTAGTGGGAAATGCGTCCTTATCGAATTTTCACATAACCCTGTGCCTTATTTTTGCCTGGAATGGACCCAACCCAATCTGACGGCTTTTATTCATTTTATTTTTTATAGGACAGACCTCCTGTTCCCAGGTTTTCACCCTGCCCTTTGGCCTAACTTTTGCTTAGAGCGCCAATTACGGTTTTCATCTCTAACGGCCTTTTTTCCTTTTTTCTTTTTCTTTTTTTTCTTTTTTCTTTTTTTTTTTTTTTGTACATCAGATGAACTATTCTGGTTACATCAATACTATTGCATAAGTGCACATATTTCAATTTGATTTCATAATATATGATCATTATTTGGCATTAATCTCAAGATACAAAACCTCATCTAATCTCGGGATGGAACTTGAAAGCATCAAACTCCTGTTATCAATCAGCTCTCTTTTTGATTCTCATGATTGAATATTTTCTCTCTGCTCTCATTTAATCTTTTGAATGCAAATTCTAGAAGCAACGTCGGAGACAAGACTTAACTCGAATGCATGAATGCACTCATGGCTTCTCGCTTGAAGCTCAAGAAACACCATAGGCCTCTTCTTACATACCAAACCTTACTAGAAGGTCATCTCCGCTAATTGGATAAAACTGAACCCAGAATCAAAAGGTCTTACTTTGGTTGTAATGTTAGGCTTGGGTAGATGGCTGTCAAAGAAAGATCAGGTCGCTAGAGAAAAATGGCCGCGATATTTTCTCAACTGATGGATGTACCGTTCTCGGCTCAAAAGTATTCTTGAATTTGGGCTCGATAACATTCTAGCTCCTTGAGATCAGAAGGGCAATCATTGAAACTAGTCAATTGGTCACCATTTTGAGCTCTCTTTTTTATTCTTTTCTTTTTTCTTTTCTTTGCTTCTGTTTTTCTTTTTTTCTTTTTTTTTTGGATTTTTCTTTGGAATTTTTCGCTTTCTTTTTTTTTTTTGAGCTCATGCCTTTCATACATGACTAAACCCTTTTTTCAAAGTCTGAACTTGCTCTTATCAAGGCAATTTTTTGGTTACCCAAGCATGATCCCTGCCGACGGGTCTAACTCGTCATGAGTATAGCGACCGATCGGGTCTCCATTTGATATACCAAAAGGTACAAGGCTTGGGCTGGTGATTATCCCTAACACTTCCCTACAATGAGTGAAAGTAGGGTCATGCTTTGGGAACGCACCGAGGTAAGAAGGGACCAACTAGCGTAAGTCTAAGGCTCTAAAATGATATGATGCAATTTTAGCGAGAGATAGAATTTAAGTCTTAAAAACCCAATTATATATTTTAACCAAAGCACTTTCAAAGCGAAATCTAAAACACAAAGTCCCCAGTGGAGTCGCCACTGTGACGCGCGCCGATGGTACCCAGTAAGGGCCCTCGCCTGTGAATCCGCTTTAGGATTCGAGGTATGAAGGTTCGCGTCTTTTGATCATGGGCGCCATGAGACATCATCAGTATGTTCCTCTCAATAGAACATTGGGGAGAACAACCTAGCCTATTGACGCCTAAAGGCACCTTTGAGGTACTTGGAGTCGCCACCTAATTTGCGTGAAATTAGGAAAAGGTTTCTCACCTCTATTGGTCTAAACCAGAGATATGGTGTCCGAAACTTCCCTCTTATTCATACTTTGGTTAAATATAAATGGGTTCTTAACCTCTTAAAATTATATCTCTCATCTCACACGATCAATGCATTTAATTTAAATCGCGCATTTCAAACATTCACAAAGCGATAAAGGAAAGCAGTAAACACGCAAGCACACAATTACAAGAGAGATTGGGGCATAATACAACCCCATCGAAAGGAAATCAGAGATGTGAATGGGGACGGAATACAATCCCCTAAAATAAATAAAGTTGCCCCAAAATTAATTACAAGGGCCCAAAAGGAAAATGAATGTAAATTTAAAACACTCACACAGAATAAGAAAATGCATACATAAATCGGGACATTATTTTAGGAACATTGGTTCCTTTGCACTTGTTCGAAATCTAGGAACATTGGTTCCTTCGTATTAATTTAAAGGAGGTTCGAAGAGTCGTTTTTGATTGTTTGAATGAAAACCGGGATGAGTGATCCCATTTTATTGAAAATTGACTCTTCGTTTTAATTGTGATATTTTTATTGTTAGGCTAAAACAAGGGACATTGGTCCCAATTTTATTAGTGAAAGTCCCGATTTAATTATAAAAGTATTTTTATGACTTTTTATCTCACGCGTGCATAAATAAAATAAATATTTATAAATAAACACGTAACACATAAAGAGAGAGTCGAAAAGATCTCACCAAACCGGAGTGACCCTCCACGCGTTGCGACCCATCCGGGGAGTCGCGGGGGTGCTCAAATAACTCGATTCAAGTTAAACTCATACAAAAATTAACATCAAAAATATTAGTAAATATTCAAAGTAAATTAATCAAACAAATGCGAAATATAATAATAATAACAATGATAGCAACGCAACAAAATAAATCAAATTATCAACAGTAAATAACAATGCAACAATAAATAAGATGAATAATAGACATAATAATCAGAATAAAACCATATAATAATAATAATAATAATAATAATAATAATAATAATAATAATAATAATGATGATGATGATGATGATAATAATAATGATAATAGGATGGTAATAATGCAAATAATAATAATAATAATAATGATAAATAATATGAAAACAGAATAATCAATTAGTAATAATAATAATAAAGACAATAAATGCGTTAAACATGGCAGGAACTCAATATATGATAATAAAAATGAAAAGCAATGGAGATGGTGAAATAACACTAAGGAACATGACTATAAAACTAAAACAAAGATGAACATAGAAATAATAATGACATTAAACGTGAACACCAAAATACCCAACGGCAATCAACTTAATAATAACAAAAACAATAATAATAATAGTGATAATGATAATATGGAGGATGGCAGAGTAACAATAATGAACATAAACACAATTAAAATAATAATGATAGCAAAATATCAAATTGAAGCAAACAAATAATATATTAATAGTGATATTAACACATTAAAATACTAAAATACTAAAAGTAAACAATATACATGATAATAATGGCAAAAAATAATATTAACAATAATAAATAATATGCAAAAAAATAAATGAGGATGAGTTCAAGAATGTTTACCCGCAGAATTTTTAGATTGGGGAAACGGTGTCTCGATTGATTTTCCTTGTCGGATTTGTGGTGATAAATATTTGAAGGAAATGTATAAATTAATATTTTGAAATAAAATCAAGAAAATACTTTGATAAAAATATTTTTGGAGGATGATTTGAGCAAAAGAAATTAATTTTCCAAACCCAAATCACTCAAGAAAATGGATTATGTATTTTGAAGAGCAATTAAAGATTAAAACTTGAGAAAGAGAAAAAAAGTTAAGAATATTTTTGAAGAAAAGGTTGAAGAACCAGTTGCTGGAGAGGAAAAAAAAATGGAGAGAAGAGTCCAGAAATTATTTTTTTCTCTTTTTTCAAATGTTTGCCATCTTTTCTTTATTTAATCTGTGCCCCGTACTAAAATAAATAGAGCCAAAACCATCTTTTAATTTTCCTTCCCGAAATTTACACGAAAACGGAAATATTTTTCGGTCAAAACGGCGAGAAAATAGCTAAAGAAAGCAGAAACGAAACACCGCGTGGTGAGGGAGACAGTGCGCGCAAAAATGCGCGCGTGGTGCCCTCGGTACCACGCGACCACTTTAAAGAAGTGGTCGCGTGGTAACTTCTTATAAAGTGGCCATTTTGGCCACTTTATAAGAGTGGTACCACGCGTGCTACCACTCACTTTATAAGTGGCCAAATTCAAATTTATTTAACATTTTTTTTTAAAAAAAAAAACCCACTTTTTCAAATTCCTTTTTTTTTTAACCCAAATCTTTAATAAACTAATTAACTAATTTAGTTCAATTAAATTAATTGACTAAATTAATCTAATTAAATTAATTAACTAACTTAAATTTCCATTCTTTTTTTCAAATATCAAAAATAATTCAACCAATTTTTAAAAAAAATTAATTCAACTAATTTTTTTTATAATAATATTTTATATATATATATATATTTATTTTTTATTTAAAAATAATGAGAATTTCGACAAGAGAAATATCATTTTTGACACCTTTAATTGTGGGTATCGTTTTTCATAATCGGGTAATTCTGATCTTGAACCGCCTCGGGACCCGGTATCTACACTACATTATTCAATCAAACCAACCACTTAAAAATTCATACTCTAACAATTATCACATATGCATAATTCACAAAATCACAACTTTAATTCACAATATAAGTTTAAACTCAATATACTCAAAATTTTATGTCACACAAACCATTATAAACTTCAAACATCATACAATTTCCAGAAATTTGTCAAAAATACATAAAAAATGTCATTAATTCACAAAACCTCCCAAACCTGAATTCTTAAGCTCCAAATCACTTGGTGCCACTAATATCAGCCTTCTCCTTGCCTTTAGGGTCGCGAGGAGGCTCCACTAACACCCAAAATACACAACCCAAACAAAAACAAATCAAACATCAACCCCAAACTCAAATGAAGAAGAAAGAGATGAAGGAGATGAAGATAAAATACAATAAACTTACACAAATGAGTTGAGAATGATCAATCCCCACCAAAAACACTTGAATCCAAGCTTAGGACACACTCTAGAGTGAAGAAGAAGAAGAAGAGCAGTAGAGGGAGGGGAGAAACGGGATGAGATGGGGAAATCTGATTTTTCCTTTTCTCTTTCTCCTTCTATTTACTCTTTTCCCTAACCCTAGCCATGTGTCAACTCCTTATTGGTGGGATTTGTTCACTCACACCCAACCAACAAGTCATACAACACACACAAGACCTTCCTCACTAAACACCCTACAAAAGTGTGAGCACAACACACAAACACAACCCAACTAATACACACCCTACTATCTTATATGCACCCACACACTAACAAAAACCCCAAAACATGCATTTTTACCCAAAATGCTCTTATCACATGCCAAAACACATACAATACACATGCACAAACATGACTCATACTACTAAGGGGAAAATGGGGTGTGACACCTATGGGTGGGATTTATTCACTCACACCCAACCAACAAGTCATACAACACACACAAGACCTTCCTCACTAAACACCCTCCAAAAGTGTGAGCACAACACACAAATACAACCCAACTAATACACACCCTACTATCTTATATGCACCCACACACTAACAAAAATCCCAAAACATGTAGTTTTACCCAAAATGCTCTTATCACATGCCAAAACACATACAATACACATGCACAAACATGCCTCATACTACTAAGGGGCAAACGGGGTGTAACACCTATGGTTGGGAAATCAGAACCACGTAGTTCTACAGAAAATCTTTATACACACATAATCCTAACTCATTCTCTAAACTCTGTTATTTATATCATGCATACTACTTTATTATTCCATACTTACCAAGCATTACTTAGTTACCGTATTCAATAAAACCAACAAATAATGCACATAAATTGCTTACCAATATACTTACAATAGTTACCCCAGCAATGGTCTAGAAGGCAGATAACATATATAACATACCTGTATTCTCATTTCCAACATATAAACAAATACATTCATAGAATTCATTTGCTGAATAATTGACAATAGCAATTACGCATAATGCTTTACGAACAACTCAATAAAGGCAATCATACTCCTGACTTTTAAACAGATTAATGACATGCATTTATCACATACAAATTCTTATGAAGTCAATAGTCATTCATAAACCTTCATTAGATTAAACATTATTTGCTATACCTCTTTTCATTTAACTGACATTAGGTTCAGATGCAACGCATTTATAGGTATTTGAGGATACCACACAATTCCACATAAGTGTCCATAAAGGATCCAGAACATATGTGTGCGTAAAGCACAAGCTCAAAGGATATATATATAATATATATATTAACAAATGCATTAAATGCTTATTCACATGTCTTTTGCATTTCACCAAAGAACTTATCATTCTATTCACATTCTTTTACTCTTTAATTACCTGCTAAGTCAAGGGAGTGGATAAACGAGTAACAAAACACATTGGGGGTACCCGATGGTACAATCGAAAAGCAACATCTTTCATTTTCTCATTCAAAAATATTTTCATATTGGGAGATCTTAAATAAGATCCGTACACATTGAGGTTCGCGAGGAACCAAACGGGGACCTGATCAGGGTCCAGAACCAAACAAAAGGCTGCAATATCAGAACTCTATAGGCATGCCTATCTATCCACAACCGACTCACGTAGGCTAAATTTTTCATATCATGATTAAATTCTTCACATATATATACCCATTCCAGTAAATACTTGCATCATCCTTTTATGAATCACATAAACACATGCATTGATATAATTGCATTAATTACTAAGCTAACTTTAAATTATCTTTCACATGGAAATGCATTAAACAATTAGGAATAATTGCAATATCATTCAATAAAACGATAACATAATTTATTCATGTCATTTCATAACATTATCCATGCATAATACAAATCGCATTCAGAACATAACATGTAATTTATAATGAAGAAACCATGATATAATACCTATATAAGCATGTTTTTATTTCATACAGTAGTAAAAACCCATTAAGAAAAGATATGAAATTCATTTTAGAATAAAAGGGCAAAATCGAAAAAATAGGGCATGCAGGGGGTCACTGTCGCGATCACGACAAGAGTCGCGCTCATGACAGTGGCCAGAAGGCCAATCGCGAGGGAAGAAGTGAAGGACACGAGTCATGCAAGTCGACACGACTCATGTCGATGCTCCTCTGCCTTCTCACGAGTCGTGTCCTTGCACACGACTCTTAATAAGGCTCTCCAACAGAGCACGAGTCGTGCCAGCTGTAGACACCGGGTCCTGAGTTAGCCTAGATCGAAGTTACCCGATGATGACAATTGCCTTTATAGGCTAAAAAGGTTAAAAGTGATGATTTCCTTGTAAAATTTGCATTTTAGAGTAAAAAATTGAAAAATAATAAAAAAATATTTTAAAAATTAGTTTTGAAAAATGGGGGCTTGAAATTACCATATTTTTAGTTAAATTAAAAATTAAAAAAAAAAAAGAAAAAAAAATTCGGATCACGAGCGTCGGACGCGGCGGCGCGCCTGCTGCAGCACGCTGGCGCCCAGGTGCCCAGCATGTTGGGTGCGAAAAGGCGATGCACAGCGATGCCAATGTTGCGCGTCGCTAAAAGCGCGCACGCAGCATTGAGCACACTGCGCGCCGCACCCCACGGTTTTTGCACCTCCGCACGCGGAATCGCGCAGCATCGCTGCGTGCGACGCCCGTCGCTCAATAGCGACGGGCGTCCCTCCTCCTGGCCGTCGCTAAAAGGCCTGAAACAGCTATTTTACGATTTTTTACCCCTTTTCCGATTTTTTTCACCCTAAATCAAGGTTTTTGAGTCCAAATAAAATTATAAAATATTTTCTTAGATAATTAATTAATAAAACTTGATTTTATCATTAAAAATAGAGGAAATTGAGTTAAAATAAAATTCCTTTCCTTAATTAAATTAGGGCAACATTTTCTACATCTTATATATTCTTTATGATGAAAACCTAAAGAGGGGCCTCCATAATTATTCTTTTCATTAGAATTTCAGATTTTCATCTCTTCTTTGATTTTTCTTCCAAAAATTTCAGATTTCTTCTTTCAATTAACAAGGATTAATGGAGATTGAAAAATGGATTTTCAATTCTTGATTATTCCAAATTAATTTCTTTGTTTTCTCCATAAACATAAGAGATTAATTTTCACTTTCAAAATCAGTTTTTTTATTTTTAAGCATTCAAGTTAATTCTTTTGTTTTCTCTATAAACAAAAGCAATTAAATTTGTTGCTAGATTATTTTTTTCAAGCCTATTTTTATTAGAATAAAATTCCAACATTCATCATATTTCACTCTAAATTTTTGAAAGTCACAAACAAAGAAAATCAAATAATCTTTTACCTTCATCAAATCTGACTCTGAGGGTAAATATTTCGGGCTTGATTTTTATTTTCTTTTATTTTGTTTATATTTAATTTATTCATGTATATTTTGTTATTTTCATTAATTTACTTATTGTTTCCATTTATTTGTTTATTCTATTATTGTTATGTTTGTTTTATTTAATATGTTTATATATGATTTTGTTTTTATTCATGTAAATTTTGATTTCCTATTAATTCCTAACATGTAAATAAGTTATTTTATTTTGGTTCATCATTATTTTTCAGCATGTAATTAATTAATTAATTTTGATTAATCTTTTTGCCATATAAATGGTTTATGTTAATTATGAACACATCAATTAATCATGTCATTGTTTTAGTTATTTTCATCATTCTCTTATTTACTAATCTTTATCATTCTTTTTACATGTTATATTTTTTGTTTATTCTATTATTTGTTTACTTTCATTATTATTATTGTCATATTCATATTTTCATACATGAATTTTATCAACATGTCATATTTTATTTTATTCACATCATTTAATTAATTTGTCATTTATAATTGCATTTTTCCATTTATTTTGGTCTGTTAACATTTTAATTCAATCATCATTCTTTTCATGTCATCTTATTTTATTTTAATTTGTCATTCATTATTTGGTATATTTTATTGATTTAATTATTTTAATTACTAACATTATTTTGTTTATTGTTTTGTTTTTATCTCAAAAACTCATTTTTTGCTTGGGCATTTTTTGCGAGCACACGGGGGGAATCCAAATAGCTCGTTTGGTTTATTTATTTATTTTATTTGTTTATAATATTTACTTGTTTGTCTTTATATTTACTTTTGCCATGTATATTTTTGTATAAAATCATTTATTTTAGGGCCGCTAGAAAGAAAATCACAAATGTTTTTTTTATTAATTAAATTGGTATTTTTCCTAAATAAAAATGGGACCAATGTCTCAACTTTCCCATCCAAAATCATCACATCAAAATTGTTTCATAATAATATGCATGCGAGGACCAATGTCCTCACCATACCATTAATGAATATCCCGATTTATGCATGATTTGTATTTTATTTACAATGGGGGTTGTATTCCGCCCTTAGTTTTGTTGTATTTGCTTTCATGTATTTTATTTTATTTATCATGTTCCTTGAATGATCAAACTTGCGCTCTAATTATTGCATCGAAATGTATGAGAAATGGGATAAAAACTTAAATTCAAAACTTAATTATAAAATAACCAAGGTATGAATAAATGAGAAGTCCCGAACCATCTCTGGTCTTTGGGCTCAACGAGGCGAGAGGTCCATTTCGATAATTCATTGAAATAGGATCTCCAAGACACCTCTTGTGTCCCACCAAAAGACTTAACTAATAATCCTAGGCTCCATAAGGTTAGAGGGTCATTCCCAATGTTCTATTGGGGTGATTACCTCCAAGACCCCTTTAGCTTGCCCACAATGGATATATGCGCCGTCTTAGGCTCACTGAGGCGAGACGAACTTTCCCAATGTTCTATTGGGTGGCGACTCCATGAAACCTCCTTATTGCCCAAAATAGACGCACTTGTAGATACTTTACAAGTTTTCATGAACCTCTCTCGAAAGCCCTAAGAGCGGGCCTTCGGGGCGTCCCATGGGGTTCGACGCACGTCACACCAGCATTCACGACTCATGAAAAACTTCACGATTCATGAATGTTTCATGCTCCCAAGCCAATTCATGAGGAGCTTCACGAGTCGTGCATGCCGGAAGCTTCATGACTCGTGCTGCCCTTCACGACTTAGAGCAGCGTCCCTGGACAGTGAGAACTGGACATGCGATTCTATCGCGCTCGCGATAGTGTTGGGTCTTCCATTCTCAGCCAAAAACGCAGAAAATACAGAATTCTAAAATCAAATCCCAACTTACCCAAATCAAATCAAACTTCAACTTACCTCAAATCAAACTTTCCATCCATTATAAACAACATAAAACACAACTTTTACAATAATTAACACATTTAAATCATGAATTAACATAATCAAAATTCTAACAATAGCAAACCCAGAAAATTGCAGCAAAAACTCATCAAGCGCAAACTTTTACTTCAATAATGCCTCAATCAAGCATCACAACTTAAATCAAACAAAACCCATAACATTTATACTAACATGCACCTCATTGATCATCAAATTTCCAAAAAAATCAACCCAAGATACAAACCATGAAAATGCATCAAAACACATAAATTCCCAAACCTGTAAATCCTAACCTCTTAGTTGCAAGCTCCACTCCCACTTGCCTTCTCTTTCCCCTTGGGATCACGAGTAGGCACTTCCGAAACCAGGAAACCCAAGAAATCACACAAACACAAAACCCTATATTAAGAACACATTCTAATAAATCAAGAGAAATAGGAAGAAGAAGAGAAAGAAAGAACTCAACAAAACTTACCCAAAACAATCTCTTTGAGTTGACAAATTTCCACCAAACTCAGCCAAAGGAAGAGGGATCAAGATGGAGTAAATAGGAAGGGAAGGAGAGAAGGAGAAGAAGGCGTGAGGGAGAAAGAACGGGAGAGCTAGGGCAAAAATTCTGCTCTTCCTTTCTCTTTCCTTACCTTTTATACCCCTCTCTAAATCCTTGCCACATGTCATCTTATAATTGGTGGAACTTGACCACTCACACCCTAAACTCATGCATGACACTACACACAAGACTAACTCCACTAACACATACACTACTTCCTTCTATGCATGCACACTCTATCAAAACCTACAAATCATGCGTATAACCCACAAATAGATATTTATATCAAATTCTCTTTTTAATCCTCAAACTCTTATAACCTCAAACATTGATATTCATAATTTTCACATTGGCCCACTAATTAATTCTTTATCCATTCAATCAAGTCCTAATTCCATCTTCACAATTACTATTGGTCGCACTTGTCAAAACTTTGACATTAATTATTAAATTGTCCATTTAGCATACCAACACTTTAACTTGCACAACTTTGGTCACTACTCATCCTCAATACGCCCAATCCTTCTAGGGTACATTTCGGGTTGTTACATTTTTGGCCAAAGCTTTCCATCAGACTAGAGTTTGTTCCTCCTCATCATAAAGGTACAAGGGGCTGTCATTTTTGTTGACATACCAACCCCAGGTAGTTCGGAAACTGAACTCATAATCGCTATCCACAATGAAGAAGTGATTCTTTCAGTTCTTCAAGGACTCCGGGTTTCCTGAAAAGACCCCATAGCCAGCCCGGGCCTGGATGTAGTTGTGGTCTTTGGTTGTCACCCAGAGCCCGATCATGTGGGTAGCCTGAAAAAGGCAGAGGGTCAAGTCGATGTCATTATCGGCTGCCCACATCTGCAAGGCTGAGATAGTTCGCCAATGTACACACTGGATCCTGAGCCAACCCAGATCAGAGTTACCCAATAATGATTAAATGCCTATTCACAGGCAAAAAGGTTGAAAGTGATGATTTTCTTATCAAATTTGCATTTTAGAATAAAAATTTAAAAAAATAATAAAAAATCTATTAAAAATTAAATTTGAAAAATAGAGTTTGAAAATTATAGTATTGTAGTCAAAATTTTTATTTAAAAAAAATAAAAAATATATATTTCAGCTTTTGCGGCAGCCCTTGCGGGCGTCAAGGCCAGCGTGCATGCTGGCACTGGGCAGGCGCCTCGCGTGCCGCCTAGCTTGCCTGCGAGCGAGCGACACGCAGGGCGTCATACTGCACTGCTGTGCGTGCGCCCGACCCCCGTCGCTCGCCTCCGACGGGCGTCAGTCGCCCCTGATTTGCCGAAATCGCGCTTTTTGCCCATTTTTTCGTTTTATCTTTTTTTTTTTTTTACTTTTCACCTTTTTTAAGGGATTTTTAATGATAATTTCCTTTTTTGAACCCAAATTAAGGGAATTTTAATAAAATTTCAATTTTCTTCCATAATTAATGATTTTTTCCATTTTTATTCTTTTCAATAAAAAAATTTAGAAAAAAGTGAGAATTTCTTTTGAGGCATTTTTTCTTCTCTTTTCTGGAGTTTTGGCAATTTCTCTTCTTCTTCTTCAATTATTTTTCTTCTTTTTACTTCAATAAAAAAATTTTCTAAACATTTTAGATTGAATTTTTTTTGAAGAATAATTGATTCTTTATTCTTAAAAATCCAATTTTCTCACTTATTTTTTTTATATTTTTCTCTTCAATTGATTTCTTCCAAAGACTTACATTGATTTTTTGGATGAAAAATTGATTTTGAGACAAAAAGAATAATTATTTGTTCTTGAAATCCAATTTTTGTTTGATTTCGTAAAAATAAGATTTTTGCAATTTTTTAGAGAAAAGTTTTTAGATTATTTTTTTATCTATTATTTTGTGAATCAAAGTAAGTAAAATCAATCATTTTCACCTATTCTACCAAAGCCAAAATCTAAGGGTAAACATTTTAGACTCGACTTCTCTTTTTATTTTCTTTTATTTATTTTTTGTTCATATTTAATTAGTTATCATGTAGATTTTTGATCTATTATTTATTTGTTTATTTTATTTAATCTTATATATAGATTTAACATCTTTTCACTTTTTTATTATTCTTTTACTTTTACTTGATTGTTTATTTTTCCTTGTCGTCGTCGTCGTCGTCGTCATCCTCATCATCATCGTCGTCATCATCATCATCATCATCACCATCATCATCATCATTATTATTATTATTATTATTATCATTATTACTATTATTATTATTATTATTATTATTATTATTATTATTATTATTATTATTATTATTTCATGTTTTTATGTATTAATCTATTAATAGACAGATGAAACTCCGGGTTTTCATGAAAAATTTATAACTCATTTAGAATCAAACCTTAGAATTTATTTCCTCCAAACCATTTGAGAGATTTACTACAAAGCCAATCAAGATTGACCTTATAGCCATCTGAGACCAAGATAAGTAAAGCATGGAACCTTATAGCCAAACTTAGAGGGATAGCTCATTACCTCAAAAAAAAAGGTCTTGCCCCCACCTCAAAAAAAAAAGAAGAAGAAGAGAAAGAAAAAACCACAGTCTTGCCTTAAACCATTTGAGGGTAGCTTGTAACCTAATCTCAAACATTAGAGGATATTTTAGAAATTGAGCCATTAAGGACAACAAAAGGAAAGTATGGGCTTTCACAGTTAAGTTTCAAATAGAGAACTCACTACTTCAGCCAATTTAAATAAGAGTCAAGATAAAGCCTTTGGTGAAAAAAAAAGAAAAAAAAAAGGAGAAAGGACACCGTCAAAAGGAACAGCCATCCCGGCTAGCAATGATAAAAGAGAATTCAAAGAGACCAATCGACACCGATAGACTGTAGGAGGTTCCATGGAAAGGCAAAAAAAAAGAGAAAAATGAATAATAAATGCCTCGCGGGTTGAAAGCCAAAAAAAAAAAAGGCAACCTTACTAAAATTAGGCGCCTTCCAGGGTAAAAAAGAGAGAGCATCCTGGGCAAAAATTAAGAGCTGAGAGAAAATCTTCAATTATGAAAATCCAAGAGGGCTTATTGATAACAAGAGTTTATACCTCTTAGGGGGCACCTGTGATGCGCGCGAGCCCCAACTCGGCATCCGGGTCACTCTCGGAGGTCCACTTTTAGGACTCGAGACCAGATGGAGGATTATTATAATTCGTGAGAGCCGGTCACTTCGCAATGGACAGGGATTTACGCCTATTTCATTGTTGTCAATCAACTTACGAGGGAGCTTATTGGGTATCATAAGGCAGGAATCATGGAGTCGCCACCCAATAAAATATTGAAAAATGAATTCTAACCTTATGAGGCCAAAACCAGAGAGAGTTTCAGACCTCATTCTTATTTATACCTTTGGTTAATGTTATATGACTGAGTTTTTAGAGTTAATTATTTTATTTCTCTTCTCACACGATCATGCAATAAGATTAAAATGCATCTCAAGCATTTTGAAAAGCAGAAAATAAAGCAATAAATAAAGTAATAAATAAATTACAAGTGAAAAATATGGGACAGAATAATCCCCCAAAATAATAAAAGCGTAAACAAATATAGGAATAAAATTGCTCCAAAAATTAATTACAAGGACCCAAAATAAATAATATACAAAAAGAACAAAATAAAATACGTCATACATAAATCGGGATATTTATTAGATTTTAGAAACATTGGTTCCTTTGTGTTAACTTAAAAAAACTGAGAGTTACTTTTGGGTATTAAAAACATGAATAATTGGATCCCATTTTATGAAAATTAACTCCCTTTTGAAAGTGAAGATTTATTGGCTAAAATCAGAACATTGGTGCTATTTTATTAATAAAAATCCCAATTTTTATTATTGTAAAAAACGTGAGTTTCTATAAAATAAACGCATTTAAAAAAATATTATTTTGCATATAATACAACAAAATAATAAAATAAGGAAAATAAAGAAATTAAAATGCAAACCAAACTTGAAGGCACCTATTATCTTGATTCTCCAACTCGCAAAGGAACGTTGCGCAAAGCGAAACAAACAAGTTTAGTGGACAGTAAAAACAAGAATAAAAATAATGTTAGTAAATTAGATCAAATGAACAAAATATGATATAATAAAAATAAACAATTAAATGGAATACATGTAGTAAACAATTTTAATTGAGAAAAACATTTATAATTATTAAAAGAAATAATGCTTGATGAAAATTATGCGGGAAATTAACAGGAGGAAATAATGATCAAAAATAGAATTAAATGACAAGTAAAGTCATTACAGGATATTCTAAAGAATTAAATTACATTGTATGCATCATGTAAATAAGTTAATTAAATTAACCTAAGTTTCATGTTAATTGTAACAGACAAACAATAAATACATTAATAATAATTTACAACAATTTACAATGGAGAAAACAGTCGAATGACAAAAAATAAGAATAGAAGAATATTGGCTTTAACTCGTATATTTACCCTCAGAAGTTTCGATTCTGGCTGTAAAAAGAAGGAAGATTGATTCCCTGTCAATTGTTTGAAAAATAAGAATTAAGAAAACTTGGGTCTGTTGCCAAAAATTTGAAATCAAAACTATTATTTTTGCTTGAAAATAGATGATGAAAATTGATTCTTAAACACAAAAAATTAATTTTTTTTGGCTCAAGAACAATTAGAATTTTTCAAGAAAACTCATAAAATCTTTTTCTTTTTTCGGAGCTTTTTCCGTCGCCGTTCAAATGCTCCTACCTTTTTTCTGGTTTGATATTTTCTATTTATATAATTCTTGTAAAAATTAGGTTTTTAGGAGTTTTAATCCTCTTTAAAATCCTCATTATCATTTTAGAAATCCAGTTTTATCCTGTTAAAAATCGAAAAAATAATTTGAATTTAATTGAAACTAAAATACAGTGAAAAAACTAGGAAAAAATAGAGTCCGCGCGAAGTAAGGGATGCACGAGGTGCAGCCCCCGCACTAGAGCGCGAGGTGCGGCCTCGCGCAAGGTAGGCCGCGCCTCGTGCTAGGTGGTAGCCTCTCGCAAGGCACGCGGAGAGCACTATGCCTCGCGCACATGGTCCGCAGGCATTGTGCTTCGCCCCGCGATGGCGGACCACCGAAAAATCTCCGAAAATCGAAATAAAAAATAATTTTTTATTTAAAAAGAAAGTTTCGACAAGAAAATAATTACTTCTAATATTTTTTTTGCCTAAGAGCAAGCATCATTTTCATCACTGGGTAACCTTGGCCTGGGCTGCCTCAAGACCCGGTGTCTACAGTTGCCCCCAGTTTTGGAGAACATAGTGCATGGGTGCTTAGGTGAGCCAAAACTCAAAAAAAGAGGGAAGAGACGCGTACCTGAGGCAGTTGTCTTTTCGGTCTGAATGAAGTTGTTGCGGGTAGTTACCATCAATTTGTCGACGTGTTAACCCTTATCGCTTTGCCATCTAACTTGTGCGGTATCTAGCGCTAGCCGTGTTGGTATCTAACCTGTTGATGCGGTGTCTAACCTCTTCTGTTGCGACATCTAACATGTACGGTGTATAACCCCTGCCGTGTCGGTATCTAACCTGTTGATGTGATGTCTAACTTCCTTTGTTACGGCATCTAACCTGTGCGGTGTATAGCCCTAGTCGTGTCAGTATCTAACCTGTTGATGTGGTGTCTAACCTCCTCCGTTGCGGCATCTAACCTGTGCGGTGTATAGCCCCAGCCGTGTCGGTATCTAACATGTTGATGCGGTGTCTAACCTCCTCCGTTGCGGCATCTAACTTGTGTGGTGTATAGCCCCAACCGTGTCGGTATTTAACCTGTTGATGCGATGTCTAACCTCCTCCGTTGTGGCATCTAACCTGTGCAGTGTATAGGCCCAGCCGTGTCAGTATCTAACCTGTTGATGCGGTGTCTAACCTCCTCCATTGCGGCATCTAACCTGTGCGGTGTATAGCCCTAGCCCTGTCGGTATCTAACCTATTGATGCGGTGTCTAACCTCCTCCGTTGTGGCAACTAACCTGTGTGGTGTATCGCTCCAGCCGTGTCGGTATCTAACCTGTTGATGCGGTGTCTAACCTCCTCCATTGTGGCTTCTAACATGTGCAGTGTATAGCCCCAGCCATATCAGTATCTAACCTATTGATGCGGTGTCTAACCTCCTCTGTTTTAGCATCTAACCCGTGCGGTGTATAGCCCCAGCCGTATCGGTATCTAACCTAACCTTCCATAGAATGGTAGTGCTGCTATCGTGCTAACCTTTCTGAGGTTTGAAGTGGTCTTTGGTTGATTTGCCTCTTAAGAGGACTTGAAAGGATTAGCCTCTTAAGAGGACTTTGAGGGATTTTGCCTCTTAAGAGGACTTTGAGGGATTCGCCTCTTAAGAGGACTTTAAAGGGATTCGCCTCTTAAGAGGACTTTAAAGGGATTGTCCAGCGTAGGTGAGTGCCTATGTTGTGTTGAAGTTGTCCTCGACCCGCTTTCGCATGCGTGGTCTTTATCTGGACTTTTCCTGCAAAGTTATACGCACAGAAATATGTACAAAAAATTATGTGTGCAGGTGAAAAGTAATATGCAAAAGATTGTACATGCGGGATGCATATGAAATGTAAAAATAGATAGACCATATTCTAGGTGGTTAAGGGATTCGTTGAAGGTACTGCCCATACTATCTGATGCCCCCAATGATCTGGAAGAGTATCATCCCAGCTTAAAATCTCTGACCCATAATCTTTTTAGAGAGAACCGACCCGTGTGCATCTTTGCCCCCCGTTCAATGAACATTTTGCCCCCGGTACTCTAACTTGTTCCCTGCATTATGCACTATTTGACTAGAGGAAGGTTATTCGATGTAATGTTGTCTTATCGCTCCGTGCATCGAAAGTCATTATTTTAAAGGTAGTGCATCCCTTGTGGATTTTCACACTAGCTTTTCTTTGCGGGGAATGCGTCCCTTTGGGGATTTTTACATAACCATGTGCCTTATTTTTTGCCTGGAACGGACCCAATCAAATCCAGTGACTTTTATAGATTTTATTTTTTGTAGGACAGACTGCCTATTGCCAGGTTTTCACCCTGCCCTTTGGCCTAACTTTTGCTTAGAGAGCCAGTTACGGTTTTCATCTCTAATGGCCTTTTTTTTCCAGGTATGGCTACAAGAGAAGCCGAAGCCACTATCAGAGCCCCCTCTTAGGATAATTGGTAGTTATTCACTGAAGCATTTTCTCCTTAGGCTGTGATTGCATTCCTTTACTTTCCTCGACGAAGGTGTTGCTAGATTGAGTGAAGTGGCGGACGAGGATTAGCTTCATGTGCCCCTTTGCTTCCCCTTTCTACTGTGACTCTAGATGGTTCTTTAGGATGTGTCCCATTGTGTGGGTTTCGTGAGGCTACCTTTTATATTATTGCCCATTGTACTTGATAGTTCGGAGGGATTCAAGATGTAGCGAAGCATCCCCTATCTTTCCAAGGCCTTCACCTCCAGATACCAGAACCTCTGGACACAGCTACCTATAAAGACTATTACACCACAAATTGGAGATCACACCTTTTGCTTCTTATGAAGGCCTACAATAGGTGGGTGCTTAGTCCCGTAGTTGATAACAGGACCCATCGACTTAGGCATCTGACTGGCGAGAGCAGTGGCAAAGCGTAGCTTGTTAGATTTGATACATCCAATAATGAACAATATTTCTCTTTTTATAAACGGACTAGACAATAATGACCATATGAGTTTGAACTGACTTTGTTTTATGTATTTGCAATTATTGCGTACATTTCAGTATGATTTCTCTATACATGATCATTATCTAACATCGATTCAAAATGCAAAACTACATTTAATCTCAGAGTAGATCTTGTAAGCATCAAACTCCTATCTCCAATCAGCCCTCTTAGGTTTTCTTGATTGGACATTTTCTCTTGAGCCTCTAGTTTTTGCCCAGGGTGACTTTTTTCGGTTTTTATCCTGACGAGGCACCCATTTTTAGCAATGCCACCTTTTTTCGATTTTTGATCCACGGGGCTTCTATTCTCTTCTTTTTATTTTTAGTCTTTTGCCATGGAACCTCTTGAGCCTGTTGACTGGTTCCTTGAATTCGTTCCCATCACTGTCCATTAGAATCATTGCTCCTTTGGATAAGAGTTTCTTAAGAACAAATGAACCTTCCCATGTTGGCCTAAATTTATCCCGTATGTCCGGAATATCTAGTCACATTTGCTTAAAGATTGAATCTCCCTCTTTCAGTGATTGCCTTCTGACTTTCTTTTCAAGTGACCAAGCAAGTCTTTTCTAATGAACTTAGTTGTGGTAGTAAGCTTGCAACCTGTTCTCATCTAACATATTCACCCGTTGCAATTGTTGCTGGCCCAATTATTTTCTAGAATATGGGCTTCTATGACTACCTTTAAAGACTTGAGCTTAACTTCAATCAATAATACTGCTTATGTCCCATATGCGAAAGGGATAGGGCATGGCTCCTATAGAAGTTCTGACAGTGGTCGTATAGCCCCATAGTGCAAAAGGCAATTTTTCTGCCTAATCCTTGTAGTTTTGAACCATCTTGACTAAGATCTTCCAGACGTTCTTGCTAGCTGCCTCGATCACCCCCATTAGCTTGAAGGCAATAAGAAGAAGACTTATAATGCTCAAAGCTATACTTCTGGAGTATCTTCCTGGTTTCAGCCATAAATTGCCTCCATTATCAGGCACAACATGATGTGGAAGATCATATCAAATTCTTCTCAGTGAACTTGGTCACATCTACATATCAATTTTTCATTCGTTTTTTTCAGACAGGTTTGGTTGAACTCTTGCTACATTTTTGCTCTTATCGACTATCGAGACGATGCTGATAAACCAAGTCGAGTGTTAAATTTCAATAAGAAATTTGGCCTTGATTTGTTTGTGAACCTCTTCTTTAACCTTTTCTACTTTTTCTTGCTCGAATCATCTGAGCTTCTGCTTGACTGGTCTATGATAGGGGTATGTCGAGATAGCGTCTTCACGATCATCTCCTAGCATGTCTTCGTAGGTCTAGGCAAAGACTTTTTTTCTTTTTTATTTTCTCTCAAATTGCAATCTCTCTTCAGCAGTAACATTAGATGCTATCAAGAATTTCTTTAGGTTTTCCAAAGTTCTGAGATTAAATAGACTATCATTAATTGAATCAATGTCAAATATGAATGAGTCATGACCATGAATATGCATAGTGAAATCATAAAAAATATCACACAAGTAAGCAAAAGTGTTCATCTTATTACTGAAACCATAATCAAAAGTGTCATTATTAAATAGTCCAAAAATAAAAAGAACATCTAAATAGCTAACATTTTCCTCTACTTCTAACACAGATGTTGTAATTGATGGCTAATTGTCATCCTTAGGAACCATTATCCCCACTTCTCAGCTCCTCATCAATGAGGTCTTGAACCTGTCTCTTCAGAGCTCGGCACCCATTAGTCTCATGCCCAGTATGCTGATGATAGGCACAATACTAGTCCACTCGATGATTGGGATGCCCCTGGCTTTTGGCAGGTTTTACAGGCTTTGACTATAACTTCCCCTTATTAATGAAATAAAAGAAGTGCTCAGATAAAGGCTTATCCAAGATGGTATAGCAACCTTGAGTTGTTCCAATGGTTGAAACCCTAGTGGCTCTAACATCTCTTACACTATTACCATCGAGACTCGAGCTCCCATGACCACCTTTTCCCATGATATTGCCCCCTCTTTCAAGGATCATCAGCTGCTCGTTATCAATAGTATTCTAGACTCGACCTTTCAAGGTCTGGCCATCATCATCAGATATCTAGGGTGCTGGTGATGCTTCAGTTGTCGTTGATCTCCTACCGGCCTAGCCGACCATGGTTGCAAACTCCCCTCTAATGCTTGAGGTATAGGTCTATCTATACTGAAGCAATATTTCTGGATTGTTCTAGTCGACGGTACTTCTTCCATCCTTCGCGTGCCAACACAGCTATTATGCTCATACGGCTGACTTTTAATTTCTAAGTTCATGGCGACCCTCTTGCGAGCAACCAAGGTAGTTGCAAGTTTGGATTTTAAAATTTCTTCTTCTAGGATATCCATCCTTCTTTTCAGACCTTAGGTCGCTGCCAGAAACCCCTCCTTTAAAATATGTCCTTTGCCTTTTCGCTCAGATAATGGAGTGAAAGGCGTCCTTCCTCTAGGCTCTGTTGGTGGTAGGCGTACTTCCCTAGTTGGATCCTGCTCTTCCTGTGACATAGTAGGAGCAGTAGGCCATCGCCTGGTGGGTGGTATGATTGTGGCGGATAAATTCTCCATTATAATCATCAACCAGACTTCAAACTTTTCAAACCTCTTCCCTACTTCCTCAGTAATCATAGCCCGGGTTGCATCTACATCTCTTTGTGGATTAGCAATTTTTGAATATTTGGATTCCTGTTAACTGTCTTTGATTCTTATCCTAGCTATTCAAAAAGAAGGACCTCTTATTAGGTGATTGTTGGAACCCCAAAACCACTTAGGCAAATGTTCTATGATGGCTGAAATGTAGAGGGGTTAGTATGATGCATGCAATGCATGGAAAAATTCATACACAGGATGATACGTACATGTGAAATATTATATATATAGGATAGAATGTACACACACAAAATGAACTGCATATGCCTTTTTTTACGTTTTTTTTTTATTTTATGTGCATGAATGACATGTAATGCATGATCGTGCTATGCTAATGGTCCTCGATGACTGAAAGATCAAGAAATTACAATGATACATGTGATACATGAAAAATTATACATAGAATGTATGTACCTGCAAAAACTCTATGCGTCGAATGGAATGTACACACATAAAATGACATGTATATATTTCGGCATGCATGAATGACACACAATGTATGAGCATGCTGTGCAGTGTCCACAACTACATGCAAGCAGATAAATCTTTCCAACCTTATCACTTCCACACACGAGGTCATACGGTCTCTTTCCTAGGCGGGCTTGACCCATGGGTTAGCGGGGAAGCCAATGGGCGCGTATGGTACATGGTGAGAAACTAGTAGCATAACACTTTTAATTTAAAGCACATGCATATGGATTTTGGCCATTATGTATTTGGACCTTTCAAATAGATTAAAAATGGGCCCACCGGGGCATGAAAGCCTTTGATGAGTGTCCAATTAATATGTTTGAATTTGTTCAATACATAAAGGCCCATGTAGCAAGCACATTGTTAGGGTACATATCACCTAGTGGAGGTTTCTATTGCCATTACATGAGCTTCGGTCAAGGGTGGTGTTACTTTAGGTCTACCCAAGCATGGTTCCTACCAATGGGTCTATCGTATCACGAGCATAACGACTAATTGGGTCTCTATTTGATATACCATTGATGGTACACGGCTTGAGCTGGTGGTTATCCCAAACACTTCCCTACAATTAGTGAAAGTAGTGTTGTGCTTTAGGAATGCACCGGGGCAAAATAAGGGACCAACTAGTATAGTTCTAAGGCTCTAATGTATGCAATATAAGTTTTCAAAAAGAGATAAAATTTCTTAACTCTAAACCCATTTATATTAGATTAACCAAAGGTACTTTCGGAATAAAATCTCATGATGTCCCCAGCGGAGTCACAGCTGTGATGTGCGCGAGCCCCAACTCGACATCCGGGTCGCTCTCAGAGGTCCACTTTTAGGACTCGAGACCATATGGAGGTTCATTATAACTCGTGAAAGCCAGTCGCTTTACAATGGACAGGGATTCACTCCTATTCCATTGTTGGCAATCAACTTACGAGGGTGCCTATTGGGTATCATAAGGCAGGAATCATGGAGTTGCCGCCCAATAAAACATTGGGAAATGAATTCTAACCTTATGAGGCCAAAATCAGAGAGAGTTCGGGACCTCACTCTTATTTATACCTTTGGTTAATATTATATGACTGAGTTTTTAGAGTTAATTATTTTATTTCTCTTCTCACACGATCATGCAATAAGATTAAAGCGCATCTCAAGCATTTTAAAAAGTAGTAAAGAAAGCAATAAATAAATTACAAGTAAAAAATATGAGACAGAACAATCGCCCAAAATAATAAAAGCGTAAATAAATAAAGGAATAAAATTACCCAAAAAATTAATTACAAGGGTCCAAAATAAATAATATACAAAAAGAACAAAATAAAATACATCATATATAAATGGGGACATTTATTAGATTTTAGGAACATTGGTTCCTTTGTATTAACTTAAAAAATGAAGAATTATTTTTGGGCATTAAAAACAGGGATAATTGGATACCATTTTATGAAAATTAACTCCCTTTTGAAAGTGAAAATTTATTGGTTAAAATTAGGACATTGGTCTGATTTAATTAATAAAAATCCCAATTTTTATTATTGTAGAAAACGTGAATTTCTATAAAATAAATGCATTTAAAAAAATTCTATGTTGCATACAACACAACAAAATATTAAAATAAGAAAAATAAAGAAATTAAAATGCAAACCAAACTTGAAGGCTCCTAATCTCTTGATTCTCTAACTCACATAGGAACGTCGCTCAAAGCGGAATAAACAAGTTTAGTGGACAGTAAAAACAAGAATAAAAATAATGTCAGTAAATTAGATCAAATGAACGAAATATGATATAATAAAAATAAACAATTAAATGGAATACATGTAGAAAACAATTTTAATTGAGAAAAACATTTATAATTATTAGAAGAAATAATGCTTGATGAAAGTTATGTGGGAAATTAACAGGAGGAAATAATGATCAAAAATAGAATTAAATGACAAGTAAAGTCATTACAGGATATTCTAAAGAATTAAATTACATTACAGGCATCATGTAAATAAGTTAATTAAATTAACCTAAGTTTCATGTTAATTGTAACAGACAAATAACAAATACATTAATAATAATTTACAATAATTTACAATGGAGAAAATAATTGAACGACAGAAAATAAGAATAGAAGAATATTGGCTCTGACCCTTATATTTACCCTCAGAAGTTTCAATTTTGGCTGCAAAAAGAAGGAAGATTCATTCCCTGTCGATTGTTTGAAAAACAAGAATTAAGAAAACTTGGATCTGTTGCCAAAAATTCGAAATCAAAACTATTATTTTTGCTTGAAAACAGATGATGAAAATTGATTCTTAAATAAAAAAAATTAATTTTTTTAGCTCAAGAACAATAAGAATTTTTCAAGAAATCTCAGAAAATCTTTTTCTTTTTTGGGAGCTTTTTCAGTCGACGTTCAAATGCTCCTCACTTTTCTCTGGTTTCATATTTTCTATTTATATAATTCTTGTAAAAATTAGGTTTTTAGGAGTTTTAATCCTATTTAAAATCCTCATTATCCTTTTAGAAATCCAATTTTATCTTGTTAAAAATCAGAAAAGAATTTGAATTTAATTGAAACTGAAATACAGTGAAAAAACTAGGAAAAAATAGAGTTCGCGCAAGGTAGGGGACGCATGAGGTGCGGCCCTCGTGCTGGAGGCCGTGTCTCGCATGCGAGAGGTGCAGCCTCGCGCGAGGCAGGCTGTGCCTCACGCTAGCTGGCGGCCTCACGGGAGGCCACACCTTCCAATGCGAGGTGGCGGCCTCGCAGGAGGCCGCACCCTATAACGCAAGGTGGCAACCTCGCGCAAGGCGCGCGGTGCCTCATGCACTTGGCCCGCAGGCACTGTGCCTCGCGTGAACTACCGGCATGCGCCCCGCTTCATGCGGGCTGCGCAGGTCTTGCGATGGTAGGCCACTGAATAACCTCCGAAAATTGAAATAAAAAATATTTTTTTATTTGAAAAGAAAGTTTCAAAAAGGAAATCATCACTTCTAACTTTTTTTTTTGCCTAGGAGCAAGCATCATTTTCAACACTAGGTAACCTTGGTCTTGGCTACCTTAGGACCTGGTGTCTATAGCACCACTTCAAATTTCAGAAGGGTTTGCACAATAGCGGCACTACCATTCTACAGAAGGTTAGCACAACCACAGCACTATCACTTCAGAAGGGTTAGCACGATGATGGCACTAGCACTCTATAGATGGTTAGCACGATCACGGCACTACCACTTCAAATCTCAGATGGGTTAGCATGATGATGACACTACCACTCTATTTAAGGTTAGCATGATCACAGCACTATCATTTCAGAAGGGTTAGCACGATGGCAGCACTACCATTGTACAGAAGGTTAGCACGACCATGACACTACCACTTCAGAAGGGTTAGCATGATGACGGCACTACCACTTCACAAAAGGTTAGCACGATCACGGCACTACCGCTTCAAGTCTCAGAAGGGTTAGCACGATAGCGGCACTACCACTCTATGGAGGGTTAGCACGATCACGGCACTACCACTTCAAATCTCAGAAGGGTTAGCACGATGGTGACACTACCATTCTATGGAAGGTTAGCATGACCACGGCACTACCACTTCAGAAGTGTTAGCACAATGACGGTACTACCACTCCATAGAGGGTTAGCACGATCACGACACTATCTCTTCAAATCTCACAAGGGTTAGCACGATGGCGGCACTACCATTCCATGGAAGATTAGCACGACCACGACACTACCACTTGAATAAAGATTTACACGCTGACGGTAAATACCACTTCAACAAGGATTTACATGATCACGGTAACTCGCTTTAGTGAAGAATAACATGCCAACAAGCTAGCAATAACCACCCCAATAATATCATCCAGTCTGTAAAAGATAGCTGCCTCAGGTACGTGTCTCTTTCTTTTTTTCTCTAAGTTTTGGCTTACTTAGGCACCTATGCACTAGCTTCCCCAAAACCGGGGGCGGGTTCGGCTTGCATCACAGCCAGGCATTTGGATGAATTTGGCCCATGGTCAAACCATAGTAATTCATTACCTCGATCTCAAACCTAGTCGGAGGAAGGCTCATCCCAGCCTTGAAATCTGCCTCATATACAACTATGGTCCTCTTGCCTGAAAACTTGGCATTAGCTCGGACATTAGCCTCAGGAGCTTGGATTTTGTAGCTTTCTGGGATGCCCAAATGCTTGTACAGTTCGACCATCTTACCACTCTTAATAGTTGTGCTAATACTTCCCACTCGAGGAAGCCTATGGGGCTCCTTCCTCCTCAGTTGACCTGGTTGCCTGGTGCTGGGAGATTCTGGAATGTCCTCGTGTAGAAGACCCTCCTCTACCTTAACTCTCTCACTGGAACTCTCAGATACACTCATAGTAAAAGGAGAAAGAAGCGGTACAAACCTAAACAAATAAAAAAATCGGTGAGGAGATTTGGATCAACAAAGAACAAGAAGATTTGAGGACTAAAATTTGCTAGCAAAAAAAATATCTGCAAAAAAGCTTGTAATAGAAAGACCAAGAGTGAGAGAAGAACGAAAGAAGAAGGGAACACGCAAAAATCATTGTAGAAGGACAACAAGGAGTATCAGTGAAGCAAAACAGAAATTGGGGAATAGAGAAGGAAAAGATATATATAGGCAGAGTGAACCACTGGTATTCAGACAAGTGGCAAGCATTGGTTGGTGAATCCTACAATTATTGCTCCCCACGCAACAATAGAAGAGATGCCATCATGTCAATAACTGACATTGCTGACGGATCATGCTAGACAAGGCGTCAGTACCCACTTTTTAAGGCACCAGCGCCCATCTTCTTTTAATGCACTCTAGACTGATATTCACGCGCCTGACAGGTGTCTTCTCCAAATGTCAGTCTGCTGCTCAAATGACATGAATGTCATCTGCTTGGGAGGACTTATGATAACCGAACACTTTATCATAGAGTTCAGTAACCGGGCTTCTCCGAAAATTCTCCACGTTAATAGCTTAGTTACCTAAACAGCTCGGAATCCATATTTGGAAGGTCATTATTTACGAATATCTCTATGATATTCAAAAGATTCCAATCTCATCATAAAGAAAATTATCTATCGTTACCTAATAATATCCCTGTAAATCAAGAATCAAGCACAAATCAAGGAGTTAAAAGAGCTCTCTCCTATTTAGAGTTTATTTCCTATTCTAAAATGAGGAAACAACTCTATAAAAGGGGAATCAAGGTTTGTTTATTCCTCTCTGGAATTTTTCAATAGAAAACATATATACACTCTAGTCAATTTGCTGGCTTGATCGTCGAAGTCTCCCTTATTGAAAACCCATCGGTTCTCTTGTGTTTTCAGGTGATTGACTCAAGAAAGTGTCTCAAAGAACCTGATTGTCATCACTCCGCATGAGATTGTTTTGAGAAATGCAAGAGTGCAATTAGTAAATAACATGAGAATGCGAATGAAGATTCGAGCTGATAATATTCATGCAAGATTGCATCATATAGTGCATGTGCAAAAATAAATGCAATAGTGCATTTGGATTTATGGCTTAAGTATAGAAAGGGATGATGGAGTCTTAATTAAAGTGTTGATTGGCTCTTTTAAATATCATCCAAAACTGAGGGAGTTACTGGAAACTACATGGTTTAAAGGAGATAGATTTTATAGAAAATTTGTTATCCACCTTTTGGTTAGAGTTGCCAAAATGGGAGTATTGAGAAGCAACACTAAATCTACGGTGACATTGAGGAGTAGACATAGAGTGCATCGTCCATGTTTTAAACGAGCTTATGACTTACTAGATAAGTTGGTTAACATGGTCAAATAAAATAATCACAGTATCAAAAAAGATTTTGTGAAAATCTAGACTTTTAAAATAAGTTGACATTACTACCTAAACAATGAATTATTGGATTTATTTTGGACTAAATGTATAGGATATTTATTAAATATTTTGTGGCTTTTAACTTTTTAATAAATATGTTTATTTAATTGTTAATTGCTTTGCAATATTTTATGAGTAAAATGATTGCATGTTTATTAAGTAGAGACTTAATGAAACAAAACCAATAAAATTTCCCTCATAACCTTGAGAACTTAATAATCCAATAATTCAAATTTACTATACATTAAATTTTAACCTGTAAAGTGGGACATTAGAACTTAAAAGGTAATTGGATACTTTAAGTATCCTTTTCGAATTTGAGCTTAATAGAAAACTTTACTAGGTTATTATTTTAGATGCGTAGTAAATTGTAAGTATTGCCTCATCTCTTTTAAAAATGTCCAACACTAGGGGTATGCATTGGTTAGGTTCGGGTCAACCCGAACCGAACCCAAATAACCCGACTAAAATTTCACTTAATCCATCACCCGCACCGACTTATAGTAGGGCCCCAAACTAATTTACCAGAAATTTTTGGGCCCCGAACCGAACCACTCGAATTAATCAAAGTTAATCTCAAACATTAAGATTAAAATATACAGCATCAAGATTTTATAAAGAATAAAAGAATTGAACAACAGAAATTATCAAACCCTGTAAAAATCTCACTATATTAACTCACTAATTTTATATATATGCAAATCAAATAAAAAATAGCATAAATCAATCGAAATATTTACCAAATCCAAAAATCAATACGAATAAAAATAAAAAAAAATCTACAAATCAAAATTGACACCAAATCTCAAAAATAATACAAATAAAAACTAAAAATCAAAATTAACACCAAATCTGCATGTTGCTCATCTGGAATCGAATTGATGATCTGGAGGCTCCGATCTATCGTATCTGTTTGAGTGGGCCACGGATCTCTTCCACAACATCTCCAAAGTTAAATAAGTGAAGGTAGGGGGAGGTAGGCAGCGATAGGTGGAGGCTGACAGGCAGAAAGGGAAAGGAGATCAATTTTGGGTTTTAGTTTTAGGGATTTGAATGTGTGTGTGTGTGTGTGTGAGAGAGAGAGAGAGAGAGAGAGAAATAGATTATTGGGTAAAAAGAGAGAAAGTGAAATGAGGAATGGGGCAGAATACTGGATTTTCAGTATTTATATGGAGGTGGTTCGGGCGGGTCGATTTTTTAGAGGTTTTCACCCAACTCGACAAGAACTAGAATTTTCAGCAATCGTAACACCCAAACTGAACTACCCAAATAGCTCAGTTTGGGTCAAGTAGTTCGAGTTCTTCGAGTCGGTTCGGGTTTTGTACACCCTTATGCAATATTGTTCCATTAGAGATTAGAGTATCCTAATGGCTACTGCTTCCAAATCAATTGTCGCCGACCTTAACAAAGATATGAAGCTGAATGGTGATAATTATGAAATCTGGAGTATGAAAATCCAATATGTGCTCGAAGAGCAAGAGACTCTTTAACCATTAAGTTCGGTTATGGCCAAGCCTGAGGATGGCAGTATAGCCCAGCATAGGCGGGATCGAGATGCCTAGATGGCATGGAAAAAGAAGAATTCCACTGCTCAAATCATCTTGCTTAGTGCAATGGATGATGACATCACTAAGCAATTCCGCAAGTATCAAAATACAATGGATCTGTGGATCGCTTTAGGGGAAAAGTTTAGAGGTGTGTCTTTAACTAAGCTCTAATCATTAACGATCAAATTTGATACTTATCAGAAGAAGTCTGATTATACCGTGCGAAAATATATAAGAGAGATGGAAAATATGATAAGTGAGCTTAGTGAATACAGTCATAAGTTGATTGAAGAACAGCAGGTCTAAGCTATTATCTATTCTTTACCCAAGAGTTGGGAGCATATGAAGATGCAACTAACTCATATGGACAACATAAAGACATTTGAGGATGTTATTCATCATTTAGAGCTTGAAGAGGACTAACTGGAACCGATTAAGGTCAATGCAAAAGTCCTATTCTAGTGGAATAAGTTCTAACCAGAATAAGAAAAGAAGCTTAAAAAGTAGGGATAAGGAAAAGGCCCGAGAGCCTAAAAAGCAAAAAGTAAAACATAATCACAATAGGTCCAAAGGCAAAAGAAAAGGTAAACGTTTCAAGAGTAAAATGTTTCAATTGCCAATAGAAAAGATATTATTTAAGAGACTGCACTATGCCTAAATAGATACACTATTCTGACTCAAGAGTGAGTGAAATTCGTGTATCCAGTTCCGGATTTCATCCTTTGTGGGTGATAGATTCATGAGTAATAGACCATGCAATAAGGGATCAAGATGCCTTTGTTAGGAATTTAGTTTCTGTTCTTGCTGTATTGAAACTTGGTTTCGATTCACATTTTGAGGATAACAGTGTATGCTTATGAATGGTGGCCATGACTATTTGAACAAACTAGTTTTTTCCTTTAATATCTTCTTCTTCACATAGTAATGAGAACAATGTGAAATTATGGCATGCTGGATTAAACCATATCGAGTCGATTAGCAAAAGTAGGTTTATTAGGTGATTTAAATGAGGTTGAATTACCTACGTGTGAGCATTACCTACAAGGAAAACTAGTTAAAAAATAGTTCGAAAAATGAACTAGAGCCGAATTTCTTTTACAGTTATTTTATTTTGACATAAGTGTTCAAATGAATGTGAGGGCAAAGCATTGGGCCTACTACTTCATCATATTTATAGATGACTATACTAGGTATGGTCTTACATATTTGATTTCTCACAAGTCTGAACATTAGGTTGCTTCAAGACTTATATGAACTTAATTGAAAATCAATTAGATAAAAAGATTAAAGCTTTAAAAACTGACCGAGATCGGGAATATCTTTCAGATGAATTTAAAGCTTTATGTGACGAAAAAATGATTAAACATCAGTTGTCCATTCTCAGAACTCCACAACAAAACGGTATTATAGAAAGGAGAAATAGGACTATGCTTAATATGGTTAGATCTATGATGGCAGAGGCAAATTTGTCAATCTTCTGTTGGGGAGATACTGTATTGACTGCCACATATGTTTTAAATCGTGTGCTCTTAAACTCTCTCACATCCACACCTTATGAGTTATGGATTGGTCGACAATCTGACCTATCCCATTTACAACCTTGGGGTTGTGCTGCTTACATCTATGATATCTTAAGTAAATTTGGTAAATTAGGACCAAGAGGTAAAAAAAAGTATCTATGTGAGATATTATGAAGTATCAAAAGGATACGCTTTCGTGGGTGAGCAAAAGAATGGCACTGTGACATAATATAAATCACGAGACGTCAGCAATAAATTTGATAAAATTCGAGACTTGTTTTGAGAAATCACTTGAAGTTTGATCTCCATTATTGATCTGCCTTTACCGACAAACTCAGCATCATTTCTTTATGTTTCGCTTTGAAATTGCCTGTGGACAGAAAAGGCTTCGTAAATGGTAGTAAAATTATCAATTGCAGAATTCACAAAACTCAAAATAAAAACCTTAAATGAAGTGAATAAAACTCTTTTTTTGTGCAAGCTATTTATTATACCCGAAATCAACTAACAGCTCACTATGGAATTTCTTTACTTGGTTAATTAACAATCTTTAAATTTTAATATACAATGCATATTAAATTTATTCCATGAACAAGACTTAATCATTTAAATTTTGGCAGCCCTTGATTCATATTTCAATTAAAATTATAAAAATTAATGCGGAGCGAAAAAGACAACTAACCACTTGAACCATTAAGATATAATATATCAAAGGCAAATATACAAACATTCACCTTAATATCACTAATTGCCACATTCTTCTGAGGCTAAGTACTAAGTATCTATGGCAATACATTAACACGTATTATTTCAACTCAAAAGAGACTTAAACCTACAAGGTTATTTGCCATCTGAGAAAAGGTTGAAAACTATTTGCTAAAACAATTTGAAAGCACAAACACAATCAATGGAGAACTGAGTTGCATGTTGCTGAACTAGTAAATTTGGTAAATTAGGACCAAGAGGTAAAAAAAGTATCTATGTGAGATATTATGAAGTAACAAAAGGATACGCTTTCGTGGGTGAGCAAAAGAATGGCACTGTGACATAATATAAATCACGAGATGTCAGTAATAAATTTGATAAAATTCGAGACTTGTTTTGAGAAATCACTTGAAGTTTGATCTCCATTATTGATCTGCCTTTACCGACAAACTCAGCATCATTTCTTTATGTTTCGCTTTGAAATTGCCTGTGGATAGAAAAGGCTTCGTAAATGGTAGTAAAATTATCAATTGCAGAATTCACAAAACTCAAAATAAAAACCTTAAATGAAGTGAATAAAACTCTTTTTTTGTGCAAGCCATTTATTATACCCGAAATCAACTAACAACTCACTATGGAATTTCTTTACTTGGTCAATTAACAATCTTTAAATTTTAATATACAATGCATATTAAATTTATTCCATGAACAAGACGTAATCATTTAAATTTTGGCAGCCCTTGATTCATATTTCAATTAAAATTATAAAAATTAATGCGGAGCGAAAAAGACAACTAACCACTTGAACCATTAAGATATAATATATCAAAGGCAAATATACAAACATTCACCTTAATATCACTAATTGCCACATTCTTCCGAGGCTGAGTACTAAGTATCTATGGCAATACATTAACACGTATTATTTCAACTCAAAAGAGACTTAAACCTACAAGGTTATTTGCCATCTGAGAAAAGGTTGAAAACTATTTGCTAAAACAATTTGAAAGCACAAACACAATCAATGGAGAATTGAGTTGCATGTTGCTGAACTAGTACATTTTAGGCAATAAAGAATCCCTCATTTAGGACTATAAAATCCAAACCAACCCAAATAAACCAACCTAAAAATCTTATAAATACACACACACATACACACACACACACACACACATATATATATATCCTCTCCTCACAATCTTAGTAAAAAAAAATTATTTTTAAAAATTTTACTATTTTAGTTATCCTTCATAGGTGGTTATGAAGTTTCCATCTCTCCGCACTTGGCATTATGTTAAGTTAAATGTTTTGTTATAACAATATATTGACTAATTTCACTTGCCTGATATTTTGTTTTTTTATACTAATTTTAGCCATACAATATTAGAAGAATTTAAAGGAAATGGCCAATGCTTTTGACAAATCATCATCTACAAGAATTTTAAAATATCTACCATATAAAGATGGTATAATAACTAAAAACTAAATATGTCACCTGAAACAGCAAAATCTTCTTTTCTTGTTTGTTATAAGCAACTATTTCGCAGCCCAAAATAAATGATTTTACAGACGACTACTTTAATCTGCAAATAGAAGGTATGTATTAGCAACTCACATATAGAAACCATTATTAGCAAATCATTAGAACTGAACAGCCAAGCACTACAACCAAAACTCTTTCTAGTGGTTAACTTATAATAAGCAAGTGTGATGCACGCCGAACCCCGTAGGCCCCAAAAGCCTTACTTTTAGGGTATTCGAGAGAGGTTTATGAAACTTGTAAAAGATTACAAGAGTGTCTATTTTGGACAACAAGAAGGTTTATTGGAGTTGCCACCCAACAAAATATTGAAAAAGGTCGTCTAGCCTTACTGAGCCTAAGACGACACATCTGTATCCATTTTGGGCAAGCCAGAGATATTTTGGAGATCCTATCCCAATAGGACATTGAGATGGTCCTCTAACCTCATGGAGTCTAAGACAGTGCAAATTAGGCCTATTTTGGGCAATAAGAGATATTTTGGAGACCCCATCCCAATAAGAAATTGAGATGGTCCTCTAACCTTATCAAGCCTAAAATCAGAGATGGTTCGAGACTTCACATTTATTCATACCTTAATTAAATTATAATTTAGTTTTGAATTTAATATTTCATTCATTTTCTCATACAATTTAATGCATTAATTAAAGCACAGGTCATTCACGTAATAAAAACGATAAACGAAAGCAAGACTAATACAAGGTAAATGAAAATGCAGTAAATTACAACAAAATTAAGGGCGAAATACAATCCCCATTGTAAATAGCATGGAAATCATACATAAAACCGGATATATATTAAGGATGAGAATAATGGTCCTCGCATGCATACTTACAAATAACGTTTAGAGGTGACAATTTATTTGGATGGAAAAAACTAGGACATTGGTCCCATTTTTATTAGAAAAATTTCAAATTAATTAATATAAATATTTTTATGATTTTCTTTTAAACGAGCGTAAAATAAATAATTTTATTAAAAATTACATGGCAAAATAAATGAAAAAATCAAATAAATAAAATATTACAAATAATGTAAATAAATGGTCAAACCAAACGAGTCTCCTAGATCTCCCCGTTTGCTCTCGAGAAGGCCCAAAAAAGAAAAATGGATATTGGAGTCAAAAATAAATACAAGGAAAAAATGAATGTTAGTTATAAAATCAAGAAAGTTAATCAATTAAACAAATAAAATGATAAATAATAAACTAAAATAAAATAAGATGACAAATGAATTAAAATATTAATAAATTAAAATAAATGAAAAAAATGCATTATGAATGACAAAAGAATTAAAGAATATGATTGAAATAAATAAAATAATATGTTAATGAGTTAATACATAATAATAATAATAATAATAATAATAATAATAATAATAATAATAATAATAATAATAATCATCATCATCATCATCATCATCATAATAATAAATATATTAAATGTTAATTAATTAAATATGGATAAAAAATAAATAAAAGAAAAAAAAAAAAAAAGAGAGATCGAGTCTAAAATATTTACTCTCAGAATTCGGATTCGATGGAGAGAAAAAAAAGTGATTGATTTACTTGCTTTATTTTGCAAAATTAGAATTGAATATAAAACAAAATTGGAATTTTATTCCAAGAACTAAATTGCTTAAAAATGATGATAGAAAATAAAAATTTTTAAGAACAAATTGTTTTGTCTAAAAAATGATTATTATTGATTAAAAAAATAATTTTTATTTGAAAAAGAAACGAAAAATAATGAAAAAAATGAAAATTCTCAAGAATAAAAAATAAATTTTTTGTCTCAAGAAAAATAATTGATTAGAAAAAATAAATAAAAAAATCTCAAGAACAAAAAATAATTTTTTTTTTTTGTCTGAAGAAAAATTATTAATAAATAATTAAACTTTTTAACTTTAAAAAATGTTTATTTTGTGGAGAAAAGCTAAAAACATGTAGAGAGAATTTTGTTGAAAAAAAAAAGAAGAGAAAATGAAGAAAAACCTAAAAATGAATTCTACTTTTTTGTGTTTCATCTTTATCTATTTATATCAATAAAAACGGAAAATCTAATTAATTAATGAAAAAAATGAATTTTTATTAAATTTCTCTTAATTTGGGTTCAAAAATGGGAATTATCATAAAAAATCCCTAAAAAAAAGATGAAAAGTCAAAAAAAAAAAGAAAAAAAGGAAAAGTGGCAAAAATCGCGTTTCGGCAGACCAAGGCCGACCGACACTCGTCGGTGCGCACACGCTGGCAGGGCGCGTGCGCGCCCAGCGCGGAGCAAAGCCCCGAGCGGTGCTCGCGCGCAGGCAACCATCCGCACGTCACTCGCGCAGGCTCTGCGCCCGTGCTCCTGCGGGTTGCCGCAGTGCGCCGACGCGACCGACATCTAATTTCTTTTTAAAATTTCAAATTTAACTAAAATGTCATAATTTCAAACTCCCTTTTTTAATTTTCTTTTTAATTTTAACTTTTAAGATTATTTTTATTTTTTTGGTTCTAAAAAGCAATATTGATAAGGAAATCACCACTTCCAACCTTTTTGCCCGTGAACAGGCGTCTTATCATCATTGGGTAACTCTGATCTGAACTGCCTCAGGACCTAGTATTTATAGCAAGCAATTGAAATAAACAAGGTTTCTCACACATGGGAGATGAGAACATATTCCAATACCTATGATAATAACTCAACTAAATAAATTATCACAGTAGATTTCTTAATTTCTGGACTACAACAAGTAATGGGTTAGCCATTTCAATGAAGGATAAAATCTTAGACTGACATTTAACCATACTTGAACAAAAAATTTTTGATCAGATTTTGCAATATCCGTGCAAAACTTGATGAGAAATATTACTCATCCATACAAAATACAACAAGAATGATTCGATGTAGTAATCCACCACCCATATTAATTATCAAACCAAATAGAGTGAAAGAACAATAAACAAGAGAGAAGATATTGATCTGCATCTATGTCAGTTTAACATGGTACAGCAATGTGAGATAGAAAGAGAAAGAGAGACTACTAAGGATAAAGGCGATTGATCTGACGCATGATGGAGGGAGGAGGACAGCAAGGGGCGAGGGACGGCTTGGAAGCGCATGCCAGCATGGAGATCTGCAGGGGGCTAGTGGCTGGGACGTGCAGGGGGCAAAGGCAGATCTGGTGCGAGGGCCATAGTGCGTGACGATTCCACAACTTAGACCTCCTCATCGGCGACAACGAACGGCGGGATCCAAATGACGGCAGGAGGCGCGACCGAGAAAGAGACAGAGCGCGAGGAAGAGGGGGAGAGCGGCACACGAGGAAGAGAGGGAAAGCAGCACGGAGGCAGTGGAGGAGCGAGAGGCAGCAGCGGGGGCATCCGATCTCGGTGGGCGGCATGGCGGCGGTGCAAATCTGCACGCAGCCAAGTGACCGAGAGGGAGAGGGTAGGGGGAGGAAGAGAGAGACATAAATGTGTAGGGTTTTTTTTATATACAGATGAGATATTTAGCGATGGAAATACGATTCCGTCGCTAAATGAGAACAATTATGTTGAATGAACGTTAGCGAAGGAACACTGTGTCCGTCGCTAAATTTAGTGACGGACAAAAGTTTCGATCGCTAATTTAATCGTAAAAAATGCACCATCAATTGCAACCAAAATTTAGCGACTCTTTCTTTTTTTCAGTAGCTAAATTGCCACCAGATTGAAAAAAAAGAATTTTCACGACTAATCCGAATAATAGTCGCTAATCCATCGCTAATTAACGACGAAAATATATCTGTCGCTAATTTGGTTTTTTTTTTTAGTGACCCAAAATGTATCCTAGAAGGATTTGTACATGTCTAGGGCATAATGGTGGAAAAAAATGTGTAAATAAATTATCGAAAAGGTTAAGTGAAGATGAGGACATAACTGGTATTAAGTAAAAAATTAAGGGCAATTGGTAAATGGACATTTGAGGATCTAAATGAATAAATTAATAAATATTGTATGTCAATGTCTAAATTGGAAATATATGTAGGTCTAATTTATGAAGAAACAAAAGATGGAGGACTAATTGGAGAATTGCCATAAAAATCAAGAATGAACCAATGGGAATTTGACATTTGAAATTGTAGGATAAACATGAAAGGTTGGCTATATTTAAGGCAAAAGTGGCCAGCCAATAGAAGGGAATAAGGGTAGCCATTTTCTTCCCCAAACTCATCCTAAAATCTGCCTCTCTTTCCATGCTTCAAGAATTTCAAAGAAAGGTCCCTTAGTTTCAGTGTTTTTGCAAGCTTAAAAGATGTGTAAGTAATCGGTATTCTCTTTTCTCCTTCTCTTCTATAATTCTTTAGAAATAAAATTATAAATGGATATGTGTGTATATAGATGGTTAATGGGGATTTTTATTATGTTATTGATTAAGGGTTTTGTCAAGAGAAGAAAATAAGCAAGCTTGAAGCAAGAAGGAACAATTTGAGGTTTGGGAATTTCTTCTCTCTTATGTGTATTAATTAAATGTTGTGAAATGATATTTGATGTTATTTTGATCTTGGAAGATGATTTGAGTTGTTTGGTGATTGTGAAATTGATTGAAAGTGTGTATTTGGGCATATAGAATTTGTAGGAGAAATTCTACCCAAAGTGTCACTTCACCCCAACTCAGTATTTAGGCCATAAATAAGACTAAAAATGTCCAAATTGTATGATTTTAGTGGTAGTTAGACCCTGACTTCAATACATACAAATGTCTTAGAAATAGCCATAAGCTAATTTTGGCTTTAAGTGCCTCGAAATTGGCCAAAATAGAAAGGTATCTGTTCTGGCAGAGTCAATGGAACAGTTTGAATTGTTTAGATCATATCTAACATTATAGTGATCTAAATAACTTGAAGTTGGTACCATTGGAAAGATAAGACATAGGGGATCAAATGTTTAGCAGACCATTTTGCCTAAAAATAACATTTGCATATTGGTTTTAGTTACACAAGCTGCAGTGAAAAGTCTGTCCTGCGAATTCTATCTCGGAAGTAAGAATAACAAGGGGTCACAGCCGGCACCAATTTATGCCATTGGTGAGATGTGCATTTGGACTACAAGTCCTAAAATTTGCATAGGTCACAGCTGGCATTAAACCATCTCAACCGTAACCTCCTCCTTTTTTGGCTATATTATGCATTTTTCTTCCCGAATTGAACTTAAACTTCACTGAAACTTTTTGGAACTTATGCAATGCATGTTTAGGACAATAAAATGGATATTCAAGTGATTAATATTGGAAATAATTAAAACAGAGTAATTGAATGTGATGATGTTACATGTAAATGCTACTTGAAATGTATTTTATGTAATGTTAAAAGGATTTATATGTATATTGAAGTATGTATGACAATATGTTAACAAGAACGTTATGGAAAGGAGTGAATTTTTCAACTTGTGTATAAATCATATATTTATATGAACAAAAGAAACATGTATGGCATGAACTTATATAACGTTGGTGATAATTTATTTAAGTTGCAATTATTTACATATGTGATATGTTAAGATGAAATTGTGAATGAAATTATACACTGTAATGTTATGATAAAATGTTAATAGCAAGAAAAGAATAATAGTGTGAATATAACTCTACGTAATGAAAGTCGATAATTTTGGAAGATAAAAGATAAGTAATTAGAGTAGTGACTAGCATAAATAAAAATAATTAAATATGTAAGTGTGTACTTTTTATATGTAGTATCAAATGTTTAAGCTAAATTAAGCAAATAGGTGTGATAAATTAATTGTGTTAGCATATGCATATGGCTTGAATACACTTGCCATGTTTAAGTATTACGAATGTAATTGTCACATCGCAAATATGGCCTAGTTGGAAATAGCAAGATTAATTGGACATTAAGGGTATTTTGGTAATTTATGCAAGAGAATTAAGGACTTTATTGAAAATTTAATTAAGTTTTGAGAGAAGAATTTTTATTAGTGACCATTTAGTAATTAAGTGAGGACTTAAAGAGTTATGCAAGGAGCTGTTGGTAAAAGTGTAGTTAGTGGAATTGAGGGTTCAATGCATGAGTGCCATGTGGATAAGTGAGTGTGTGCATGATGGGGAGAGAAGAAGGCAGAAATTTTAGCTTCTCTTAGAAGCTATCAGATTTTGCTCCTCTTCCCTACTCTCTCTCACGTTTCCTTGCTCTTTCCCCTCTCCATTTTCTGTTCTCAAGCTTGCATGTGTAATCCTCCATTCCTTGAGCTAGGGTTTTAAGTTTTGAAGGGTTCCAAGAGGTAAGTGGCTGAAAGTTTTCTTTGGATTTTCTTCTTCTTCTCCTCTCACGGTTTGGTCTGGATTTTATAAGGTTTTGGTTTCTGGGTTATCTGAATATTGGTTTTGTTGGATCTTTGCAAGCATTTGAAGAGAAGAGGAAGGATAAAGGAAAAGTTATAGACTGAAGTCAGTGGAATTTTTGAGCTCCATTCCAGGTTTGGGAGTTTACTTGGTTATATGTATGGGAGTTTATTTGGAGTGTTTTGTCCATCTCATTTTGGATCCTGTTTTTGAGTTGAATGTTAATATTATTGGTGTATTTATGGTATATGAAATTGCATGAGTAAAATAGCTTTGTGTTTATGAATATTGATAGATGATATAATTGAGATATTTAATTGACTTGTGTTGAAATTGCTGATTGAATGATTATTGAGCTTATAATTTGTGTATATACCCTAGTTTAGGGAGAATTCTGTTTATGTTTTACCAAACCTCTGTGTATTTTTTTGATCATATCTAGAGTTTTAAAACTCCAATATAAGTGTTTGTTGCGCCATTTAAACCATGACTAATGTACCTTTAAAATCTAAGAGAGACCATAATTTAATTCTATCATTAAGAGACTTAAAAATGGCAAAACCCGGGCGTGTCTCTGTCTAGCTGGGTTCATTTGAATAGTCTTTAGTGTTTAATGTATATCTCTTAATTTAGGAATCCAATTTACCTGAAACTTGTTCCATTTGAAAGATAAGACGTAGGGGAACAATTGTTAAGAAGACCATTTTGCCTAAAAATGAGGTTTAGAGGTCGGTTTTTGAGATGCAAGTCTGGAGTGAAAACCAATCTCGAAGGGTTCCTGAGGTGAGCTACTGTCGCGAGCGCGACAGAGTCGCGACCTTTTATTCTTCATTTTTGAGCCCATGGTTGGCATGGATCAATTCCCTACCTTTCCCCTCAACATATTATGCATGATTAGCGTTATTAAATGATTATAAAAGTAGTTATCATTGGGAAAACTTATGAGTATGATTAAGATTGGTAATTTAACTAATAAAGTAACAATATATAATTATGTGAAGGTTAGCAAATTGAATGACAAATATGTGTATGAGCTATAATATCTTAAGCATGATGAGTTATATATATATATACATGAGTATTATTATGATTTAAATATTTATGATTTATACATACATGGGTTAAACTTGTATTATATTTTGATGAGCTTTAATTATGAGATACGTGAACATGATTAATAAGATCGTATATGATTTAAATGTATAAAATTTATATGTACCTGCATTATTTAATCGTGAGTTATATGTTCATATTGAGACTTATATATATGATGTATATGTTTCCGAGTTTGACCAACATACATGTATTCATAAAATAACATGATTATACTTAATTTATCCTCAGTTATATGATAATTATTTTAGATCATGATTGAGTTGTTATTTGAGCCTGGTAGTCATAGTTAGTGGATAGATAAGCGCTTATCAAGGGTCAGGGTGTGTGTGCAGCTGCTGTATTTTAATTGTTTCATGCGGGCCCCGTTTGGGTCTTTGATTCGGGCCCCGTTTGGGTCATATAAGATGTATGAGGCCTCGGTCTCCGGTATACCTTTGGGTATACATGATTATAAAAATGTTTTGAGACTCATGTCTCCATTTGCTTGGGATACTATGTCCTATCAGTATCATTAGTACCCGTATCCACTAGTTAGCGAGTAATCAGGCTATTACTTGAAGTTATTATATGAGTTTATTTATGCAGCCGTTATTTATATGAAATGAATATATGTTACATGTATATGTATATGCGTTATGACATGATGAAATGTAATACTTGTATTCTAATATGAATGGTTATTTTTTCGATATACTTGAGTATGATGAACAATTATTATATGCATGAGTAGTATATGTTTTTATGCTTTTGCTATTATTAAGCTTATATGTATGTTTATTGCAATCATATGTACATGCATGTGTTGTTCCTCCCCACTAAGCGTTATCGCTTAGCACGGGCTCTTTTCCCGTGTAGGTGGTAGGTTCTTTTTGGAGTCAGACATCTGCAGGTCGACCACTAGAAGTCTTTAGTTGGAGTTATTTTGTCTTCCGCTGTATTTTTGTATATGGGAACTGATTTTGGAAAATGTAATTTTGTTAAGGATGATTTTGTATATGTATATGTTTAATGTTTACAAATCCCTTTTTGTAAAACTATATGATTATTTATATACGGATTTGATATATTCTAGCATGCTTGAGTATGTAATTATTTCTAGCATGCTTGAGTATGTAAATGTATTTGTGTGCGTGGCGCTCCGGTATCCTTCCAACGGGGGTAACAGGGTGTTACAGTAATGGACAGAATTTATTCATTGTGTGAAAGTTTATATATGTTTTAATGCATGTATCTATGATAATTAAGTTATGTATATATGACTTTGACGAATTCAAGTATTTGTGTGTATTTGCTGAAGACCCCTATGAGCGGTCATCCATATCATGTGTTTTCTCCACTAAGCCTTTGTGCTTAGGACGGGTGTTTCATCCGTGCAAGTATTGAAGATAGTTGTTTTACCAAGGACATCCCGCATCAGTCAAGGCCAATGGGTCTGTAGGAGCTTTTGAGTAGATTTTGTAATATGTACTGTAAAGTATATATATTGACTTTTGTAATGGTAATATGTATTTGTAAAGACTCTTATGAGTAGTGTAGTATGTAAGCTATAAGTTGTAATTTCTGATTAGTGAGTAACGTGATATTGATTTTGTAATAAAAGAAATTTTATAATTCTGCCTTTGTATTATTTGTTTCTGAGACAAGCGTGCTTAGTTCGGTAGTTGTCGTATAACATCTTTCACCTGTCGTGGTAGGTTACTACTTATAGGTAAGGTGTGTTACATTAGGATCACTCTATCTAAGTGGGAGAGAGTTAGAGGAAGAAGGTTAAGACTTTCATCCTCCAAATGATTCGGATGTTTGAGACCCTATTTTAAGTGAGAGTATTACTAACTCTAGTGGGAGTATGGAACATGGTCCCCGTAACACCCCCTAACCATATATAGTAGAACTCATCCTGCGAGGGGAGTGAGAACCCATATGGATAGGGTGTCACCAAACAAAGCAGAACAATATACATATACACAATATACAGAAAACAACGGAAATTAAAACTTGAGAACTGAAAGATCATTCATTGGTATCAAAGGTTCATTACAGCAATAATATTCTGAACATAACTAATATTACAAAAATTCATCTTCTAGAATACATAGCGGAAGCAATACTAAAGAATAAATACAATGAGAGCCCAAATACAACAAAAAGAATCTTAAGTACAAAACTAAGTCCTAATATTTCAATCCTTCTGTGTTGGCTGGACCTGCGAAGACTCTCCTAAAAGTTCAAAACCTTCCGCACCTGCACGGATGAAACACCCATGCTAAGCGATAACGCTTAGTGGGGAAAACACACAATAATATGAACGACCATTCACAATGGTCGTTAAAGCCGAACAAATACAAATGGCACATGCTTATACTTATATAAAATCATATCATAGCTTGATTACATTCAATAGTATTCAAGAGCTCATAATCAATTCATATATCACTGATTTCACATGCTTATAGTCACAACAAAACAATAAAACAAAACGTCTGCTGACTCACAATAGCGGATAACGAGTGAACACATTTGGGGTACCCGAGGGTACAATCGAAAAGTAACTGTGACGCGCGCCGAACCCGATTGTACCCAGCAAGGGCCCTCGCGTGAATCCGCTTTAGGATTCGAGGTATGAAAGGTTCGCGTCTCTTGATCATGGGCGCCATGAGGCATCATCGGTGTATCCCTCCCAATAGAACATTGGGGAGAATAACCTAGCCTATTGACGCCTAAAGGCACCTTTTGAGGTATTTGGAGTCGCCACCCAATTTGCAAGAAATTAGGAAAAGGTTTCTCACCTCTAACGGTCTAAACCAGAGTTATGGTGTCCGGAACTTCCCTCTTATTCATGCTTTGGTTAATTATAAATGGATTTTTAACTTCTTAAGATTATATCTCTCATCTCACGCGATTGATGCATTTAAATTAGACAGCGCATTGAAAGCACGTAAGGAAAATAAATAAAAGCGATAAGCAAAGTAAATAAAGAAAGCGGTAAACACCCAAGCACTCAATTACAATAAAAATAGGGGCAGAATACAACCCCAATAAAAGGAGATTAACGATGTAAGTGGGATGGAATACAATCCCCAAAAGGTAAATAAAGTTGCCCCAAAAATTAATTACAAGGGCCCGAATAGGAAAGAATCTTGAATTTAAAACACTCACACAAGAACGAAATAAAAAGACATGCATAAATCGAGATATCATTTTAGGAACATTGGTTCCTTCGCACTTGTTCGAAATTTAGGAACATTGGTTCCTTCGTATTGATTTAAAGAAATGTTCGAAAAGTCATTTTAATTGTCTGAATAAAAACCGGGATGAGTGATCCCATTTTGCAGAAAATTGACTCTTCGTTTTAATTGTGATAATTTTGTTGCTGGGCTAAAACAAGGGACATTGGTCCCGATTTATTAGTAAAAATTGTAATTTAATTGTAGAAATATTTTTGTGATTTTTTATCGCACGCGTGCATAGATAAAATAATTATTTACAAATAAACACAACAAAAGGATAGAGAATTAGAAAGATCTCACCGAACCGATGTGACCCTCCACGCGTCGCGACTCATCCGGGGAGTCGCGGGGCGCTCACATAGCCCGACTCAAATTAAATCTCAGACAGAAAAATAGTATCAAAAATATTAGTAAATGTCCCAAGTAAATTAATCAAATAAATGCAAAATATGATGATAACCACAATAATGGCAATAACAGTAATAATAAAAATGATACGAAATGTTAAATAATAATAACAATGACAATAATGCTAACTAGTTAATTAGTTAATAATAATAGCACTAACAATACTAAAAAACAGAATAATACCAGTAAATGAATAAATAGCAATGATAGTAAAATAGAGAATTAAATAATAATAATAATAATAATAAATGTGAAAACAGAAAATAAGTTATCAATGATAATAATAATAATAATGATAATAATAATAATAATAATAATAATAATAATAGGAAAGGCTAACGGCAAAACAATTAGCAAATAACAAAACTATAAACATCAAATAAGCCAACCACCAAGAAATTAAACCAAGAAACTTGAGGTGACACAGTGACAAGGATATTAGAAAAATAATAATGGTAATAACAATACCATCCAGAAAATAAGAAAAGGGATCAAACTAGGACAAGTAAATAATTTATCACCGGTAATATTAATAACACTAAAATACCAAAATACCAAAATAAAATGATATCAAAATTAATAATAACAAATAAATGCAAAACGAAATAAAATTAAACGAGAACGGGTCCAAAGTGTTTACCCTCAGAATTTTTGAGATTGGAAATAGGATGTCTCGATCGATTACCTTGTCGGATTTTTTGATGATAACACTATTTGAAGTAAATGTAAAATCTGTGTTCTAAACAAATTACCTTGAGAAAAAATATTTTTTGTGGGATGAAGGAGCAAAGAAAATTAATTTTTCTTGCTCAAATCAACCCAAGAGTGAATATTTTGTAATGGCAAAACTAAGATTTTTTTGAAGAAGACTTGAAGATTTTTTGAAGAGTTTTTAAGAAGCAAGAAAAGCTTCCTGGAGAGTGGAAAAAAGGTAGAGAGGAAAAGCTAAGAAAAACTTGAATTAATTCCTCCGTCCTCCAAAAATGAGGGGAAAATCCCCACTTAAATCTGTCTTGGCCAAAAATGGCAAGGGACAAAAAAAACTTTCATTTTTAGTTAATCTAAAATAACATAAAATGGTGAAACAATGGAAACTGAAAAAATCAGAAAATCAGACTGAAAACAGCGAAAAAAACGGACAGGCGAAACAGGTCGCGCGGAGGAGCCAAGGGCGCGCGGCAGCCTGCGCGTGGTGCCCTGGCACCGCGCGCGGCAGGCTACTGCGCGCAGCCTGCCTCGCGCAGGGGGGTCGCGCGAGGCAGCAGGCCTCGCGCGCAGGGGGGCCGCGCGGAGCGCCCCGCCTCGCGCGCGGGGGGGCCGCGCGGAGCGCCCCGCCTCGCGCGCGGGGGGGCCGCGCGGAGCGCCCCGCCTCGCGCGAGGGGGGGCCGCGCGGAGCGCCCCGCCTCGCGCGCGGGGGGGCCGCGCGGAGCGCCCCGCCTCGCGCGCGGGGGGGCCGCGCGGAGCGCCCCGCCTCGCGCGCGGGGGGGTCGCGCGGAGCGCCCGCCCCTGCGCGCAGGGGGGTCGCGCGGAGCGCCCCGCCTCGCGCGCATGGGGGGTCGCGCGGAGCGCCCCGCCTCGCGCGCAGGGGGGGCGCGCGAGGCGCCCGCCCCTGCACGCAGGGGGGCGCACGGGGCGCCTGCCTCGCAGGCGCCCCTGCGCGCTGGGGCAGCCTGCCGCGCAGGCAGCCCCGCGCTGCCGCAGTGGCACTCGCGATAATTTTTTTTTTTTTTTTTTTTTTTAATTTTGACACAATATTAATATTTTTTTCCATTTTAAATTTTAATCCCTAAAATATATATTTTAAAATTATTTTTCGAAAAAACACAATCTTGACAAGGGAACGGTCGATTCTCACTTTTCTTGCCGAAAGTCGGTCTTTTGCTTCATCATCGGGTAATTCTGATCTTGGGCCGCCTCGGGACCCGGTGTCTACAGTAACATCGTTATTTTCTCATTCAAAATATTTTCACATTGGGGGATCTTAAACAAGATCTGAAGACATTGAGGATTGCGAGGATCCAAATGAGGAACTGATCAGGGTCCAGAACACATTGGGGCTGCAGCTACTGAACTCTATTAGGCATGCTTAACTATCTACTAATTTGACTCTTGTAGGCCATGCATAAACCATCAATTCATATTCATATTGTTCATAAAATCATCCATGCATAAGTCTAATAATATCACAAGTTCGAAAAATAAATATCGAAAGCACAAAAGAAATCACATTTTAAAAACAGAAACCGTCGCGCTCGCGACAGGGGCAAAGCTTCCTGAGCACTAAGCTCGCGATAGGCCTCGCGCTCGCGTGAAAAGTAGTAGATCAGCCTCTATCGTGCTCGCAACATGCATCGCGCTCGTTACAGAAGGTGCATAGAGTCAAGTCACTATCGCAACCGCACACTCGCGACAGTGATGCCAGCAACAGCTCAGCATTACGCGTTCTGTCGCGCTCCTGACAGCACGCGTGATGCTGAAACTTGGCAGGACTGAACTGGCTGCTGCAAGATGCTGGAAACCACTGAGCTCTGTTGCGCTCACGATAGACGTTGCGCTTGCGACAGGGTCGCATTTTCCAGATCTGCAGCAAGTCTGCAGAAATCCAACTCCTCCAAAATTTCACCCAAAACTCAACACAACTTAAATTGAACTTTCAAATCATCATAAACAACATAAAACCCAACTTTTATACTAAGAATAACAATTCAATCATGCAATTAACACAATTAAAATCCATGATTGAATAAAACAGCATTTTTGCTCCAAAACTCATTCAATACACACTTTGATTCAATAATTCACAATCTAAGTCATCTCAACACAAATCATTCAAAATCCAACACATTTAGACCAACATAAACATCATTAACTACATCATTTTCCAAAAAATCAAATCAAAATCACAAATCACAAAATGCATTAAAATCACAAAATCCCAAACCTGAAAATCTTTTGCTCCAAATCAAAGAGCACCACTTCCACTCGCCTTCTCCTTACCCTTAGGTTATCTAGGAGGCATCTTTGAGCAAACACAACCAAAAGCACACAAAACTTAAAAACCCTAACTCAAACCAACCACTAACCAAATCAAAGAAATAGATGAAGAAGAAAAGCAAAACCAAACTAAAACCTTATCAATTTACTCTTGAGTTGATCAATTTCCACCAAAATCCACTTGAATTAAATCTAGGGCACAAGAGAGGAAGAAGAACAAGGGAAAGAGAGGGACGGTAGGGAGGGGAAAACGAGAGAGGGCTGAATTGGTTCTCTCTCATTTTCTCTCTCTTAGCTATTTATACCCCTCTTTCCATTCCTTGCGACATGTCAACTAGGGATTGGTGGGATTTAATCACTCACACCCTACTACCTTCTTCTACACTACACCCAAACCCAAGCACACTTACACATACACTAACTCCCTACATGCAACCACACTCAAACAAAACCCAATAAACATGCATAAAACTCAATTTGAAATAACACATACCAAAAATACACACTTGCATACCATATGACTCAAACTACTAGGGTAGAAAACGAGGTGTTACAGTCCCAATGGGAGCATTCTGAATTATAATGAATATATTAGAGATGTTTATCAAGATTCAGAACTGTGAAAATCTAAAAGGGTAAGTGTTCCACGTCAAGGCTCGAATGAAGCCCTTTTGGTTATCCCACAAGATGAAAAAGAGCCCAAAAATATTCAAGAGGCTCTCTCATACCCATCTAAGAAAAAATGGATTAAAGCAATGGAAGAAAAAATGGCATTTATGAGATCAAACCATATTTGGGAACTGATTAATCTACCGGAAAGACACAAACCAATTGGGAATAAATGGATTCTCAAAGTGAAATAAAGGGCTGATAAAAGTATCAAAAGATACAAGGCTTGGGTAGTCGCTAAGGTGTTCACACAAATGGAACTATTTTTCTCAATGGAGAATTGGATGAAGAAATCTACATGGAACAATCTGTAGGTTTCATTAAAAAAAGTAGCGAACATAAGGTTCGCTGATTGATGAGTTCAATCTATGGCCTTAAATAGTTTTCAAGACAATGGTACTGAAGATTTCATGATACAATTATATCGAACGAGTTCAACGTGATTGTTGAAGACCATTGTGTTTATAATAAAAGTTCTGAAAGTAAATTTGCCATTTAAACATTGTATCTAGATGACATACTTAAAGATGAAAATGATAAAGGATATGTAAATGAAATCAAAAATTGGTTATTGTCCAACTTTGAGATGAAAGATATGAGTTAAGCATATTAAATTCTTGAAGTTAAGATTTCAAGAGATCGTTCAAGAAGGTTATTGTCTCTTTCTAAGAGAAATATATCAACAAAGTCTTTAAGTAATTTAATATGCAAAATTGCAAACCCATTAACAACCACATTGCCAAGAATAAATTTCTTAGTGAATATGTGTCCTAAGATGGCAGAAGAAATGGAACGTACGAAGAACGTTCGACATACCAGTGCCATGGGTAGTTTATGTATGCAATGTTATGTACAAAACATGATATATGATATGCAGTGGGCATAGTAAGTAGATAACAATATAACCCAAGTAAAGCACATTGGAAAAAAATTAAAAGGATACTTAAATACCTTGAAGTTACAACAGACTATTCTCTCTAATATCAAGACAAGGATCTGCAATTGAGAGGATATATAGATGCCGATTGGGCAAGAGATGTGGATGAGAGGAAATTCACTTCAGGTTTCATATTCTTGCTTAGCAAGGATGCCATCTCATGGAGTAGCAAGAAACAAACCTATATAATCCTATCAATAATGGAAGTTGAATTTATAACTTCCTTAACTGTAGTACAAGAGGCAGTTTGGCTAAAATGGTTTATGAGCCATTTAAGAGTAACTACCTCAAAGGAACCAGTGACCATCTATAGTGACAGTCAGTTGTCGATAGCTTATATTAAAAGATCCGAAATTTGATAGTAGGCTTAAGCATATCGATATTAAGTATCAATATATGGGAGATATTGTTGTACGAGGATAAGTGAACTTATAGTACATATCTGTAAGCACCGTGTCCCGGAGCGGTCCGGATCAGAGGTTACCCTATGATGAAATCAGTGTCCGAGCCTGTATAAAGGGCTGGATTTGGAGGTTTTAGTCCTACGTTCCACGAGAAATGAGGGTTTTTACCGTTCCTGGGCAGAGGGGGAGAAAACAGAGGTTTTTTCGAGTCAAAAAGCTTTTTGTCCTCCACAGACGGCCAGCCCATCTGTGAAGTCAGCCCGTCGCTTCGAGTCACCGACGGCTTGTGGTATTTTCCGACGCCCATCGGAAAGTCACCGCCCCTATCAGAATGCCGCCTGGTTTCCCAGAGCACACAACCCTTCCGACGCCCGTCGGTGGATGTGGCAGGGCCGTCGGACGAATCCTTGTGTCAGAAGGATTCTTCCGACGCCCGCCCCTATACACCGACGCCCGTCGGTCGTGTCTGGCTTATAAAAGCTCCGAATTTTCAATAGAAAAGGGTTGGAAAAATTTTCAAAGGGGGAAACTCTGCCCAATTTCAAGCAAATTTTCTCTCTCTTCCAACAAAACACATTTACAAAGGAAATCTATTTGATCAAGGATCAAATCAATCAAAAAGGAACTAAAATAATTAGTTTTCTTTAGATATTGATTCCAAAATCAATCTTTTGAGGGGTTGGGGAAGAAATAGGCCATTTTTCTTTCTTTGATCCTTCATCTTTTGCTTCTTGTGGAACGCGCGGGGCTTTAATCAACACAAGAATTTCACCCATAGCGATTATCTGAGGGTAAATATTTCGGATTCTTTCTCCATTTCATTTCATATTTATTCTTTATTTGTTGATTCTTTCAATTTTGTCATTTTCTTTCCTTTTATTTTGGCTCTTATTATATGGTTTTTTGATAAAACTTTTTGGCCTTGAAAAGAATTTTTCTCTCTTCTGTTTTTTTCGGAGACAGTGGTGACCGACGGGTCATCTTTATCACCGACGCCCATTGGTCACCCCACTTACAGACGCCTCTCCTTGAGTGACAGACGGACATGTCGGTCACCTTAACCGACGCCCGTCGATCATCTAAGGAAGGCCGTCGGTGGATTCTGCCTCCATCCTTTTAAATCGTTTTTTTATCTTTTTCAAATCCTTTCGGTTTCCTACATGTTAATTTTATGTATATTAACATCTCTCAACTTTTCTATGAGTGTATATATGATTTCTCTTGGACTGCCACAACTTGAGCGGCTATCTACCATATTCGGAGGATTCCGTCCGGTTTAGTTTCCTAACCCTCTCGATTATTTCCTTCATTTTGTTATTCATTGATTATTTCATGTATATGGATATATTCTTCTCATATCTCGTTAATGTATAAATATAATCTAACGATTTTATACTTAAATAAAAATGAGGTTTTGTACAAAATGCAAAAGGGGCCAAAGCCCCATTTTTATCCAATAAAATCATCATAAACAAAAATCTCAAATTTTAATAATGATGCATGCGAGGACCAAAGTCCTCAAAATAAGCAATGCCCTGATTTATGCATGATTCGCACATTTATGAAAGGGAGTTGTATTCCGCTCCTTGTATTATTGTAATTTATCGCTTTCATTATCTATTTGATCATTTATCGATTTCAAAATGTGAATAAATGCGCCTTTTAATCAATTGCATAGTGTGGAGAGAGAGCGAATTAATGATATTAAGATTTGATCATAAAATAAATGAGGTAGAAATAGATGAGAAATCCCGGACCCAGCTCTGGTCTTTGGGCTCAAGAGGTTAGAGGTTATCCTCCAAAATACTTCTTGGGTCACGAGGCTTTAGCGCTAATCCTAGGCTCTTTAGGGTGAGAAGTTCACCTTCCATGATCCCTCTGGCTGGCCCAAAATGGATACCAAGCGCAGTCATAAGCTCTCCGAGGCGAGAGTAACTTTCCCAATGTTCTATTGGGTGGCGACTCCATGAAACCTCCTTGTTGCCCAACATAGACGCACTTGCAATTTATTTGCAAGATGTCAACGGACCCACAAGTGCCCCGATCGCCCACGTGCGGCCAGTCGAACGGGCGGCTGCGGGGATCCGGCACGCGTCACAGTGGCGACTCCACTGGGGACGTTTATGGTTCGAGATTTCGATTTGAAAATACCTCGTTTAACATTTATGATTAAAATTTAATTCACAAATTTGCTTTCTCTCAAAATTGCATTCGCATATCATTAGAGCCTTAGAATATGCTAGTTTGGTCCCTCTTTTAGCCCCGGTGCGTTCCCGAAGCACGACCTCATTTTCACTCAATTTGGGGAAGTGTTAAGGATAATCACCAGCCCAAGCCACGTACCTCAATGGTATATCAAAATGACGACCCGATCGGTCGCTATGCTCGTGATGGGCTAGACCTGTCAGTAAGGATCATGCTTGGGTAGCCTTAAAGAAACATCTCCCTTGTCCAAAGCTCATGTAAAGGCCGTAGCTATTTTCAACAGGTGAAATGAACCTTAATTCCATGCTTGCTGTATGGGTCCTCATGTATTAGGTGAGTCCACATGTATCGCTTGGTAACCTAGCCAAAGGCTATCATGCCCCGGTAGGGCCATGTCGAAATTTATGGAACGTCCAAATACGTGACGATCATTATCCATCCGCTTGTACATTAGCATAGGAGTGTCATGCTGCCGGTTTTTCGCCGCGCACCATGCGTGTCCATTGGGTCCCTCGTTGACCCTTGGGCTAATCCCACCTAGGAAAGGGACTGCACGACCACGTGTGTGGGAGAAATAAGGGTGGAAGGACCTACTTGCTTGCTTGTGCTCTGTAAGTGTTGCATATCATGACCATGCATTATACCTGTATTTCATGCATCATGCCTAACGTTTTGTCCCTGCAGCCATCATAGATCTGCCCAGGTGGACTAGATCACCAACCGGACGACTGATCCGAGTTCCTGCTCCCGAGCTGTCAGATAGAGAGGGTCTACCAGAAATCTTACCAGAAATCAGTGGTACAGCATCTCATATGGCAAACTCGCCTAGGGGGGAAGACGCTACCAGGGCCATGATTGCGGAAGAAGTGGGCCGCCGTTTTGAGGAATTCGAGGGTAGGATGATGAATATGTTGACCGCCTTGGCACAGCAAAATGCCCCACAGAATCCTCCTCCCCCTCCTCCAATGAGACAGAATGAGCCAGAGGAGGAAAGGGTTGAAAGGCGAGAAGAGCCCGTTAGGCTGCCACCAGTAGAGTTGAGATCAGTGGCCTCGGGAGAGCAGAGAAGAAGGCCTGTGCTGAGAATTGATGATGATATCGAAGATGATAGGATGAGCCTCGCATCTGAGAGGGGGAAAGCACCTCAGACCGATGACTTCATTTTAAAGAAAATGGAAGAGAGGTTCGAAGCTATGGCTCGTATGTTGAGCAGGGGTCAAGGGATGAACCCAGAAGATAAGGAATTGGAGGGAGAGGACTCGATCCCTTACAACTTCAAAATGCCAGATGTGCCGAAGTTTGACGGTACTTCTGATCTAACCGCTCACATGAAACAGTATTCTCTGGTCATGAAGGGGACCACGTTGTCTAAGAAGCAGAAGGTAGAATACTTTTGTCTGAGTCTGACCTCTCATGCCATCGACTGGTATCATGGCCTTGACCACCGCACTAAAGAATATTGGGATCTACTCACTGAGGAGTTTTTAAAGCAGTATGACTGCAATACCAGAATGGAGGTGACTCTAAAAGATCTTGAACTGCTCCAGCAGAAAGCCGGAGAATCTTTCCATGATTATCTCACCCGATGGAGGAACCGTGTAATGGAGATGCGGAGGAAGCCTGACACCCAGGATCAGATTCGTTTGTTCATCAAGAATGCAAGCCCGTACTTGAAAGATGGGTTGAAGATTAAGGGGTTGAAGGACTGGGAGTCTCTCAAGGATATAGCCATCGAGGCAGAAGGAGAGTTCTTGGCTAGGAAGGCTAACAATGATAATTTTGCCAAAAGGGCTAACCCCGGTCAAGGAACCAGTAGGCCGGCGGGTCCCAGTAACAGCACCAGAAGAACAGGCGAGGTGTCTGCTACTGAGGTAACCACCCAGAGGAAGTTTTCGAACTTGGGGAGACCATTATCTTGGGTTTTGAGAAGGTTAATTAAGGAGGGAAAATTGCAGCCCTTAGCTCCTAGACCTGCTTTGACGCAGGGGAAGCCTGGGCAAAAAGACAATGAGTTCTGTGCGTTTCACCAGCACTCAGGCCATATCACAGACAAGTGCAAAGCGCAGCAGCACTCTATCCAAGACTTGATTGATAGCAAGCAGATTTCTGACCCTGAAAAGAGGGAAACTGAGAAGAAGCCCGGCTATAATGTTGTACCGCCACCCGTGTTTATGATCGGATCTAACTTGCCAGAATGGTACGTGCTACAAGATCTATATGGGAGCGAAAATTTTGCTGCTGATTATTCAGAGTTTAGAGAGGAGAGAGCAGTCGTGGCTACCCTTGATTGCTGGTCTAGCAGTGAGAGCGGCGGAGAAGCCGAGGAGGAGGGAGAGATGAACCTTGACTTGTGGGGGTCTGATGAAGACAAAGAAGAAATAGGGGCTGTAACGAGAAGCGGAAGGGTGGTCCCCGAGATTGCAAGGCTACCTGAGCCGGTGCAAGCGCCAGCAGAGAAAGAGCCAGAGGAGAATCAGATTGTCAAACAATTGAAGAAGACTGCGGCTCAAATATCCATCTGGGATCTGTTGAGACAGTCCCCCTCTCATAGGCAGAAGGTAGTAGAAGCTTTGGTTGAGGCCACGGTCGCCACCACGATTTCCCCATCAGAGCTTTTGGGCTTAGTTAAGGGAGGATCCGAGGAGAGATTGGTCTTTTCTGACGCCGACCTACCGGTCGAAGGCCGCAATCACAACAGACCCCTATACATCAAAGCGCAGATTAACGACAAGCACACTGCTTGCGTTATGGTAGATGATGGGTCTTCTATCAATGTGTGCCCCCTGATAGCTCTGTAGGCTTTTGGTTTAAACGAGGATATGCTCAGTGGGTCGGATTTGACTATCACAGCCTACGATAATTCGAGGAGGCAAGCCTCGGGAACCTTTAAGACCTTGGTCAAGACAGGACCTATTGAAGTGGAGGTAGAATTTGTAGTGCTGCCCATCCATGCTAACTTCTTAGCTCTACTTGGGAGACCTGGTTTCACAAGTTAGGTGGAGTGCCATCCACACTACATCAGATGATAAAGTTCCCACACGAAGGGGAGGTGGTGACTATCAAGGCAGCCAGAGAGAACCAGGTCTCAGCGCTTGAAATAGCTAATCAGCCATTTAGTGGCTTCCATGTATCCATGATACGAGAAGAGCATGGGTCAGTGGGTAACCCAGCCGTGGTTAATATGTTGAAGAAGATGCACTATCTCCCCGGGGCTGGTTTGGGCAGAAACTCTCAGGGGTTGCAAACAGCGGTCACCACTCGAGCGCAGAAGAACCGGAAAGGTCTAGGGTACAGAGGTGGCTTCAGTAAGAAGAAGGCGACAGACAAGATCCCTCACATTTCAGAGAGCTTCGTACCAGCATCCTCAGTTTGTACTTACACTGGCGAAGATGATCCGCAATGGGTAGATGGGAGGATTGTCCCTGGCTTCGAGATCTTTAATGATGTATTTGACTGGAGAGTCGGGTTTGTCAAGACTGCCGAAGACTTCTGGGACGAGGAAGTCATGACTCAGGGTATCACTTGGGACAGATGCGAGCCTGAAGAGGTTATTACTGAAAAGATGATAGCTGCCAGGCTGAAAGGGAAACAGAAGATAGCAGAATTGGAGCTGAAAATGGGAGATTTGAGGATTTCCTCCGACATGCCTGAGGGGCCTCTGCTGAATCAGGAAGCCAGTGAGCAGGCCGCGATAGCATCAACCTCTGGAGTGGCAGAAGAAGACTCTAGTTTAGACTGTCTTTTTATTCCAGAACTTTTTTATGATGTAAATGACAATTATAATATTATTAATAAGGCAAACAATTTCTCTTATTTGTGTGATGTTTCTAATAATTTCAACATGCATGAACATGATCATATTCCATCAATTTTTGACATTGATTCCACTGATACAATGCCTTTTAATCTTGAAACCTCGGAAAATCCGAGAGAAATTCTAATAGCATCAAATATAACTCCTGAGGAGAGAAAAAATTTTGAGAGAATAATAAGAAAACATGAAAAAGTCTTTGCCTGGACCTATGAGGACATGCCGGGAATTGACCGAGATGTGGCAGAACATGCTATCCCAACTTATCCGGATTACAAGCCTGTGAAACAGAAGTTGAGAAGGCTCAGACCAGAATGGGCTGACAAGGTCAAGGAGGAAATTCGATAGCAGATTGAAGCCAAGTTCCTTGTTGAGGTGCAGTATCCTACATGGCTGGCAAATGTGGTCCCTGTAGCAAAGAAGAACGGAAAAGTCAGGGTGTGTGTGGATTATCGAGATCTTAACAAAGCTTGCCCTAAAGATGATTTTCCACTACCCCATATCGATGTATTGATAGACAGTGCCGCCAATTGCGCGATGTATAGCTTTGGAGATGGTTATGTGGGCTACAATCAGATCCTGAACAAAATAGCTGACCGGGTTAAAACCGCTTTCATCACGGAATGGGGGACCTATGCCTACCGGGTCATGCCTTTCGGCCTAAAGAACGCAGGGGCCACATACCAGAGAATGGCGACCAAGATTTTAAGTGACCTGATCCATAAAGAAGTGGAAGTGTATGTCAATGACATGATGGTCAAGTCAGCCACCCGGGAGGGACACTTTGAAGCTCTAGAGAAGTTCTTCACCAGGATTGATAAGTATAATCTGCGACTTAACCCCAAGAAGTGCATTTTCGGAGTGACTTCAGGAAGACTATTGGGACATGTCGTCAGTCAGAGGGGAATAGAAATTGACCCGGACAAGGTGAAGGCCATCAGAGAGATGCCCGTGCCGCAAAAGGAGAAGGATGTAAGGAGTTTCCTGGGCAAGCTGCAGTATGTCAGCAGATTCATTGCCAAGCTCACTTCGATATGCGAGCCTATTTTTAAGCTGCTTAGAAAGAATCAACCCGTGGTCTGGAATGAAGACTGCCAGAGAGCCTTTGACAGCATCAGAGAATACCTGTTGAATCCGCCAGTGCTAAGACCGCCGCAACCGATCAAACCGCTTATCCTGTATCTGGCAGTAGAGGACAGTTCAGTGGGCGCCATGATGGCTCAAGAGGATGAATTTGGGGTGGAGTTTGCAATTTATTACCTCAGCAAGAAGTTCCTAGCTTATGAGATAAAATATGCTGAAGTAGAAAAGATCTGTCTCGCAGTAATTTGGGTGTCAAAGAAACTGAGACATTATTTCCACTCGTACAAAGTTCAGGCAGTGGCCAAGCAGAATCCGTTAAGATATTTGCAGGAAGCACCGTCTTTGCTTGGAAAGATGGGGAGGTGGCTGCTCTTGCTACAGGAGTTTGATGTGCAATACATCACCCGCAAGACTATTAAGGGGCGAGCCGTAGCCGAATTTCTTGCTGAGCATCCTATTCAAGGAGACACTCCCGAGTTTACCTTTCCTGATGAGAGCATAGTTGCGATTTCTGTCCAAGGATGGCAGTTACACTTCGATGGGGCAGTGAATAACAGAGGGGCCGGAGTCGAAATCGTCCTGACAACCCCAGATAATGAGAAACTTCCCCTCGCTAAGAAGCTGAGATACAAAGCAACCAACAATGAAGCCGAATATGAAGCGTGCACCTTCGGATTGGAAGTTTTAGTGGCATTGGGGGAAAAGAATATAGAAGTCTTCGGTGACTCATCCTTGGTGATTAACCAGATCCGAGGTGAGTGGGCAGTAAAAGAAGAACGGCTGATACCCTACGTTGAATATTTGAGAGAGGTATGTGGGCAGTTTGAGACTTGCACTTTCCACTTCGTGCCGAGAGATGAAAACCGGCTGGCTGATGCGTTGGCAACCCTAGTGTTAATGTGGGATAACCCCAAAGGAGTGGCTATAAAGCCAATGCTGATTTCGAGTTCTGATAAGCCCAGTTTTGAAATCGAGCCTGTGATAGAAGTAGAAGTGGCGGATGGAAAACCATGGTACTTTGACATCATGAACTACTTGGAAAACAATAAATTTCCAGAAGAATCTACTGAGAGACCAGAAGATGATCCAAAAGTTATCCACTCAGTTTATATCCTTAGAAGGGGCGTTGTACAAAAGACGGTCGGACGGGATTCAGCTCAGGTGCCTGAATGAAAAGGAAGCTCGCAAGGTGATGGAGGAAACCCATGCAGGTATCTGTGGGACCCACATAAACGGTTTGACCTTGGCTAAGAAAATCATGAGACAAGGCTTTTATTGGCTTACGATAGACAACGGCTGCTCAAAATATGTTAAACAATGCCAGTTGTGCCAACAGTACGCAGACTTGAGACACCTGCCAGTATCAGAGTTACATAACCTGACATCACCTTGGCCTTTCGCTGCTTGGGGGATAGATATCATTGGAGAGATTCGCCCTACGGCGTCCAATGGGCACAGATACATCATAGTCGCAATCGACTATTTTACCAAATGGGTAGAGGCAGAATCCTTCAAAAAGATTGACGCGAGGGACATGGCCAAGTTCATAGAGAGGAATCTAATTTGCAGATACGGCCTCCCTCATCACATAGTGTCTGATAATGGGGTGCAGTACATGGGAGAAACTAGGAAGCTCCTCGAGAAGTATGGTATCGAGTATCATAAATCCTCTCCCTACCGACCACAGGCGAATGGAGCAGTAGAAGCCGCTAATAAGAATATGAAGAAAATCCTGTCCAAGATGGTCCAAACCTACAAAGACTGGACTGAAAAGTTACCCTTTGCCCTGTGGGGATACAGAACGACGGTAAGGACGTCTACAGGCGCTACTCCATTTTCCCTGGTATACGGAACGGAAGCAGTATTGCCAGTTGAGATAGAGCTCAAATCACTGAGGGTGGTCATGGAAGCCCAAATCCCAGAGGCCGAATGGGCGCAGCAGAGGCTACAGCACTTGAATTTACTGGATGAGAGTAGGCTAAAAGCTTATTATCATAATCAGATTTACCAAAAGAGATTAGCAAGAACTTTCGAAAAGAAAGTGAGAAAGCATCCGCTGAAGGAAGGGGACTTGGTGTTCAAGCAGATGAGGCCAGGCATACCAGATATTAGAGGGAAATTCAGACCGACCTGGGAAGGGCCGTATATCCTTAAGAAACTGCTGTCCAAAGGAGCTGCAATCTTGTCGGATAGTGACGGGAACGAATTCAAAGAGCCGATCAATGTCGACAGACTCAAAAGGTTCTACGGCTAAAGACCAAAATAAAAAGAAGAGAATAAAATGCCCTACAGGTCGAAAACCGAAAAAAGGCGGCTGTGCTAAAATTGGGCACCTCAACAGGGTGAAAACCGAAAAAAGGCATCCTGTGCAAAAATTAGAGGCATGAGAGAAAATGTCCGATCGTGAAAACCCGAGAGGGCCGATTGGTAACAGGAGTTGATGCTGTTAAAATTTGATTCCTTGTATTGACAGCGCGTAAGCAGCGGAGTAAATGCCAAAACTGATCATGTATGCTGAAATTATATGAAAATATGCACAAATTGGTGAAATAGAATGAATATTATTCTTTTCATTTTTGTCATTTCCTAGTTCTGCATTAAAAAGAAATGTAGCACCAAAAAGAAATACATATATAGGTTAAGCTAAGTCCAGCTGCTGCTCTCGCCGACCAGATGCTTGAGCCCTCGAGTCCTATTATCAGATGCTGGACTAAGGATCCACTTCTTGTACTCACTAGTCGAAGACACAGAATGATTGCCGAACCTCGGGATAACAGTCTTCACTGGTAGTTTGCCCCACAGCTCATGATACCGAGAAGCAAATGCAGCCGAGAGAGCTCCTCCTCGGAAGGATAAGGGAACCCTCACTACATCCTGGGTCATCCCGAGCTGACGTGTACATCGAGAGGTGATGAAGAAGGTGGCTTGACGGAGCCCACAAGGGGAACACATCCCGATGGCCCATCAATGACCACATGAGACAGCGGGAGCCAGGCAGACGTAAAGCTGATGTCGTCATCTGACAGCTCGCCAAATCTGGTAATGCCTTCACCAGTGGTGGCACACCCATGAAGTCGTCGATGCGGCAGAAGATGGCTCGGTGAGTACTATGGAGTAACTCGAGGGGGTGGCTCAGACAGCATCTTCAATTTCTCTTGCAGCCAGATCTATATGAAAGAAAAAAAGGAAAAAAAGGAAAAAAAGAAAAAAAAGAAAAAAAAAAGAGAAAAAGAAAGAAGAGAAGAAAAAGAAAAAAGAAAAAAGCCACTAGAGTAAGTAGGGTTTACTTCAGGCAAAAATAAGGCACAGGGTTGTGTGAAAATCCGAAAGGACGCACCTCCCGCTAAGAAAAGCTAGTGTGAAAATCCATAAGGGACGCACTACCTTTAAAAATAATGACGTACCTGGAGCAATAAGGGGCTGCCGGTGAAGGTTGTAGTGGATCCAGAACTCACAGCGTCCAAGCCCAGAATGGTTTCAGCCAGAATGAGTGGTAGGGGTGATAATCCCAGATGAAAGTCGCCCAAGACTCCGAACAGGCGAGAGTCACCTGTCAAACCCCCTGGAACAACAGTAAGGAAGTTCACCATGCAAAATAAGAATGTGATGCTTACCCGATAGGTGGGGATGTCAGTAAACTGGCCCAGAGCCTCGATCAGTGGCCCCAGGGAAAAGGAAGAGCCCGGAGGAATCAGCCGGACGGCCTCAGAAGAAGGTATGCCCAGGGCCATGGCTATGTCCCGGGCCTGGAATAGGCCGCAGTGGGGGACACAGGGCAGAGCGCCAGGAGGGAACCAAGCTCCGAGAATGACAGCTAATTCTTCAGGCAAAGGGCACAGTTCCTGATAAGTGAACCGGAAAACGTGAAACCGGGGGTTCCAGAAGTGGGTCGCCACCAGGAGGAGGTTCTGGTCGACTTTCACCCGGCACAGGTATTTCAGCCCGAACAGAGAGGAAAGGGCGCCCTCTTCCCAAGTGTGTTTGTCATCTAAGATACGGTGCATCCTTTGGGCTAGAGAGGAAGACATGTTGAGAAAGGTAAAAGGCTCAAAATGCTGGAAAATGAAGAGACTCAAGAAGAGCAAAAATTTTGTAAGATTTTATAGGGAAGTGTCACCGACGGCCTACCCGTCTCTCCACAGAGACGGCCTGCCCGCCTGTGCAAAGGGACGGCCTGCCCGTCGGTATAGATCCACCTGGCTGACTCATACGTCAGCATTGCATTCATCACGCGCATTAAATCGCATTTATTGCATGACAGACGGCCAGCCCGTCGGTCGCTTCTATAGACGCCCAGCCCGTCGGTCACGAAATTCTATATAAGGGCAAGTGACAGACGGTACAAACGCTGCTGTCCCTTTCTTATTCCTCTCCCAAACCGTTCTTTAGCGTTTTTTTAGTGTCTTTTCAAGCATTCTTCATCTTTCTTCGCGATTTCTTCATAATTTTGCGTCATTTACTCACCGGGCACTTTGGTGTTTATATTTTCTTCAGTTTCTACACTTCTCGCGACTACAAGTAAGTAAATAATTACTTTTTTCTTGAATTTTATTTATTAATTCGTTTCTTCTTCTTTCAACTTTAGAAATGTTTAGAAAATTCCAAATGCCTTGGGAATTTAGGGAGAATGCTGCCCATTTTTTTATTATTATTATTATCATTATTCTAATGCAATTAAACCTGATTTTTTGCATGATCACATTGAAATAGAATTTTTCTATGACTTTGGTGCTTTAGAAATAGACAGCCTTTAGCGCACTATTCTATATATATATTGCTTGTGAGGCCTGAGGCCATTGTGTTGTGTTGTTGGGGACACACTCTTGCCGGGGTGCGTCCAATTTACATGCGTATATTATTATTGAGGCCTGAGGCCTATGTTGTTGCCTTTTCATGCAGGAGGTCGGGCATACCCCTGCCGGGGTGCTGCCCATTTTTTTTTCATTTATTCTAGAATTGAATGTTTTCACGCGTAATGCATGCCTCGGGGGCCTAGAAAGCCCATTTCCTTTACTCATTTCAAATTATTTGTATGCTAATTGCATATCGTTTTTTGCCTTGATATGTGCAAAGCATGTGGGCAACCTTTGCCCTTTTCATTTTATTATCAATTTTTTATCTTGTTTTGGGTCGCCATTGCCCTGGTGAGGCCTGAATCGGCCTTCGCCTGGAGAATAAGTCTGATAATATTTGTTTTGTCAAATTTTCGCTGTCTAATTTCTCCTCCTTTGCAGGATGCCTCCTAGACGTAGAGCACCGCAGGCCCAGCCCGAGCTTGTAGCTCCGGATTGGATGGATGACGAGTCAGCTCAGAGGTATAGAGCATTGGCTCAGGTAGAGCTCCGGGCCAGTCGCTTTGTGTCTCGACCGTTCCTAGAGGCCCTAGGGTTGGCCCCAGAGTTCGATTTACTTGTCGAGGGTGCTGGTTGGACAGAGTTCCTTGAGCCCTCCTTCCAGACTTTTCCAGAGGCTACTCGCCAGGTCCTGGCCACTCTTCGCTACGCCGGTTTTTAGAGTGCAGATACCGACCCAGGGGTGGTTCAGTTTTTGTTCGACGGCGACCACTTTAGTATCACTAGGCAGAGATTTGCACAGGCCATGGGACTCCCTACAGAGGAGGGGGTCGAGATCCCGCGGCGAGCTATTAGACGCGCCCATTGGGCGGCTATTGCCCTACCGGGAGTGTTGTACGATCATGATACAGCGAAGAGCACCGTACTGGTGTCTCAGGCACTCCGGTATTTGCACAGAGTGCTATCTAGTTCGTACCTCGGTCGAGCTGGTAATCCAGGGTCGCTTAACGCGGCCGAGATCTGGAGCCTCTGGGCCATGGTGGCAGGCCAGCGTCTCAATATTAGCCACGACATCTTGGCCAACTTGACCAGAGTCGGCAGAGGATTGACGCCGGTGGTGATAGTAGGAGGAGTTATCACCCGGTTACTTTTGAGGTTGGGGGTTAACCCTGAGAGGTTGAGAGGACCCTTGCCGGAGGGGATCCATATAGACGCCGCAGCGGCAGTACAGATGGGGATGATCTCCCCGATTTCGGGCCAGGCAGAGGCCTACAGGGTGCTGACCATTCATGAGACCCGGCAGATGTTCTCACTCCCACCCTTGGGTGCAGACCCAGGCCACCCGGAGCACCTGGAGGAGCAGCCTCCATAGCCCGAGCCGCAGCTAGAGCCCCAGCCTCAGCCCGAGCCTCAGCCAGAGCATCAGCCTCCTCAGCCACAGACTGTGCCACCACCACAGCAGCAGGAGCAGCCCAGGACTCCCTCGGACTTTGACTTCGAGTTCACGATGGACGACCTCTTCGCCGCTTCACCGGCATCCAGAGCGCCGACTCCAGCCCCATCACCGAGCGCCAGGGTACAGAGGTCTATCCACGGGCCCTCCGAGAGATACCACCCGTACTCCCGAGGAAACCCCGGGGCATCCACCTCCTCGGTACCACCGCCAGAGCCAACACCGCAGCAGCCTGTGCAACCTGATTTCTCTCAGCTCCTCACGTCCATGTTTACAGCCTTAGAGCAGCGGCAGGATGAGAGGGACAGGGCTATTCACGAGAGGTTGGATCGCCAGCAGGCTGCCATTCAGGAGCAGTCCCAGTCGGTGGAGCGCTTAGCCCGAGAGCAGGCCGACTACATTGAGCATACGACTCGGGAGCAGGCTTGAGCCTTGGATATTTTCAGGGATGAGCAGGCTCGGGCCTTAGGGGCCTTCAGAGGTGAGCAGTTGAGGCTGATCGAGCAGATCGCTCAGGGCCAGAGGGAGTTGAGGCAGCAGCTCGCTCATGATTTGAGGACGTCACAGGACCAGGCATCTCAGAGGGTTGACATGACCCTGCAGATGATTGATGAGTCGCTCGGCTCTCTGAGATCCCGCGTCCAGGCGATAGAGGGGATCCTCCCACCTCTGTCTCAGACCATGAGAGAGTTCAGAGAGCAGATGGAGCAGAGCCTAGAGCAGAGGAGAAAGGCCGCCAGCGAGCAGACCATTCAGTTGAGCCAAGCCTTCAAGAAGTTAGGAGACAAGGTTTCTGAGACCTTAGGGTTTATGAGCACCTGTACCCAGCCCTTCTTGGATGGCTACGCTCAGATCCGGTTCAGGCGGGCCCATGATCAAGAGGCAGGACCCTCCACGGCTCAGCCAGCTCCACCTCCACCTCCGCCCGGGACCGTGCACATATCAGATGACGAGGATCCCGATGAGCCCTCCGACTACACACCTCTCTGATCTTCAGGGAGTTATTTTTGTATCTGTTGTACATTTTCATTTTATATATGCACTGTACAAAAATGATGTTTCTAGTGAAAACTTTTGCTTCATTATTGCATGATCATTCGATTGTTAATTATTTCATCACATCACAGAAAGTGTATGTTCTCATATTTACTTATATGTCAATGAAAATGACAATATAACAAAAACGAAACAAAAATGATGAATAACAACTCAAATAAGAAAAAATGAAAAATAAAACATGGCATAGCAAATAAAGCGAAATCGCGCCATTAATAGACCGGTTAAAAGATGACCACTCAAACATGAACTAACAAAATCTTTCATCACGCAGGTACAGAGAAATGCCGATCTGAACATAGGCATCGATTCAAAAGGATCCCTTTTGGGGACAAGGAACCCGGCGGGGTCTCCTCTTCACCAGATCGAGACTGTAGCCAAAGCATGTTGCATCTCACAGATCGAAGCTGTGGTCAAAGCATACCGCACTTCACCAGATCGAGACTGTAGCCAAAGCATGCCGCATCTCACAGATCGAAGCTGTGGTCAAAGCATACCGCACTTCACCAGATCGAGACTGTAGCCAAAGCATGTTGCATCTCACAGATCGAAGTTGTGGTCGAAGCATACCGCACTTCACCAGATCGAGACTGTAGCCAAAGCATGCTGCATCTCACAAATCGGAGCTGTGGTCAAAGCATACCGCACTTTACCAGATCGAGACTGTAGCCAAAGCATGCTGTGTCCCGCCGAGCCCTACGGGTCGAGATGAGACCGATGGGAGTATCTTCGCATTAGGCACGGAGAGTGAAAAGCCGTCGCAGGTACGCTTCCTTTCTAACCTTCTCTGAGTTTTGGCTTATCTAGGCGCTTATGCACTAGTTGCTCCAAAACTGGGGGCAACTGTAAGCACCGTGTCCCGGAGCGGTCCGGATCAGAGGTTACCCTATGATGAAATCAGTGTCCGAGCCTGTATAAAGGGCTGGATTTGGAGGTTTTAGTCCTACGTTCCACGAGAAATGAGGGTTTTTACCGTTCCTGGGCAGAGGGGGAGAAAACAGAGGTTTTTTCGAGTCAAAAAGCTTTTTGTCCTCCACAGACGGCCAGCCCGTCGCTTCGAGTCACCGACGGCTTGTGGTATTTTCTGACGCCTGTCAGAAAGTCACCGCCCCTGTCAGAATGCCGCCTGGTTTCCCAGAGCACGCAACCCTTCCGACGCCCGTCGGTGGATGTGGCAGGGTCGTCGGACGAATCCTTGTGTCAGAAGGATTCTTCCGACGCCCGTCGGTCGTGTCTGGCTTATAAAAGCTCCGAATTTTCAATAGAAAAGGGTTGGAAAAATTTTCAAAGGGGGAAACTCTGCCCAATTTCAAGCAAATTTTCTCTCTCTTCCAACAAAACACATTTACAAAGGAAATCTATTTGATCAAGGATCAAATCAATCAAAAAGGAACTAAAATAATTAGTTTTCTTTAGATATTGATTCCAAAATCAATCTTTTAAGGGGTTGGGGAAGAAATAGGCCATTTTTCTTTCTTTGATCCTTCATCTTTTGCTTCTCGTGGAACGCGCGGGGCTTTAATCAACACAAGAATTTCACCCATAGCGATTATCTGAGGGTAAATATTCCGGATTCTTTCTCCATTTCATTTCATATTTATTCTTTATTTGTTGATTCTTTCAATTTTGTCATTTTCTTTCCTTTTATTTTGGCTCTTATTATATGGTTTTTTGATAAAACTTTTTGGCCTTAAAAAGAATTTTTCTCTCTTCTGTTTTTTTCGAAGACAGTGGTGACCGATGGGTCATCTTTATCACCGACGCCAGTCGATCACCCCACTTACAGATGCCTCTCCTTGAGTGACAGACGGACATGTCGGTCACCTTAACCGACGCCCGTCGGTCATCTAAGGAAGGCCGTCGGTGGATTCTGCCTCCATCCTTTTAAATCGTTTTTTTATCTTTTTCAAATCCTTTCGGTTTCCTACATGTTAATTTTATGTATATTAACATCTCTCAACTTTTCTATGAGTGTATATATGATTTCTCTTGGACTGCCACAACTTGAGCGGCTATCTACCATATTCGGAGGATTCCGTCTGGTTTAGTTTCCTAACCCTCTTGATTATTTCCTTCATTTTGTTATTCATTGATTATTTCATGTATATGGATATATTCTTCTCATATCTCGTTAATGTATAAATATAATCTAACGATTTTATACTTAAATAAAAATGAGGTTTTGTACAAAATGCAAAAGGGGCCAAAGCCCCATTTTTATCCAATAAAATCATCATAAACAAAAATCTCCAATTTTAATAATGATGCATGCGAGGACCAAAGTCCTCAAAATAAGCAATGCCCCGATTTATGCATGATTCGCACATTTATGAAAGGGAGTTGTATTCCGCTCCTTGTATTATTGTAATTTATCGCTTTCATTATCTATCTGATCATTTATCGCTTTCAAAATGTGAATAAATGTGCCTTTTAATCAATTGCATAGTGTAGAGAGAGAGCGAATTAATGATATTAAGATTTGATCATAAAATAAATGAGGTAGAAATAGATGAGAAATCCCGGACCCAGCTCTGGTCTTTGGGCTCAAGAGGTTAGAGGTTATCCTCCAAAATACTTCTTGGGTCACGAGGCATTAGCGCTAATCCTAGGCTCTTTAGGGTGAGAAGTTCACCTTCCATGATCCCTCTGGCTGGCCCAAAATGGATACCAAGCGCAGTCTTAGGCTCTCCGAGGCGAGAGTAACTTTCCCAATGTTCTATTGGGTGGCGACTCCATGAAACCTCCTTGTTGCCCAACATAGACGCACTTGCAATTTATTTGCAAGATGTCAACGGACCCACAAGTGCCCCGATCGCCCATGTGCGGGCAGTCGAACGGGCGGCCGCGGGGATCCGGCGCGCGTCACAATATCCGCACATGATGTGATTGCAGATCCATTAATTAAACCTATAATGAGAGATGTGTTTTGAGAGACACATTAGATCTCAAGGGTTGCATAGGATTTAATTGGTACTGTTATATTTTTCCCTTAACATTATTATTTATGAATAATAATCAAGTTTATTATTGGCAATATATGAGTGTGAATGTTCAATGTGTGAATATTTACTATTATTTATATGAGATAGAGTATGTTAGATAGAGAAATAACCCACTACAAGGGTGTTTACCTTAGTTTTGTCAATGACTTGGCAAAAACTAAGATGAGGCTAATTTTGAACATATGATAATGCTCAAGAACCTATTTAAAATAAAAGTGCTGTCTTGCAGAAATTACAAGATTAGTCTTATTAAAGTGAGAGATAAAGACATATATAAGGCTGTATGCTTTGGATTTTAATCGAAATAAGGATTGAGTGTAATTCTATGGTAAGTTAAATGTAACTACCATGTTTTGTCCAAAAAGTGAGAAGTAGTCTTTAAGTAAGCGGACTAAAGATGGATACTTCATGCATCGCAATCTTACACTTCTATATGGTCTTATATATATTTTTTTAATTGTGAGACATGTACTCCTTTAAGGTAAGAAAAGAACACTATAACATATGTGTTTATACAGTGTGTGTTTAAGTGACAAAGGGATGGAAATTTAATATTATTAATCTCAACTTTCTCTATAGTGAGACCCTATTTAAATTTTGATCCTTATGATCTTTAACTTATCCCTGAAGTATGATTCACTATGGCTAGCTTAGTTAGTCTCTAAGAGGTCATGGAATAATTTGGGCTTGGTAGACCTAGCTAGAAAAGCGAGGTGAATCATGATAGATGGCATATAGAAAGAGCGAAGATAGCGTTTTGATCATATTCAATTGGTTTGTGGTTGATCGCCATGCCTATTATGATTTCTATGAGTAGAGACACAATAGTGAACACGAAAGTTATTTTATGAGATCATGAGTTAAAACAGTGAATGTGAGAAAGTCATATAGGATTAGGCATACATGGAAAAGAGGATCTCGTTTTTCGAGATACTATATATCCTTAACCCGTGTATAATTTTAGTGTTATCGAGATATGCTGGTCAAACGGTTTATCTGCTGTATAACTGGAGATTATGATTGGAAATTGTTCCATCATATGCGAGTGGTAGATTATAGAGTTTTGGTATGCCCATGACTGTAAATATGATAGAGTTCCATATTAAATAAGATTAAGTATCTTAATCTGATAAGAATTATCTAATCCCATCTCAAAAAGAGTTTGAATTATATTAGAGACTGTTTTTTGGCTTTTGGAATTCTATAAATAGATAATTAGATGTCAATTTTTGAGATGTCGAAATGACATCCAAATTATGCCTAAATGATGTATAAATGATGTTTCCTGACGTTCAAGAGCGTGCAACGTGAAACACTCCAAATAATAATCTCTAAGGGGTTTTTAAATCATGAAAAAATTGCTATTATCCCGCAAGTGGGTAAAAACCGAGCTAGTGATGCAAAAGGGGATTCTTATATTCGCTTCTGCAACATTTCTGCACTATAAAAGGTTGGTACCATTTTTTTATTATGGTACCTCCATTATTAATTTCCCTTCAAATAGGCTTAGTACAACTTAGCAGAGCATGTTAAATGCATTAAGATTAATCCTTGCTTAAGTAATTAGATTTGAAATCATACCCTACCTTTTTATCTATTTATTGATTTCTTTGTTTGTGTTATTTCATCATTATAATTTTAATTTATTTTATCAATTAAGTTATGTTTGTTTAAATAATAGTGAATTAATATAATTTTAGTATTTATTCATTAGTTATTGTGATAATAATAACTCATTCACTTTTCATTATTTGGATTAATTTTGTACTGATTATGATATTTTATCAATTCACTATCTATACAAGAGTGTGTAACTTTTCATCTAATGCATTTGCGCATGGAATTAATATTGAGAAAATTGATTGAAATGTTGTCCTAATTTATTTTGTCCGTTGCAAGTAGAATTAGATAAAAAAATCGAAAAATCATTAAATTGGTAATTAAAATCGAGTTCAAATCGATTCATGTGGTTAATCAGTCCAATTAGATGTAAATGCGGACATAAACTTAAGTTTTAAAAATTATGGTTAATAGCCTTAAATTTATTTAATGTCTGATTAATTGACTGGTTAATAATTATCTAGTCTTTTTTAAATAATTTTACATTTTAATTATTATCAGTTTACTCTATATTAATACGTTAGATAAGTACTTTTTTTGTTATATTGATATTAAATTTTAGTGGTGTTTTTATTTTTAAAGCTTAAATTTTAATTTTACATATGTGTATTTTTTTATGATGTATATTTTAATTTTACATATGTGTATTTTTTTATGAAGTATATTTATATATTCGATTTTTCAATAGTTAACCGATAAATAATTTAATTGCTGGTTAATAATCAACATATCCCATTTGCTGCTTCAAAAAAACATATCCCATTTAGTGATTAATATATTATTAATGAATAAAATTTAAACTTTAATTTTAAAAAACCTAAGGCATTGGATTTGGATTCAATTTGAGAAATGGAGAAATTGGTTGTGGAGTATTTAGTGGATACCCGCCATAATTGCAGGACCCTAGTCAACTAAGGCCCCGTTTGGCATAACTTTTCAAAAGATAAAAAACTGATTATGGAGTAAAAATAAATATTTGGTAAATGCTGATTTTATAAAAATCAATTTTCTAAAAAGTGAAAAAACTTTCTATTATAAAAAACTAGAAATTGAAACTTTTCAGAAAAACTGATTTTCAGATTTTAACGGCAGCAGATTTAATATTTTTTTAAATAAAAATATCTCTTATTTTATTTTATAATGACAATTATATCTAATATAATATTTTTTTTCTTTTTCTCTTATTGTACTACTCAAAATTATCTGACATTAAAAATAATTATGTTATTTTTTTCTCTTCCCTTTTTTTATCATCCATATATATATATATATATTATTTTCTTAATTATCATCCAATTAAGAAAATAATATATATATATATATATATATATATATAAGAAAATAAAATATATATTTTTAATTTTTTATATTATATTTATTTTATTTAATTATATATGAAAATATATGATTTTAATAGTTTAGTGAAATAAAAAATTTCAAATAAGTGTGAATTATTATTATTATTTTTTAGTGAGATTTTAAATATAGTATATTAAAATTTATATATATTTCATTTTTTATTTTTTTTATTCTAAAAAGTTATTTTTAATTATATTATTTATCAAATAGTTGATATCTGTTTTTGATTTTATAAATTATTTTGAATTTTATTTACGTTTCGATATACAGTTTTTTGAAATATATTTTTTTTAATTAAAAAAATTATTTTTATAAGTTTTATCGAACTATTTATTAAATAAAATAAATAAATAAATAAATAAATAGTGGTCGCAAAAATTGATTGAAATGTTGCCCTAATTTTTTTCTTTTTTTTGGCCTCCAACACAAATAATCGTTCTCGTTTACCTCGCTCCTTTACTCAGAGCCGGACAGGTGAGCTCCCTCCTCCCCATCCCCCTCCCCCTCCCCGTCCCCCTCCGTTTTTATTTTTTCACCATCTCTGATTTCTGCGATCGGTTTAAGATATCTCAGAACACAATGGGGAAGAAGAGAAAGCACAGTGAAACGTCGGCGTCGGCGTCGGCGTCGGCGATTGAAAAGAAAAATGATAGTGCTCCAGAAAGACCAAAACGGACACTTCTTGGTTGGAAAGACAAAGTTGAAGTCAAACCAAGTGAACCTCAGGGTTTCAGGAACAAAGAGAAGGTTTTGGTTACTTGTTCTCGCCGTATCAATTACAGGTTAAACATAAACTTTTTCGCTTTTTGATATCCTGGGTTATTAAAATTTGGTGTTTGGTTTTTGTTGCTTTTGTTTTTAGTGTCTAAAATGGATTAATTTCTGTGGTGGGTAGGTATCGGCACTTGATGTTGAATGTGGTGTCCCTTTTGCCTCATTGTAAGAAGGATAACAAGGTTGAATCCAAAAGCGGTAAAGGGATGGCGCTTAATGAGCTCGTTGAGTTGAAGAGCTGTTCTTCTTGTTTATTTTTTGAGGTGACTGTCATCTGAGGTTTTACCAATTATTGAGTTGTGCACTGTTCTTATCAGTGAAATTCGCTACTTATATTACGAAAATAAAACTTTTTCTGAGGTGATGTTTGTGTTCCCCGTTTATTGCTTATCATATACTCTAAATTTTGTTTTATGTAATTTCTAAAAATGTTTGGTTGAAGCTTAATCAACTGATGATTATACACTTTTAAATTTGAAGGATAGGAAAAGAACAATCATCTTTACTTGTGATATTGTGTCCGCTAAAGTTTCATTATTTCCTTTTCTTCTCCTTTGCAGTGCAGGAAACATAAAGATCTGTATTTGTGGATGGCCAAGTGCCCTGGTGGTCCGTCCGTGAAATTTTTGGTTAATGCTGGTAACTTTTATTTTGTTCTCTAGTATTCTGCTATTTTGAACATTATTAGATCATATATTCCTCGGGGAATTAACTTTATTCATCTATTTGTACTTGTCACATTGCAGATTAATCTAGTTTGTTGAAATATATAACTGCTGCTTTTTTAAAAATAGCCTAACATTATAATTTGTTTTGTTAATTTCAGTGCACACAATGGAAGAACTGAAGCTTACTGGAAATCATTTAAAAGGTTCACGACCAATCTTGACTTTCTCAGCTAATTTTGATAAAGATGCCCATTGGAGACTTTTGAAGGAGATGATAATGCAGGTATTTGCGGTTTTTCCCTCTTTAAGTAGTGTTTATCTATACTGTTATTTTTAGCACTCAAACTCGTTTTCTTACATTTTTGAAAAAAATTCATTTCATACAACTATTTCCTCATTCTCTGGTCTCTCAACTCATAGCAAAGTTATATTCTCAATACTGCAGTTTTGTGATAAACTCAAAGACCTCTCTTACTCCATCTCTTGTAGCCTCGCCTTCCATTAATATGATGGTAGAGATGAGTATGTGGACAGAATTATTGTATAGAATTTATCAGTTATTTTACTATGCTTGAATCTTTATTTGCTTGGTGATATTCTGTCAGAACACTTGGTTGTTAGTTCGAATGAAAAATCATGTCAAAGTTCTTTTTTCATGATTTTTGAGATTTAGTTGATGCTTCCTGTTGAACATTTAGGATGTAATATGATTTTTAACACTCCTTTGTTTTAGTTAGGTTCTTCAAGAACAATACATCGTACAATGATATTTTTCTACTTGTTTCTACTCAGATATTTGGAACACCAAAGGAGCACCGAAAATCTAAGCCTTATTATGATCATGTCTTTGTTTTCTCCATTGTTGATGATCATTTATGGTTCCGCAATTACCAGGTGAACTAGATATTGTTTATAGTTTTGTTGAACACATTCTTCAATCCTTTGGGTTTATTTGTATGTCCTTGTTATGTGGCTTGGTTTATAATTCCTGCAATGAGTTTTTATCTTATTTAATGTTTACTATCAGTAAAATACTGAGCGCCTTGGTACATTTTTGAATTCTTTACTCTTTTCTGTATGCCCTTCTGTGTGACATGGTAGTTTCTTTGTTTCCTTTTTTTTCCCTTCTTTCTACAATGAGCTTTTATATTAATTAATGAGGTGTTGAATCCTGACTTTGTCTTGTGGAGTGCAGCATGTTTGTGCAACTGACAAGACATCTTTGTGTGTATTTTTTATTTTCTTTTATTTTTATTTATTGTACAATCTCAGTAGACAGTTGTTGCTATCTTGTGTATTTGAATCACCAGTCAAGAACCCCTTGTATTAGTTAGTAAAGCAGCAGCCAACGATATATTTTTTTTTTTTGGGTTCAGTCTGATTGTAGTGAAATGGATGTTATTGCTTAGCCTTTAAATGTATTTTGATGTGTTGTTGGATCCCTCTATACTTTAGACATGTCTGTTTATTCTTTTTTCCTTGCACTTTTTGCACGTGATGGAGAATCTTATGGGGAAGATGGTAAATAATGTACTAAACCCCCTTGAATTCTGTCACTTAGCAGGTGGTACATTATGTATCAATACAGCCATTAATTTAAAGATCTGGTTGGTAGGTTAACTGATACATTTAAGAAAGCCTAGGGATGGCAATGGGTAGGGTACCCTCAAAAAATGCCCTGTCCTAACTCAAACCCAAAACTGATTAAATACCCCCACACTTTCCAAACTCTCTAGAAAATATCTTTCTTCTATCCATACCTATCCCAAATCCGTTAACCGTTGCTTGCATTACTTGCATAATAGCCGAACCCATTTAAAGTACCCGTTTGACACAAAATTCAACTAAATTTTAATATATTCAATAAAATCTATTTAATATTAGTCAAATTCTAATTTATTATGTTATATGATTGATATTCATACATAACAGTTGCAGAATATTTTGATGGAAGAATGTGTATATATATTAATAGTTAAATTTCATATATAACATTTAAGTATATTATTTTTAAAAATTAGTAGTTAAACCTATAAATTGGTTTGAGTATTGGGTACCCAGTAATTTATTCTCAAATTTGACACGGGTAATAAAATTAATACCCCGGCCTTTTAAGAACTATCTGAAATCGTCTTATTAGAGTTTGGAGCAGGTCAAAATTCTAGAAAAAACTTCCCACTGCTATCCATGCATGTGGCGTTGAAATAACTTTAGAATCTTGCTCTTCTGAAAATGATGGTCACATTTATGAAATGGATATAATTTGATGAGGTTTCTCGTAATTCCCTAAGATTACCATTTTTAGGAACAGATATAGGTAGTTACTAGAAAAGTCATCTTGAACGTGATTTGCTGACCTTCTGGTGGTGAAATTGTTTTCAATTCATATTCATGTGTACTTTTCCATTTGAAAATTTCTGCCAACTTTGTATATTTATATGAAACCTGTTAGATGTAGAAAAAGTAGTCAAGTCCCTTGTGATGGTTTATCAAAGTAGGAAGTTACTGGTGTTCTTTGTTTGAAGAATTCCTAAAATTTTTCCTCGCTGATCCAAATTCGGAAGAAAATTATTCTAATGTGTAATCTAGATTTTTTGTTTGGGCCATGTATTATATTAGTGTTTCGTTTCTCTCAATTTTTGAAGCTTTTACCTATTTTCTCCTAATCATCGTCTTCTTCTTCTATATAGATATCTGTTCCTCATAATGAGTCGGATAAAGTGGCTGGAGGAGGACTGGATAAGATGACTCTTGTTGAGGTTTGTAACAATATGAGTTGTCCACTGTAACATGCAATGAAGCACCTTTGGTGGTCATTAAATTTAAGATATTGTTCCCATCAGACTGGTCCGAGATTTTGTTTGAACCCAATCAAGATATTTGGTGGCAGCTTTGGAGGCCCAACACTGTATGAGAATCCATTCTACATATCACCTAATCAGGTTAGAGATTTCTAGTTGATGAATTTGGTTTTGATGCTCAAGTAGCACCGGCTAATATCTACTTGCTGAACTCGTTTTTGAGCCTTCAACCCTTTTTTGACTGAGGAAAGGATCAACAGATAAAGATCAAACCAATTCAAGCAAAGTCCATTTGTTCATCTATTTTCCTGAATTTCTTTAAATGCTCCTAGTGTTTTGTTATCTTCATATGCTGTGAGCATAACCATTTATAAGTTTTGCCATTTGATAATTTCGTAACTAATTAGGCAGTTTTTCCCCTTGATATTTCTAGATTCGAGCAATGGAGAAAAGACAGAAGGCTGGGAAGTTTGCAAAGAAAGTCAAAGCCAAGACGAGGAGGAAAATGCACGAGATATCGAATCCTTTGGAGCCTGATGAATTTGCAGAAATGTGGAGAGAATGATTTTCTTGCGGTTTTTTTTTTCTCTATGCCAATTTTGATAATTTACTTGTATCATGGAGTCTGCCAATTTCGGTGTTCTGGGCTTTCCTGTTTTGATTTTAGGCTCCGGATGGAAATGATTTTGCACTTAGTAGCAATGTCCCTAGTCCATTATAACAGCAATATTTGTCCAAATGAAGAAAATTAATGAAGTTTTTGTGTATTCTTTTGCCCATCCAATGTCAATTGGAATTAGTGTCTCTGATTTGGCCTGACGTAACAAGTTTAATGTTTTTTCTTTTCCCATCTCAAAACATCCTATTCTTTTTCATTGAAATATTTCAATGACTTCAATGAAGGCCCTATCCTTATTTAGGGGCGTGTAGGGATTAGTTAGTTTGCTAATTTTATTAATCAGTTTATTGATATCAATATTTGGAAATTGCTAACTATATATTAGACTATTTACCTTGTTTAACCCAAAATATTTGGGGCCTCAACCCAATTAACCCAAATTTTGTATTTCTTTGATTTTTTTTTTCTTTTTTCATGTATATTTCTTCTCTTATTCCATTAGTACATCAAATTAATTACTTGAAATTGCTAATCTATTAAAATTATACATATAATTAAACTTGCCAATTTTTGACCTGTAGTGATATGAATCCAAAAGACTCAAAAATTTTAGGGTAGAATCTGAATCTTAAAAAATCCATCTGAAAAAATACTTAACCTTGACCCAACTAAGTAACTTGATTTTTTAAATTAAATTTTATTTTAGTGCCCTTGTCCTATAATAATAGGACCACTTCTATTTTCATATAGTTTTTAAAAAGTTAATTTTTATGATTATAAGACATATTTTACTCATGATTTATCAGTTATACTCTTCATTTATATTATGCATAATAATTATTATAAAAATAAAAGTAATGACTATTATTAATGTATTAGAATTAAAAATGTAATTTGTCAAAGATCAATTGACAAGTGTAACAAAAATTTAAATTTAAGTAAAATATATAATAGGGAGATAAAGTTAAATGTATTAAATATCACATTATTTTAAGTTTTAATTGGAAATGGTATAAGAAATTGAATGTAAATTTATTGATTATTGAGACATTAAATAAGGATATTATAGTTAATTTACAAGTTAGCAACACGATAAAAACAACAAGTGTTCTATATTTTGATGTGACGTATTAAAAAGAAAAGTGTTTCTATTATTATGGGAAAGGGAGAGTATGCCATATTTATTTATAAATTATAGTATATATATATATATATACACTAGTTAGATGTGCACATGATAGGTTATTTTAAATAAATATTATAATTATGTATTTTATTTATGATTTCAAAGAATGAAATTAAAAACAATATTGTAATAATTACATTAAAATATACATTCAAAGTATTTCATATGCTTGAAAATATGGAGCACATATAAAATAAATGATAAGAAAAGTACTTGAAATTTTGTTCTACAAAATTAATTATATAATTGTTTTTATTAGTATTTTGAAATTTCTTTTACATTAAGAGCACAAACTATAATGATATTTTTTTTTTATTTTAGTATAAGTAATAAATGCTAATATTAGTAATTTATTATATAATTTGATTCTATTTGATTTTATATTACAAAATTATCAAAAATAAATGTTGGCAACGTGAATAAATTCAAAAAGGAACAACCCAAACGTACAATAATGTGAGTATAGAAACTTACTTATACTAATAAAAAGATAACAATTCATTTTTTTTTTCAAACATGATTTCTGCCTAAAATTAAAAACATTTGACATTTTTTGGTATATTTATTTTTAATTATTTTGATTAGACTCTATTTAACGTTCTTCTATTTTTAAATTTGTCATCCTGCATAAATTAAAAAAGAATTACAAAGAAAAAAAAAATTAGTGATAAAGAAAACACTATCAATATTAAAATTTGATATGAACCGTGTGGTCGTATTCAAATTCGATTCGATCCATATGACCAAAAAAAAATTCAAATCAATTAGGATTGATAGCATATTAACTCATCTCGACCAGTAGGAGTCAGGTCCTAGGTTGACCGTATGACTCGTGAACATTTTTAAATATTACCATTAAATATAGCTCTAGTCCTTGCCATATTGTATAGCTCTAGTCCTTGCCATACAATATTTTTAAAACCTGACCGGCCGATCAAACTGGTTCTATCGCGAACTGGCAAGAAAATCTGTTCGATCCAATGCAAAAATCGGAATATGAAAAAACCGGCCTCGTGAAAAAATCGGGTTGAACCGGGAAAATATGGTTGAACTGGAAAAAATTTAATATACCTTAAATTATATTTTTATAACATATATTTTTATAATCCGGGTTAATAACTATTGGACATTGTTAAATAAAAAATTCATATTTGATGATAAAATCAATTCATTTTATTATTAGGCTTGATAAAATTGAAAATTAAGTGAAATTATTTTTACTATATTTTTGTTTTATATTTTTTAGATATTGAATAACTAAATAATTTAAATGTAATGAAATATTAAGATCAAACATTTGCTCACGAACTCGGATACCTCATGCTTCATTTCAGGCCACCAATATGAAACTTTCAAATCTTGATACATCTTAGTACTGTCCGGATGCATAGCATAACTACTATGATGGGCTTCCGTAAGAATCTTTCTCTTCAGTTCCACTTGATCCAGAACGCACAATCTCTGTTTATAATAAAGACCATTATCTGAACTCAGAGAGTACCCATCATCATTCCCATTTTTCACCGATTAATCACAGCGGATAACTGATCATCAAGCTTTTGGCCCTCCTTCACTTGTTGGAGGAAGTCATGTCTGTAACAACCTAAAACAGGCCTAGTCGGAATTTGTATGCTAAGTCGGAAATTTAAGGGTATTTCAGTAATTTATGCTTGAGGAAAATTGGATAATAAGGATTTAATTGCAAAGTAATTAATTAAGTATGTTAAGAAGAGAAATGTTAGAGTGTGCTTGTAGTGTATAGAAGTAGGATATAAGTGGGTTAAGAGGTTTTATAGTGTGGGTTGGGAGGTATGGTGCCTTGGAAGATAAGTGGTTTATAAGGAAATGTTAGGGTGTGACTTAAGTTTGGTGCCTTGAAGATATTATTGTATGAGGTGTTAGTGTGTGTATTGTGTATGGTGCAAGGAGGAATAAGTCAAAAGTGGGATTATTGGTCCTATAGGAAGTTGCCAAGTGGAATGAGTAGGTGGAGCAATTAATGAAAAGGGAAAAGAAAGAGAAAAGAGGGAAAGGAAAATCTGCCTCACGTCCCTCTCTCCTCTCTCTCTTGGTTTTCTTCTCTCTTTTCCTTGTTCATTCTCTACTCCATCTCCTTTCTTATTGGCTGGTGTCTTGCAAGATCCTTGGTTTGTTTTGGTTGGATTGTAGAGCAAGATTGAAAAGGTAAGTTGGGATTTTAGGGTTCTTGTGTTTGGATTTTGTTTCCTCTCCTTCTTCTCCTTCTTTGGTTTTATTTAAGTTGGGGTTTTTGGAAAAGTAATTGTGGTTTTGGTTTTGTGCAAGCTTTGGGTTTCAAGAAGAAGCTTAAAGGCAAAGAGAAAGTGGGCTTTTGAAGGTTGAAGAGTGAAGCTTCATTCCAGGTTTGGGAGTGTGTTTGAGTGCATGCAAGTGTTTGGGAGCTATGTGGTTTGTGTTTTCAGTTTGGATGTTTTGTCTCTACCCTAATTCTTCTTGGATCATGAGTGTGTGTTTATGTTTGATTCTCAGTAAATTGGGTGTTTTGATATGAGTCTTATGTATGTATTTGTTTGGTTAGATGTACTAGTAATGCATGATAAGGATTTAAATTTAAGGTATGTGAGAATTGAAAGTGAAAATGCATGATTGGGTAAACTCTGTTAAGTTCTCATCTGACCTCCGGGTATTTTTTTTTTTATCATAAGTATAGTTGTAGATCTCTAAATCATGTGATTCTTGAGCCATTAGAACCATGACTTCCATGCCTTTAAAAGTCCTAGAAATTACCTTGGGCTAAATCTTGCTCTAAGACCCTGAAATTTGGATAAAACCGTAGTGTCTCTTTTTGTGTTGGGTTGTTTGAGCAGTATAGGTTGTTTAGGTCATATCTAGAGTTATAGATGTCCTTTTGATCTGAAATTTGTTTAATTTGAACGTTAACATCCTAGGGAACATTTTTTAAGAGGAAGTTTTGGCTAAAAATGAGGTTTAGAGGTTGGTTTAGGCAACACAAGTAAGGGGCATAAAGCAGTCTTTTAAGGTATCTGAGGTGAGCCTCTGTCGCGAGCGCGATAGGGTCGCGACAGAAAAACTTATTTAAGCCTTTTCTTCTTTATTTTTGAGCCCATGGTTGACCCGGATCAATCCCCTACCCTTCCCCTTAGCTTATTATGCATGTTTAGGGTAATTAAATGATTATATAAGTAGTTGTCTTTGGGAAAACTTATGAGTATGATTAAGGGTGGTGATCTAACTAGTAAATAATAATAGATATAACTCTATGAAGGATGGCTTATGGATGAGTATTAATATGTGTTGATCTCATGAGTAACCTAAACATGATGTACCATATGTATGAATGCATATTAACATGGGTGCGATTGAGATGAATGACGAATAGTACTGTTATTATAGATTGTGTAAATGGATATTGTTAGTGGCATGATTTATTTGGAATTCTTGGTATGGATGTTGTGTTTTATGTTGTCAATGATGTGTGGCTTGCTGGAGATGAGGTAAGTGGATGTTTTGATGTTTGGTTTGAGATTTGGGTATTGTGAAGTTTGGTTTTTCTGCAGATTTCTCGTGTAAGGGTTGGAATTCATGACTCTGTCGCGAGGTCGCGACAGAGCCCGATGAAAGCAGCCCTCGCACGCGTCCAAGCTCACTGCCGAGCCTTGCAGCAGAGCCTTTGTCACGAGCGCGACATATGTCATGAGCGTAACAGGGCGCTTGACTGCCGTTTTGAATTGGGCGATCCTCTGTCGCGAGCGCGAGCGTGACAGATAGGGCTAGCAGCTCACTGTCGCGAGCGCGACAGTGAGATGTGTATAGTTCCCTTGTGAGATCGCGAAAGTTGCCGTGATCGCGACCTGGGCCAAGTCGCCTCTGTCGCGAGCTCGACATCCGTCGCGACCGCAACACTCCCTGGTTTCCAAAATTGAGTTTTCTTTTGTGATTCCAATGTTTGAATTCCGAACTTGTGATGCCTTTGGGTTTATACTTGGACTATTTTATGAAGTATATTAATATAATTGGATGTATTATGCATGGACAATGTTATGAATTATATGAATGTAATATGTTAAATTATGTGCCATGATGTGAGACATGATTTGTATTACGCATGACCTGCGAGAGTCAGTTTAGTGGATAGTTAGGCATGCCTAATAGAGTCTCTTTAGCTGCAGCTCTTTGAACGTTTGGACCCTGATCAGGTCCCTGTTTGGTTCCTCGCGAATCCTTTTATGTGAATGGATCTTGTTTAAGATCCCCTTTTGTTAAAATGTTTTCGAATGTGGAAAATGATATTGTTTTTCGATTCGTACCCATAAGGTACCCTTTGGCCGGTTGGTACCCGTAAAGTACTGTTCGTACACTCGTTATCCACTATGGTGAGTCAGCAGGTGCTTTATTGTTTTGTTTTGCTTTAAAATAACTATAAGAATGTGATATCCGAATGAGCATGATAATGATTTGAGGAATCAGTTTATATGTATATGAACGTGACTATGGGCTTTGGAATGTGCGTCTTTATTATGTAAGCATGATTTTATATCTAACACGATTATCTGCATTTTTCATATGATGTGTTATGAGCTTCAGAATGTCATGAATATGATTCGAATATTATGTATATACGTATGTGACTCAGCATAGTTTCATTATATATAAGCATGTGAATCAGATCAGTTGTGGCTATAAGTATGTAAGATTTAACTGTACTTCCCGCATGGTGATGTTATGAATGTGATGTTATGTGATTATGTCTTCGGTTTCTGTTATTGGAGTGTTTTCGGCATGATAGTTGGGTACGTTATTATATGGTAATTGTATCGCATTTGAATGGGTTTTCAGTTAATACATGGGTACTTGGATATGACAATTGCATGTGTAAATCTCATGTGACTTCGCACGGTAAGGTACTAATATTTGATACCTCGGTAGGTATATGCATGTGATATTGTATGTAGTTCTGCATGATGATACTTGTATCGTGTATTGTATTATGTCTATTTTGGCCTATTGTCGACGTAAGTATATGGTTATGGTTGTGAGTTTTCGAATTAATGTCTTTACTATGCAAGCCTGATTATATATGTGTTATGAATGTTCGCATTAGCCATTGTGAGTGTGTTATGCCTTGACGACCATTGTGAATGGTCGTCCATATTGCTTGTGTGTTCTCCCCACTAAGCGTTTATCGCTTATCACGGATTTCTTCCCGTGCAGGTGGCAGGTTTGGTTCTGTTCGAGTCGCGCATCTGCAAGGTCGGCCACGTAGAAGTTAGAAGATTTGTTATGTGATCAGCTTCTATATTTTGGATTTTTGTTATTCCTGTAGTCTTATGTATCTGTAAGGTTTTGGATATTATTTTGGGTTATGTAAACGTTATTATATTTATATATTAAGTTATTCCTTCATTTTATCTTTCGCCTTATGCTTCCGCTGAATGATTATATGTATGTATATGAGTTATTGTATGTTCAGCTATTGTTCCTTTAAAGTTTTAATTTCCTCTGTATTTCCGTATGCATGTCATGTATGAATGTATGCTTCCGCTTAGTGTATGTGTGTGTGTGTGTGAGTGAGCGTCGGGTAGCGCGCCCACCGGCGCCCTTCCAACGGGGGCGACGGTGGGGGTGTTACAATGTCAAAATTGCTCCATTAGATGCCATACTTAGCTTAACATTCAATGCCCTCAAAGATGTACACATTAACATCAATTACACATAGACACACTATACATTGAAGGAAATTTTATGCTGGAGGTAGACTAAATACCTGTCATAAATTTCCTGCTTAACGCATCAGCCACTACATTCGCCTTCCCTGGGTGGCAGTCAATGAAACAGTCATAATCCTTTATAAGTTCAAGCCAATGCCTCTGTCTCAAATTAAGCTCCTTCTGAGTCAGCAAATATTTTAAGCTTTTATGATCTGTATAGATGTAACATTGCTCACCGTATAAGTAATGTCTCCAGATCTTTAAGGCAAACACAATGGCCGTGAGCTCAAGATCATGTGTGGGGTAGTTTTTCTCATGAGTCTTAAGCTGCCAGGAGGCATATGCAATCACTTTGCCTTCCTGCATCAGTACGCAACCCAAGCCAATCCTGGAGCCATCACTATAGATCATAAAATCTTTACCAGACTTTGGCTAAGTTAACAGTGGTGCTTCTGTTAATATGCTTCTGCAATAATCAAGTCAATGGGGCTGCAATCGTGGAGAACCCTTTCACAAATCTCCGATAATATCCTGTTAAACCTAGAAAGCTTTTGATTTTTGTGACATTCTTAGGCGCTCGCCAATGCAAAATTGCTTCAATCTTGGTAGAATCCACTTTGATACCTTCTGCTGATATGATATGCCCTAGAAAAGATAATTCGCTCAACCAAAAGTCACACTTGCTAAACTTCCCATACAATTGCTTCTCTCTCATAGTCTACAAAACAATTCTCAACTGCCGATCATGTTCCTCAGGTGTCTTGGAATATACCAAGATATCATCTATAAAAAGCACCACAAACTGGTCCAAGAAAGGATGGAAGACTCGATTCATCAAGTCCATGAACGCTGAAGGTGCATTAGCCAATCCAAAAGGCATGACCAGAAATTCATAATGGCCGTACCTAGTGCGAAAAGCGGTCTTAGGTACATCCACCTCTCTAATTCCCAATTGATGGTAACCTGACCTCAAATCAATTTTTGAGAATACACTTGCTCCCTTAAGCTGATCAAATAAATCTTCAATCCGAGGCAATGGGTACTTATTCTTGATTGTCACCTTATTCAATTGCCTGTAATCAATGCACAATCTAAGTGACCCATCTTTCTTCTTCACAAAAAGAATAGGTGCTCCCCACGGTGATACACTCGGTCGGATAAATGTAACCGAATCTTTAACTCTTTCAATTCTGTAGGTGCCATCCGGTACGCGGCAATAGAAATGGGTGTAGTGCCTAAAGCCACATCAATAGTAAACTCAATTTCTCGATCGGGAGGTAAACCTAGTAATTCCTCTGGAAAGACATCAGAGAACTCGCATACTGTAGGTATATCATCAGAAAGAAAATCTGTTCTTTCCCCCACTACCATAATCTCTTAATCATCTGACACTTTAAGAGCCACTCTTTTTCATTTATAATCAACGGTCGCTTGATGGGAGAATAACCAGTCCATCCTTAGAATGACATCAAATTCGCGAAAAGGAAGGTCAATAAGATTGGCTAGAAAGACAAAACCCTGAGCACTAATGTGGTAATTCCTATACACCTTATTCACTACAACAATATGCCCCAAAGGGTTACTCACTACAATATCTTGATCTAGACAGGAATCTATCAGTCCTTTCCCATGTGCAATATCAGAATTAATGTAAAAATGCGTAGAGCCCGGATCAATAAGAGCATAAACGGAAGTAGATAACAATGTAAATTTACCTACGATCATATCGGGTGCATCCTCATCCTCTCTGGCTCTGACTGCATACGCGCGGCCTGTAGCTCGCCCCTGACCCTGTACTGGCAGAGCAGGAGGTTTGGAGGTGGCTGGACTAGGGGCCGCTCCCCTACCTCTGCCTCTAGTAGCTGCTGGTCCTGACCTCTGTGCAGGTGATATAACCATAGAACCCTAAGCCTCAGGACAATCCTTAACCTGATGTTCACTTGACCCACACCTAAACAGGCACCTGTCAAATACCTACATTTACCTGGATGATTTCTGCCATAATGATCACACGCATGAGCGGTGCTTCTTCCCCTGCCTCTAGGTGCACTACCAACAGAAGTCAGAGGAGCATTACTACTGGCTGGATTCTTCTGGGTACAATCTGGTACTGAAGAAGCCCGACTATGTGATAAAGGGGCTCCCTTGGGCTTCTTACTCTATCCCCCTGCACTTTTGGCCTAACCCAGTCTCCTCCTCTGCTGAAACCTGGTCTTACTCTCCACTTCATCAGCATGCACTAACTCAACTTTCAAGGCTGCCTCTATCAAAGAATGAATGTCTAGATGTCTCTGAGCACCTACTATCTGTCTAATACTATTGTGCAGGCCTCTCTCAAACTTCTGATATAACCTCTCCGTAGTCATCTGTCCCTCATCTAGATAGGTACTCAGGCGCTCGAACTCGCACTCATACTCTGCCACTGTCTTATTACCTTGGCCGAGTCTCCAAAATGTGTCTTGTATAGAGGCTCGATATTTAGACCCCAAGTACTTCTTCTCAAACTGAACTAGAAACAAACCCCAAGTCAACTGATTAGTTGGCGTATGCTTCCTAACTGTATCCGACCATAAAAAGGCTGGACCCTGCAGCAAAGCTACCGTCCCTAACAACATCTCATCGGGAGGACTCTGGTAACCTCAAAAGCTCTTTTAACCTTTAAAAGCCATTCCTCGGCCTGGACTGGCATCAATGGGTCTCGTCCATAAAAATCCTCAATCCTCAATCTCTTTAACTGCTCCAAAATCGAGAGTTAGAGGCTACGATGGTTGACCCTGCTGCGTCTACAGTCGATGCTGTATACAGTCCGCCATCAAATTAAGAAAGTCTAGCTGAGGCGGCGGAGATGGTACCACTGGTGGAGTAGCTTGCACTGATGGCGACCCCACCCAGTCCTCTCAACACTTATGGAAGCTGCACTCTTAGTTTCACCATTGCGACATCCCTCTTCGGAGGCCATCACTCACTATAAAACAAAAGGAGCAAACATACATCAAGTTCATAACACTTTTCATCCATTAATTAGCATGTATATGAATTCAATTGACTTTCTTTTATTCTACTTAAATCTCAGAACCGCCTAAACCCGCTCTGATACCAATAAAATGCAACACCCTTACTATCCTCATACTTATCAGATGATATAAGCTCTCGACTATCATGGAAAAATTTGGATAATTTTATTTTTGAAACCAATATACCATTTTCAATTATCTTACTTAATTAAATCTTGTTATTCTTATTACTGACTTAGTAATGTTAAAGGTCAATTATCGTTTAAGAGAAAATCAGTGGCATAACGACTATACTATTGATAAACCACCCGGCAAAGCAACCAATACACAACCCATCTTGGGCACTCCAATCACAAACGTAACATCCCATCTACCAAACCAAAACCATCATAATGTTTACTAATTACATACAATCATAAGCATTTGTTCATATACATGATTTCACAATATCCAAAAGAGTTATATTAATCAATATACATATCCCAAAATTCATACAAAAAGATTCTTCACTAGCTATACTTTTGCAACTCCAAAATCTCTAGGTATGCTTACTCCTCGCAAAACTCGCTGTACCTGCGTGCAGTCAATAAAACTACGAGCTGAGCATTAAAAATGCTCAGTGGTGATTACCAATTCAAAACTTTCCACTAACTATTCATTCATGAACACCTGCGTAGCAATTTGTTTTATAACCATCGTTATCATTTTTACTATTGAATTCTCATTACTAACTTAACTTACAATTTCATACTTTAATTTCAACACTATCATTAACTAATTTTATTTCTAAATAAATTCTTACTATTTCATATCGTTTTTCAATTAATCAATTTCAATTTACTTTCCGTCATATTGCCCCTATGTAGACATCGGGTCCTGAGGCAGCCCAAATTAGAGTTACCCAATGATGATAAGATGCCTATTCACAGGCAAAAATGTTAAAAGTGATGATTTCCTGATCAAATTTGCAATTTAGAGTAAAAAATAAAAAAATAATAATAAAAAATATTTTAAAAATTAGATTTGAAAAATGAGATTTAGAAATTGTAGTATTTTTAGTTAAATTTAATTAAAAAAAAATCGCGAATGTCAGCCGCGGCAGCGGGCATACGGGCGCTGCGTGGAGCGCCTGCGCGCGGCGCTCGCGTGTGAGCGACGCGCAGAGCATTGCCTGCGTGCGAATGACGTGCGGCCCGTCGGGCGTCGGTCGCCCCTATTTCTTCCGAAATCGCCTAGTTTGCTCTTTTTCCGAATTTTTTTGCACAAAATTGGATTTTCTATCCCTTTTTAGGGGGGTTTTCAAGATTTCTTCCATTTTTAAAATTTAGATAAATGTTATTTAAATTAATTAATTAGTTTTTCCCTTAATGAATTTTATTTTTCTATTTCTCCTTAATATAAATAGAAAAAGATGGAAAGAGAAAGGGGGGGGGGGGGGGGGGGGAGGGGGGGAGAATTTTGATTTTAGGGTTTTTTCTAATTTTCTCTTCTTCTTCTCAAAACTCTCTCTAGCTTTTACTGAATTTTTCCCCAACAAAATAAGAAAAATAGAAAAGTTCAATTCTTTTTCCAATAGAATTTCTTCTAACATATGTTTAGAAGGATTTTTGTTGATAGAAATTAATTTTGAGACAAATAGAATGATTATTTGCTCTCAAAATTCAAATTTTTTTGACTTGTTCTTTGTTTTCAATTAAATTTTGTTCAAATAATTTTTATTGAAACTCCTTTTTGATGAAAAAATGGATTTTGAGGCAAACAAAATAATGGTCTGTTCTTAAAATTCAATTTTCATTTGATTTTCTAAAAAACAAGTTTTTTTTTTCATACTGTTTTTCTTGAGAAAGAGGAATAATTCTTTGCTCTTGAGTTTTTTACCTTTTTTTTGATCAATTATTTTCTTGAAACAAAGAAATTCATTCTTTGTTCTTAAAATTTTTTATTTCATTTCATTTTTTTTGCAATTTATTTCTTGGAATAAAATTTCAGTTTTTATCATATTCAACTCTAATCTTGCTAATCTTGCAAATCAAAAACAAGGAAATTAATTATCATTTTTATCCTCATCGAATCCGAATTCTGAAGGTAAACATTCAGGGCTCGATTTCTCATTTTTAATTATTTATTTTTGTTCATATTTAATTTATTAACATGTACATTTTTATTGTTTTCATTCATTTATTTATATATATGTTTTATTTGATATGTTTGTATATTATTTTGTTCATTAAAATATTGCACTCTTCATTTTATTATTTTCAACATGTGATTAATTAATTTGTTTTTGTCTCGATCGATTTTCTTTTCTTTGCTATTTAAATATTTATGTTAATTATCATAACATGTAAATAGCTAATTTAATCAAATCAATTTTGTATCTTTAGTTCTATCACGCTATGTTGCTAATTTAATTAATTTATTTTGTCCACACACACATTATTCCATTCATTCTGACACTCGTATGTTTTTATTCTTTTTATTTATTTGATTTATTTTCTTGATTGGCTTAATTAAAATATTTGTTAATTGGATTCATTCGATTTGGTTCATTATTTTACTTTATGTATTTCATTTATTTTGATTTATTAACATTTTAATTCATTTATCATTCTTTTGATGTCACCTCATTTTTTTTTAATTTCAATTTGTTATTTGTTATTTTATGCATTTAATTGATCTTATTGATTTAGTTACTAACATTATTTTATTTGTGTTTATTTTTATTTTAAAACTTATTTTCTTTATTTGTGCATTTTTGCGAGCACACTGGGAGATTTAGGAGGCTCGTTTGGCATGGTATTTTCCTTAATTTTTGATTATTTGTATTATTTTCCTTATTCGGATTATTCATTTTTTTACCATGTAATCTTTAATAAAATTATTTATGCACGTTTAAAAAGAAAATTATAAAAACATTTAAATTAATTAATTTGATATTTTTCTAAATAAAAAATGGGACCAATGTCCTAGTTTTTTATACCCAAAGAAACTATCACCTTTAACATTTTTTGAGGTATGCATGCGAGGCCCAATGTCCTCATCCTTAATAAATCGGCCGTTTTATTTATGATTTACATTTTATTAACAATGGGTATTGTATTTCGCCCCTAGTTTTGCTGTAATTTATTTTTATATATTTTATTTTAATTATGCTTTTATTTATCGCTTTCCCTAAATGGATAACCTGCGCTTTAATTAAATTGCATGGAATTGAATGAGAAATGGGATGGGACGCTAAATTCAAAACTCTATTATAAACCTAACCAAGGTATGAATAAATTGGAAGTCCTGAACCTTCTCTGGTCTTTGGGCTCAATGAGGCGAGAGGGCCATCTCAATGTTCTATTGGGGTGGGGCCTACAAGACACCTCTTGTGTCCCATAAAAAGGCTCAATTTGCATAGTTCTAGGCACCACGAGGCGAGAGGGTTATCCTAATATTCTATTAGGATGGGGCCTTCAAGACACCTCTGGTTTGTCCAAGCGCGAGGCGAGAGGGCCATCCTAATATTTTATTAGGGTGGGGCCTCCAAGACACCTCCGGCTTGCCCACGATGGACATAGCAGTGCTGTCTTAAGCTCAATGTGTAACCCCCCCGATACCCCCGTTGGAAGGATGCCGGGGCGCCACACTCGCAACTCAAAAAAGGGCATACATAACTCACGACATGTTAAGAAAAACAAGTACATTTAATCAAAATGTACCAAATTCATATACATATAATAATATTATCATATAATTTTACAAAAGGGATTTGTAAATAAATACATATACAAAATCATCCTTTACAAAAATTACATTTCCAAAATCATACTCCATATATGAAAAAAAAAGAAAAAAGTACAGTGGAAGACAAAAACTCCAATTCTAGACTTCTAGTGGCCGACCTGCAGATATTCGACTCCCAAAAAGAACCTGCCACCTACACGGGAAAAGAGCCCGTGCTAAGCAATAACGCTTAGTGGGGAGGAATAACACATGCATGTACATATAATCGCAATAACATATATATATATATATATATATATATATATATATATATATATATATATGTAACAAAAGCTTAAAAACATATACTACTCATGCATATAATAATTGTCATCATACTCAAGTATATTGGGAAAATAAACCATTCAAATTCGAATACAAGTGTTACATCTCATCATGTCATAACTCATATTCATATACATGTAACATCTATTCATTTCATATAACTATTAGCTTCATAAAACAATCGCATGTACTAAACTCAAGTAATAGCCTGATTATTCGCTAATTAGTGGATACGGGTACCAATGATACTGATAGGACATAGCATCTCAAGCATATGGAGACATAAGTCTCAAAATATTTTATAATCATGTATACCCGAAAGTATATCGGAGACTGAGGCCTCATACATCTTATATGACCCAAATGGGCACAAATGTAACAAATGACATATAGCAGCTGCACTCACACTCTGACCCTGGATAAGCGCTTATCTATCCACTAACTATGACTACCGGGCTCAAATTTCATTTATAAAACAATAAATACATATATATAACTCCTTTCACTATAAAGGTATAAACTACCAAAGTATTCAAGTAACTTAACCACACATGTATATAGATCATAAGTAAAGTCATGTAAATCATTTACAGGTATAATCAACATACAGCTCCCAAATGAATAACTAATACACATATACCATTTAACATGCTATGAAAACTTATTTAAATATGTTAAACTTATTATGAAAGCCAATAATCCACATAATTAACATTTGAGAATGCAAAAAGGAGAAAAATTGCATGTTGAAGATACCTCACGGTGATAACCAAATGGTTGTGACGGTGACATGCATATCAAACAAGACAGAATGCCAGACTATGGTACCTCACGGTGGCAACCAAATGGTTGTGACTGTGACATGCATATCAATCAAAACAGAATGCAAGACTGAGGTACCTCACGGTGGCAACCAAATGGTTGTGACCGTGACATACCTCAAAATTCAAAAACAGAAAGCAAAACTGGGTACCTCACGGTGGTAATCAAAGTGGTTGTCACCGTGACATACCTACAACAGGCGGGCAAAATGCAATCCTAACATACCTCACGGTGCCAACAAAACTGGTTGTCACCGTGACCTATGTTAAATTCCAAATCCATAGCACCCAAACATATATCCAAGCCTTCCCAAACCATCACAACCCTAAATAATCATACATAATCATTCATTCCTTTAATCATATCCTTAGCATATACCATAATGAACTCATATCCATGCTACACTTATAATGTTTATAACAACATAACTCACTTACACAACAATTACACAAATCACTTATACTCATGCATTTTCATATACCAAGACTCACAACCAACAACAATATTTGACTCAAAACATGATCCAAAGTGATGATGTAAAAACACTCCCAAACTTGGAATGGAGCTCAAAACTTTCACTTCCTTCAATCAACAACTTTTCCTTTTCCCTTATCCTTTCTCTTTTCTTCAACTTCTTGCAACCAATCAACCAAAACCAAAACTTAGTTAATCCATAAAATCAACCACAACCCATAATCAGACCCGTAGAAAGAGAAGAAGAAGAATATCAAAACCAATTAACCTGGCCACTTACCTTTTAGAACCTTCAAAGCTCAAACCCTTTTCCAAAGGTGGAAGAATACCCACATGCAAGACTTGAGAGAGCAGAAAATGGAGATGAGGAGAAGAGAGAGTGGACGTGAGAAGGGAGAGAGCAGCTTCAAGTGGCTTCCACGGGAAGTTTCACTTCCTCTCTTCCCTCTCTCTACTCCCTCAAATCACATTTAATGCTCCCACCAACTCACACACATGTCACTCTTCCAATGGCCCTTTGATCTCATCTTTGACTAACAAACCAAGGTACCAAACTTAAATCACACCATATAATCTCCAATAAAACACTTTTACATCCAAGTTACCATGCACAAATACTACTAGATTATGCCAAAACCAAAAGTACCCTACATCCATACATCACATGTATATCATATAATTCCTTCAATTAACTTAACTAAATTAATTCCTTGCAATAAAGTCCTTATCATCCAAATTTCTCTTGCTAAAATTACTGATATGCTCTAAATATTCTGACATACCACACAGATTTCGACTAGGCCTATTTTGGGTTGTTACAATCACTCCCCCTTAAGAAATTTCATCCTCGAAATTTCCCTGCTAACCACTTATATCCAACAACCCAACTTAATCGCTGCAGCCACTATCTGATTGTAGCCAACCGGATGCATAACTGCCATTGCTGACAGTGGACCTTTAATGACTTCCCTTAATCCTCCTTGAAAATGCTGGCACTTAAAGTCTTCCGTCAACAGCGGTTTAGGCACATACTTGGTTAATCGACTGAACTCTTTCTGATACTCGCTGACTGATAGGTTCCTCTGTTTCAAATTGATGAACTCATTCCATTTTGCCTCTCGGTAGGCCTTGGTCACATATTTCTGCTCAAACTCTAACACGAAGAATTCCCATGTCAATTCAGCTGGTCTTTGGGGACTGAGGAGCACAAGATTCCACCAATCATATGCTGATCCCTGCAATAGCGATACAGCACAAGTAATTTGTTGTTGCGGAGGGCAATCTATTTCTTGTAAGATCCTATCAGTTCTCATCAACCAGAATTTCGCTATATCTGATTCGTCCAAGGAGGTTCCATGGAATTCTTCTGCTCCCCTTTTCCTTATAAGCTCAGAAGGAGCCTTAGGAGCAGTCAATCTGTCTACCACTTGTAGCAAACCTTGTACTAAATCCAGATCGAAACCCTGACCTTCTACTGGTGCACGCTCACGTGCAGGCCTATCTCGACTGACCGGATTATTCTCAATCGGATTTACACTTTCCCCCGTGTCGCCCATATACTCACTTGGATCCGACTCCATCTAGACACTACACAAAATAACATATACATTAGGCCACAACTCTAGACAGACTCTCATGCAAAGACTCTATACTCAATCAATCATATAGGACCAGAACAGACTAAACTGGTGCTCTGATACAACTAAATGTAACCCCCCCGATACCCCCGTTGGAAGGATGCCGGGACGCCACACGCGCAACTCACAAAAACGCATACATAACTCACGACATGTTAAGAAAAACAAGTACATTTAATCAAAATGTACCAAATTCATATACATATAATAATATTATCATATCATTTTACAAAAGGGATTTGTAAACAAATAAATATACAAAATCATCCTTTACAAAAATTACATTTCCAAAATCATACTCCATATATGAAAAAAAAAGAAAAAAGTACAGCGAAAGACAAAAACTCCAATTCTAGACTTCTAGTGGCTGACCTGCAGATATCCGACTCCCAAAAAGAACCTGCCACCTACACGGGAAAAGAGCCCGTGCTAAGCGATAATGCTTAGTGGGGAGGAACAACACATGCATGTACATATAATCGCAATAACATATATATATATATATATATATATATATATATATATATATATATATAAACATAATAATAACAAAAGCTTAAAAACATATACTACTCATGCATATAACAATTGTCATCATAATCAAGTATATGGGAAAATAAACCATTCAAATTCGAATACAAGTGTTACATCTCATCATGTCATAACTCATATTCATATACATGTAACATCTATTCATTTCATATAACTATTAGCTTCATAAAACAATCGCATGTACTAAACTCAAGTAATAGCCTGATTATTCGCTAATTAGTGGATACGGGTACCAATGATACTGATAGGACACAGCATCCCAAGCATATAGAGACATGAGTCTCATAACATTTTATAATAATGTATACCCGAAAGTATACCGGAGACCGAGGCCTCATACATTTTATATGATCCAAACGGGGCCCAAATGTAACATATGACATATAGCAGCTGCACTCACACTCTGACCCTGGATAAGCACTTATCTATCCACTAACTATGACTACCAGGCTCAAATTGCATTTATAAAACAATAAATACATATATATAACTCCTTTCACTATAAAGGTATAAACTACCAAATTATTCAAGTAACTTAACCACACATGTACATAGATCATAAGTAAAGTCATGTAAATCATTTACAGGTATAATCAACATACAGCTCCCAAATGAATAACTAATACACATATACCATTTAACATGCTATGAAAACTTATTTAAATATGTTAAACTTATTATGAAAGCCAATAATCCACATAATTAACATTTGAGAATGCAAAAAGGAGAAAAATTGCATATTGAAGATACCGGACGGTGACAACCAAATGGTTGTGACCGTGACATGCATATCAAACAAGACAGAATGCCAAACTGCAGTACCTCACGGTGGCAACCAAATGGTTGTGACCATGTCATGCATATCAATCAAAGCAGAATGCAAGACTGAGGTACCTCACGGTGGCAACCAAATGGTTATGACCGTGACATACCTCAGAATTCAAAAACAGAAAGCAAAACTGGGTACCTCACGGTGGTAATCAAAGTGGTTGTCACCGTGACATACCTACAACAGGCGGGCAGAATGCAATCCTAACATACCTCATGGTGGCAACAAAACTGGTTGTCACCGTGACCTATGTTAAATTCCAAATCCACAGCACCCAAACATATATTCAAGCCTTCCCAAACCATCACAACCCTAAATAATCATACATAATCATTCATTCCTTTAATCATATCCTTAGCATATACCATAATGAACTCATATCCATGCTACACTTATAATGCTTATAACAACATAACTCACTTACACAACAATTACACAAATCACTTATACTCATGCATTTTCATATACTAAGACTCACACCCAACAATAATATTTGACTCAAAACACACTATTACTAACTAATTTTTATCTTGTTTACAATGATCAATTAATGGTAAAGTTGATGTAAACTATTCTAGAATCTAAATTAACTAAACCTAATTATTGATGGTCAAAGAAGATATAAAGATAAAGGATGATAAGTATAAAAATGGAACTTGAATTAATTGTTCTTAATGATTATAATATTCTTGTCATGTAAGCCAAGTTGAATAAATTTCCTACTTACTCTCTCAACATAAATAAGATGGCCTAAAACATGCATAAGTAATTCTATTTCACAACTTTCATTAATGAACTAGAAAATTAAACATGCAAATCTTAGGTTAAGTCACAACCTATAGCAACCATTTTAACACTATGATTTCTCAAATAATGCTTCAATGATGATTTCCCATTAGATTGTAAATATGAATTCATTTTTCAATTAAACTCATATTTATAATGATCATACATAGTATCCTAATAGGAAATTCTACAAGTAAGAACACATGAATTAATATGAACAATAAAACATTTAATATTAAGTAATCAAGTTCAAAATTTACATCAGAAAATTTACAAAGAAGAGTAAAAAGATAAGAATTGAAGAAGGAGATTTCTTAACCCTTTTCAAGTCACCAAAGGTAGTCTTCTTCTTTGTATGCTATCTTCTCTTCAAAACATAAACTTCTACTTTAGAAAATTTTACTAAGGAAAGAAAAACTATTCTAACTTACAGAAATTTTTCTTAATAAAAATATTTAACTCCCTAAATTACAGTTAATAATAAAATTTATAATGTTCTAATTGTGTCTCCTCAGATGTCTCTTGGAAAGAGTTGCAAATGTTGGTGAAAAGGCATAACTCTTCAAAGTGCAATTTGAACTTTTGTCTCTAACGGATCTCTTTGTCGCGCTCGCGACAGAGCGCGCCTCTTTCATCGCTCCACCTTCCTAGCATTTGCCTTCTCCGTGCCCTGTCGCGACCTCGCGACGAGCTCCTTGCTCGCGACAGCCTCTCTTCTTTACTTTTCTCCCTTCTTCCTTAGCTTTCCCTTAGCGCATTCTGTCGCGCTCGCACCATTGTTGCGCTTGCGACAGAGCTTCTTTTTCCTTTACTCATTTTGGTTGCTTTTCTCCATTTTCTCCATCTTTTTCCATTCTTCTCCTACACACCCAAAACTCAAACAAAAACATAAAATACTCCTAATTCTAATGCAAATAAACACACATGCATACTATTTTAATCCTACAACATAGGTTAAATATGAGCTATTTAAGCTCATATCAAACCCCCACACTTAAATATTTGCTTGTCCCCAAGCAAAACACTCAAATACTACAAACAAATAACACAAAATAAACATAGGATTTTGGAGCTTACTTATACATTTGACAAAATATTTGGAAATCTCATGTCCATACTTTAACCTCTAACTCATTAGCCTAAATATGCAACTCCTTAGACAATAGCATTATTTATAAAACTTTAACCCCTATATACAATTGGAAAAACATGAAATTCCAAAACACAAGGATGTCTGATCTCAAGAAATCAAGTATCTTAACACATGTATAAATTATTTCACACAAAACATTGCCTAAGATAATTATGACTCAAACACTTTTTTGCTTTCAATCACTCAATCTCTCAAGTGTTTATAGGTTAGTGTTTCTCTCATTCCTTAAATATGCCATTACATACCATAGGCTTGTAATTAGTAAAAATCTCCACTACTAGTATAAGGTAGTAAAGAGGATGAAAGGGTCTTAAAAATGGTTGTAATGTGGCTTAGGTTAGGGTAGGAAACTTTTGGATTTAGGTAGCTAATATTGTGTAGAGAAAAAGTACCAATATAACTTAGGAGATTGAAAACAAAATTTGCACAAAGCATAATAGTTTTGCTACTATTCTAATTCCCTTCTTGACTGTACAAATTTCTGCTAGTTTTTTGTTTATTTTTCTTCTTTCTTTTTTTTTTTTCGTTAGGATAGCAAGAAAAATTAGCATGGGTGCATTTTACGCTCCATCCCACACATAAGCAATTTTTGATATACATCTTGCTATTCCTACTATTTTTCTTTTTTTTCTTAAGAGACTAGAATTTCCAATACTAAGTTTCAAAACAAGGGAATTTTAATTTTCATTACTTCATGCTTGTCAATAATAACATATCTCCAATGCTATATCAATCCTAAATCTCTCCACAATATGGTTAATTCACAATAAATAGGCCAATGTTTAATCAAAAGAATATGGCTATGTATGTACTTAAGCAAGAAAAATAGGATATAGGCTTAAACTTGGCTTCCTAAAGTCAAAAGGTAAGGAATTTAAAGCAAGCCAAAATTGGTTCATTCTAAGTGCCCTTATCATATCCCGTGTACATCCCATACTAAAATGTAGTCTCAAAATTTACCAAAAACAAGTTCTGGAGGATATGGCATACTAAGGCTCTCATACAAAGAAAAATATCATTGTAGAAGGCTCAAAAGCTCACATAGGCTATAAGTTAAACTATCATAAGCAATGAGTTGGCAAAATAATCATTATTTACATGTGAAAAAATACCTAACTTAAAAAGAACCTACACCAAAGGGCTTTGCTAAGTCATGGCCCTCACTATGTACAATAGAATGCCAAAGTAAAACAAATAATGCTATATCTAAAAAGTTATCTACTTAGATTAAAGGTCAAAAGTTTTTCATCTAAACATGCTTTAATTTTCAAGTATGCATCAAATATATAAGCTCCAGCAATCATATGTCCAATAAAACCTAAAAACACCCTAAACACATGAAAACACATCCTAAATCTAGCAGTTCATGCTTACATAGGCTATACTACTCACTCATAATAAACAAATATATACATACATGCATAAATATGAAACCAAAAACAGAACACACACCCCCACACTTAAAGGACACAATGTCCCCATTGTGTGAAAACAAACATACTCAAAATTATCAAAACAACACAACAAACACAGCTAACACAACAAACATCATAAAAGAACACAAAACAAACAAAATAAAGAAAAGGGTAGGAGAACAAACTCAGAAACTCCCACTAGGGGAGCTAGGTGGAGAGGGAGAAAGGTCCACATGTTGGTTACGGAAAAAACTGAGGAGCTTTCGACTCATACTCTTCTGAATTTTTAGCGTAGCCCTCACATCAGTTTCTAGCACATCCATATGTGCCACCAAGCTTTGATTGGTGGCTTCAATGCCATCCAATCTATGCATTACTCGATCAAGACCGGCAGTAGAGCCTCCAACAGCACGCCGGCCGGTAGGAACGTCATCTCCAGTAGCCTCTTCGTCTTCAGATGAATCCTCATCTGAAGAGTCATGAGCCACAGCTGCTGAAGAAGACTCAGGAGCCTTCCCTTTCCCTTTATTAGCGCTTGAACTTTCTACCTGCGAACCACGAGCAGTAAACTTAGGCGGCCAACCGCCTTTTGTTAAAAGGTTAGCCCGCCTCAAATAAACAACATCAAGCATAGTTACAGAAGCACCTTCTTCTAAACGAAAGTTATGCAGATCTCCTAAACATCCTAAAATGATACCAATAACCATGTGACACATACCCACAATTTTACTTTTAGCAATATAAGCATGATATAATTCATCAAAAATAAAATCTATAGAGCATGGGGTTTTCTTAGATTGCAATAAATCTAACACAAATAAATCTTTGGTCTGCACTTTAGATCTTTCAACTCTACCAAATAAAGCATGACATAAATATTTATGAAAAAGCATTAAAACATCATCCTGTATTTGGCGATTTGTTGAATTCTTATTATAAAATGTATCAAGACCAGTTAACCTCTTCCAAACAGGTTTAGGATCAAACAAATGTGGATCAAAATTCTTTCCATTTAATGGAAACCCAAACCAGTCATGCATTTCTTGAAACCCAAAAATATGTTCAGTACCCTGATGTCTAAATTTTAATCTATTTTGACATTTAGCAACATATTCAAGGGTAACAAAAAATTGAAGGGCCCAAGAACGGTTAATAGGAAGAGTCAATTGAACAAATTTCCCCCATTTCATGTATCACAAAAATTTTTCAAACATTAATACCTAAAGTAGTTAACAGGTTGAAATCTATATGCCACATGCCAACATACGTGTTTTTGTTAAAATATTCAAACTTCTCACTTTCCTCCTCAGATAATATAGGGAAAGGGCATTCAAACCTATTTTGAAGATGCACAAGATCGGGACGCTCACTAGATTCTGCTGCCGCCTGTTTCCCCTTATCAGCCACATGCTTGGTACGCACCATCTTGGTTGTGAAAGAAAGACAAAGAAACTATACTATAGAAACTCACAAACAAGAGAGAAGAACAAAACAAAAATTGGAAAACATAGATCCTTGAGAAAAGAAGAAGAGAAAAATGAAAGAGGGACAAGAAAGAAACGCAAGAGTCTAAACGAAAATGAAAAGAAAAACAGAGTTAGGGCTTAAAACAATTAAATCGGGGTGAAAAATAGGGCTGCAACGGTTGGAATTTTAAAAATTTTTCAAATCCCGTGTTTTGTCACGACCTCGCGATGACAGAGACCACATTTTGAATAAATATCTCGCAAACCCATCGCGATCTCGCGACAAAAGTTTTTGGCACCATCGCGACAGCGCGATAGCGACAATGTTGCGCTCGCGACAGAGAAGAACATTAAAAATCCAAAAAGGGTTTGTCGTGAGGACACCAACATCGCGCTGTCGCGATGAAACCTACAAAACTTCGTCTAGAGCGCGACAGAGAGGAAAACTTTTATATCAACTTTATTCCCCTTTCAAAATAACATCACAAATTGACATAGAAAATAAACTTACAAATTAAGAGTATCTGTAGAACAAAAAGAATTACATTAGTACATATAAATAGCACACATATAATATAACAATTAATTAAAAAGAAAAATAATGTCAATTAACCTTCAAACCATTTTTAAAGAGATAAATGAAACCTCCCTTCCATGAAAGGTTTCCTCCAAATACACCTTACATTTTTGACCATTGGCTTTAAATAATTCCCCTTTCTCATTTTTGAGTTCTAGAAAAATTTGATCAAAGATTTGGGAGACTTCAAAGGGTCCACTCCATCTAGATCTCAATTTTCCAGGAAAGAGTTTCAATCTTGAATTGTACAAAAGAACCTTATCCCCAATGGTGAAATGTTTACACCTTATATGAGCATCATGCCATTTTTTAGACCGTTCTTTATAAATTTTGGCATTTTCATAGGCAAAAAGTCTTAACTCATCTAGCTCATTCAATTGCAAACACCTCTTGACACTTGCATCCTTTAAGTCATAATTCAAGGTCCTAATGGCCCAATATGCTTTATGCTTTAACTCTACAGGCAAATGGCATGCTTTCCCATAAACCAACCTATATGGTGTCATACCAATAGGTGCCTTAAATACTGTGCGGTATGCTCATAAAGCATCATCCAATTTATGTGCCCAATCCTTTCTAGAATTAGAAACAGTTTTTTCTAATATCCACTTAAACTCCCTATTGGACACTTCCACTTGACCACTTATTTGTGGGTGATATGGTATAGCTACCCTATGATGCACACTATATTTATGCAATAAAGAATCAAAAGAATGGTTAATGAAATGCTTACCTCCATCATAAGTGATGGCTCTTGGCACTCCAAACCTTGAGAAAAGCTTCTTTAAAAACTTTAGCACTACCTTTGAATCATTAGTTGGTGTTGCTTTTGCTTTAACCCATTTGTATACATAATCTACACCAACCAATATGTAATTTTGCCCAAAAGATGTAGGGAAAGGACCCATAAAATCAATCCCCCACACATCAAATACTTCAACTTCCAATATGTTATTCAAAGGCATTTCATCTATCTTAGTAATATTACTAGCTCTTTGACATTTATCACACTTAGCAACAAGCATCCTTGCATCATGAAGCAATGTAGGCCAAAAGAAACCACATTCAAGTACACGAGATGCAGTCTTATTAGCACCATTATGACCCGAATACTAAGCAGCATGACAATGTGTCAAAATGTTTTGATAATCATCCTCACTTACACATCTACGGATTATGCCATCCCCACTTATCTTAAATAAATAGGGTTCCTCCCAAAGATAATGTTTGACATCATTAAAAAACTTTTTCTTTTGATGCCATGTCAAACCATTAGGCACAATCCCAGCAGCAAGATAATTGGCAAAATCAGCATACCAAGGTACATGCATATTTTCAAGTGACATTAATGCTTCATCCGGAAAAGACTCATTAATGCTATCACCTAAAGGTTCGTCATTGTTTTCTAACCTTGACAAATGGTCAACTACTAAATTTTCACTTCCCTTTTTATCTTTAATGACAAGGTCAAATTCTTGCAATAATAATACCCAACGAATCAACCTAGGTTAAGCATCTTTCTTAGCAAACAAGTACCTCAATGCAGCATGATCAGTATAGATAATGACTTTAGACCCTAACAAGTAAGATCTAAATTTGTCACATGCATAAACTACAACTAACATCTCTTTTTCAGTGGTTGTGTAATTGATTTGAGGAGGTGACAGAGTGTGGCTAGCATAATAAATCACATGCAAATTCTTACCATGCCTTTGTCCTAGCACACATCCCACAACAAAATCACTTGCATTACACATGATCTCAAATGGCAATTCCCAATTAGGAGTGGTGATAATAGGTGCACTTATAAGGGCTTTCTTCAAAGTGTCAAAAGCATGCATACATTCTTCAGAAAATTCAAAAGGCACATCCTTTATTAACAAGTTAGTCAAAGGTTTAGCAATCAATGAAAAATCCTTTATAATTCTTCTATAAAAACCAGCATGACCAAGAAAAGATCTTACCCCCTTAAGTGTAGTGGGTGGAGGTAATTTCTCAATCAATTCTGTTTTTGTTCTATCTACCTCAATCCCTCGACTTGAAATCTTATGCCCTAAAACTATCCCCTCATCTACCATAAAATGGAATTTCTCCCAATTAAGAACCAAATTAGTTTCTTCACATCTAGCCAATACTTTATCTAAATTTTGTAAACAAAGCTCAAATGAATCCCCATAAATAGAAAAGTCATCCATAAAAACTTCCATTATATCCTCAATCATATCCCCAAAAATTAAAGTCATACACCTTTGAAGGTGGCTGGTGCATTGCATAACCCAAAAGGCATTCGCCTATAAGCAAAGGTCCCATATGGACAAGTAAATGTGGTTTTCTCTTGGTCATTAGGGTAGATAAAAATTTGAAAATATCCTGAATAACCATCTAAAAAATAGTAATGAGAATGGCCAGCTATTCTTTCCAACATTTGGTCAATGAATGGTAATGGAAAATGATCTTTCCTAGTTGCTGAATTTAACTTCCTATAGTCTATACACACCCTCCAACCGGTGGTGGTTCTAGTAGGAATTAGATCACCATTCTCATTCCTAACAACCGTCATACCTCCATTCTTTGGAACATAATGTATTAGACTTACCCAATCACTATCCGAAATTGCATAGATGATCCTAGCATCAAGCAACTTAATAACTTCTTTTTTCACTACCTCTTTCATGTGAGGGTTAAGCCTTCTTTGCCTATCAGCTTTAGGCTGATATTCATCTTCCAAGTTTATCCTATGCATGGCAACATTAGGACTAATACCTTTTAGATCAAAAATCTTCCAACCAATACTCTTTATCCTTTTTTTAACAACCTCTAACAATGCATACTCTTGTGCACTAGTAAGTTTGTTAGAAATTATAATAGGCAAAGTATGATTAGAGCCAAGAAATGCATACCTCAAATGATTTGGTAGTTCTTTTAATTCCACATTTGGAGGACTTACAATTGAAGGTGGCAAAGGTGCTTCATTCCGATAAAGAAGTTCTGGCCTTAAGCTCTCTTGCTCCATATCTTCATAAACTTCTTCCTCCATTTGAACCTCCTCTTCACCTGCATTTTCCAATACCTCCAAAACGCAAGCATTGATTACATCTATTTTCATGCAAACATTTTCATCCATGGGATATTGTAATGCTCTATCCATATGATATTCCACACTATCATCCCCTACTCTTAAGACTAAAGTGCCCTCATAGACATCTACTAAAGCCCTACCAGTTCTCATGAAAGGTCTTCCCAAAATCAATGGACATTTCACATCATATGCAAAATCTAAGATCACAAAATTAGCAGGTAAAATAAACTTATCCACTTTTACCAACACATCTTCTATTATTCCATAGGGTTTCTTAATAGATTGATTAGCTAATTGTAAAACCATGGAAGTAGGTTTAACATAATCCAACCCCAACTTTTTAAAGATAGACAAAGGCATGAGATTTATACTTGCCCCCAAATCACATAAACACTTAGGAAACTCAACATCTCCTAAGGTGCATGGAATAGTAAAGCTACCATTATCTTTAAGCTTTGTAGGCAAATTATTTGTGATGATAGAACTACATGCCTTAGTTAATGCAATAGTGGATATATCTTCCCAATTTCTTTTCTTAGAAATTAAATCTTTAAGAAATTTTGCATAATTAGGAATTTGTGTAATGGCCTCAATAAAATTCAAATTGATGTGCAAATGCTTCAATTTATCAATAAAAGATTGGAATTGATTACCTTGGTTTTGTCTCTTCAGCCGTTGAGGAAACGGTGGATGAGGTTGAAACATCTTTGGAAAATTTGCCTTAGAAGTCATTTCTATCGCGCTCGCGACAGAATGCTCTCCTTCAGCTGGTTCGCTCGCGATAGGTACCGTGCCCGCAACATTTCTTGGCCTCTCCTCTATCGCGATCGCGACAGGCATCGCGCTCGCGACAGAAGATTCATTCTTCTTGTCATTTTCCTGCAATTCTCCACTCTTGTTAGTAGTAATAATTTCATTAGTATAGGATTTACCTGACCTCAAATTGATGGCTTTTAGATGTTCCCTTAGGTTCTCCTCCATATTACTTGGTAAAGTTCCTTGTAACCTTGAAGCTAAAGCCTTTGCTAATTGCCCAATTTGCACTTCTAAGTTATGGATGGATGATGCTTGATTCTTTGTAATCTGATCAAACTTATTTTCCAGCCTCTTGTGGTTCTCCTCTTGTGAGTTAAATTTCATATTAATTCCCTCCAAGAACCTATCCATCTTAACTTCTAAAGCCCAAAACCTATCTTGAGGTTGTTGAAAACTTACATTCCTATTTTGGTTGCTACTTGTAACACCCCTTACCCGTACTTTAGGCGATCCCATCCCATGAGGAGTAAGATGCCGTACGAGTCAGGGTGCAAACGCATAAAGCATAAATACATATAAATTCAATCAAAGATAAACATACATAAATACGGGACAAATAAAAACTTTTGCGAAACATAAGAACTGAGGCTGATCATACATTAATATAACGGAAAACATTACATTACTGTTTGATCAACCCAAAGGTATAAAGATAATTACATATCCAAAATTATACATATACATATGCGGAAGCTATTACAAAACTGATGTAAGAGAGTTTTATACAAAAAGGATCATCGAGATACAAAATTAGGCCCTACACTAAAGACCCAGCTGTGTTGACTTCGATGGCTACGACTCACCCAAGCGAACTCCTTCCGCACCTGCACGGGTAAACACACCGTGCTAAGCGATAAACGCTTAGTGGGGAAACACACATATAGCATAAGGACAACCATTCACAACGGTCGTCAAGGCAAACACATACAGATGGCATAATCAGAAATACGCATTAAACAAGAGTATGAACATATGAACATGTAAACATATAGAGTCATACCTTCGATAAAGTACCACTTCCTTCATAACACCTCATTAATAAACATATTTGGATGATACATTCTCATAAATATCAAAGCAATTCAAAATGATAAAGTGCCTGCTGACTCAAAGTAGTGGATAACGAGTTAACAAACAGTACTTTATGGGTACGAGCTGATTACAAACAGTACCTTACGGGTACGAATCGAAAGCCATTCTTTACTTTATCATTTGCAAAACATTTTATAAAGGGACCTTAAATAAGATCTGAACACAAAGGGGTCGCGAAGGAACCAAGCGGAGACCTGATCGGGGTCCAAACTGAATAAAGGGCTGCAGCTAAGAGACTCTATTAGGCATGCTTAACTATCCACTAGACTGACTCTTGCAGGCTAAAATCATACAATTAACATCCACAGTTCAATTATAATAATATAGGATTCACATACCTTAATTAACCCCTACATGCGAACATCAACCATCTTACCATTACACAGCTCATATTAAGTGACAAAGAGTGCAAAAATCCAAAATTAAACTTCCCTAAGTCATGTGAAATAAATAGGATTTTATTGCAAAAACAGGGTAGGTCACGGTGGTAATCAGATTGGTTGCCATCGTGACATACCAAAGATCTTTGGCAGAATGCAAGTCTGGGGTACCTCACAGTAGTAACTAAACTAGGTTGCCACTATGACATACCTAGACCCCAAAACAGAAAGCACCTTTGGGGTACCTCACGGTGGTAACTAAACTAGGTTGCCACCGTGACATACCCACTGCCTAGAACAGAAGCTAAAGTCTGGACACCTCACGATGGTGACCAGATTGGTTGCCACGGTGACATGTTCAAACTCTGGGTAGAATGCATCTGGTTCATGCCTCACGGTGGTAACTAAGTAGGTTGCCACCGTGACCCATGCCCAATTGCGATTCCTGAAGGCAAATTTTCAGATTTTCAAGCCAAAAATCCCACAACTCACACATCAAACAACATATCCTCACCCCAATAACAAAATTAAACCATTCAAATATCATTAAATCATGCCATAAATGAATCTTACTCATGAATTCAAGGAACAACATCAATTTACACAATCAATTGCATCACTATTCACATCACATATCCATCAATCTCATAAATGATTCCAAAATTCACAATCAAGGTTAAATAGACAAAGAGAACCAAAACCCATAACATAAGAACTAATAAAAGCATCAAGAACACCAAAATTTCCAGAATTTTATTCAATTAACACATGTTATCAAAATATAACACAAATTCCCAAACCTCAAAATTAGAAGCTCTATCACTTGGTTCCACTAGATCCAGCAACTTCCTTGCCTTTAGGATCTCTTGGAGGCTCAGCTAAGCAACAAACCACAAAAATACACAAACTCAAAACCCTTACTTAAAACCTTAAACCAGAAAAATGCAAGGGAAGAAGAAGAACTTGAACAAAAGCAAAACCAAAAGCATAAAGCTTATCAATCAAACACAAGGAGTAATTAATTCCCACCACACCAACTTGAATCCAATCAAATCACTTAGAGAAGAGCAAAGAGGGAGAAGAAGAGGGAAGGAGAAGGGAGAACGGGAAAATGGGGTTTGGAAATCTGAATTTCCCCTTTTCCTCTTTCTCTTTCCTTTCTTTTCTCCCCCTTTACATTTGTCAACATCTTAGTGGAGGGCATTAATCACTCACACACTAGATGCACATGTCACACACACACAATGAAACACTCCAATAATGAACCCTACACATGTATGAGCAACACACACAATGCTCTCTCATCTAACACACACACTATGATATGCTCACTTGCATATAATCACAACTCCACTTATGCATACCTTATTTCTATATGCACACCCACACCGGAATAAAACCACAAAACATGCAATATTCTCAAAATGCACTTATGATATGCCAAACACATACAAATACATACTAACATATATGGCTCATTCTACTAGGGGGCAAACGGGGTGTGACAACTCTCCCCTATTAATAAGAATTTCGTCCTCGAAATTCTCACATAACTGAACAACTGTGGATACTAAGCTCTCATCGACTCTTCCGGTTCCCATGTCGCTTCTTCGACTCCGTGGTGATTCCATAACACCTTCACCAACGGAATCTGCTTACTTCTTAACTGCCTCACTTCCTGAGCTAGGATAGCTTTCCTCATCATAGGAGAAATCAGACTGCACTTGAACCTCTTGAATTGACAAAACATGAGAAGGATTCGACCTATACCGACGAAGCATAGAAACGTGGAACACATCATGCAACTTGGATAACTCTATCGGTAAAGCCAGTCTATAGGCCACCAGACCAACTCTTGCTAACACCTCATACGGTCCAATGAAACGAGGACTAAGCTTTCCTTTCTTTCCAAACCTAAGCACTTTTCTCCAAGGAGAAATTTTCAGGAAAACTTTGTCTCCGACTTCAAACTGCACATCCTTTCTCTTCAAGTTGGCATAAGATCTCTGTCGATCCTTGGCCGCTTTCAAACTCTGCTGCACAACTCTGATCTTCTCCTCTATATCTCTAACCAGATCTGGCCCAATCACTGACCTCTTGGATAACTCTGTCCAAAAAACTGGAGTCCTACACTAACATCCATACAAAGCCCCATAAGGAGCCATACCGATACTGGACTGATAGCTATTGTTGTAGGTAAATTCCATAAGCGATACATACTTGTCCCAACTACCCGAAAAGTCCAAAACACAAGCCCTTAACATGTCCTCTAAGATCCGAATCACTCGCTCGGACTGACCATCTGTCTGAGGATGAAATGCCGTACTGAAGTTCAACTTGGTACCCAAAGCTCGTTGCAACTCTTTCCAAAACTTAGATGTGAACCTTGGGTCCCGGTCTGAAACTATGGATAAAGGCACTCTATGCAACCGAGCTATCTCATCCACATAGATACTGGCCAATCTATCTATCTGGTAATCCATCCTAACCAGCAAGAAGTGAGCGGACTTTGTGAGTCGATCCACAATAACCCAAATAGAATCATGCTTTTTCTGAGTCAAGGGCAACCCGGAAACAAAATCCATGGTGATATCATCCCACTTCCACTCGGGAACGGACAAAGGCGTGAGCAATCCAGAAGGAACTTGGTGCTCAGCCTTTACCTGCTGACATGTCAAGCACTTGGATACAAAGTCTTCTATGTCCCTCTTCATACTAGACCACCAATAAAACTGCTTCATATCCTGATACATCTTCCCACTGCCAGGATGCATGGTGAAAACTGTACTGTGTGCCTCGCTCAAAAGCTATTTCCTCAATTCCTCATCATTCGGAACACACAAACGGTTCCCATACAAAAGCGCTCCATCAAGAACTGAGAACTCTGACTGCTTGCCCAAACTAACCTCTTGCATAATCCGCTGAAGCCTCTCATCAAACTTCTGATCATCATCTATCCGCTGTCTCAAGGTAGGCTTGACTCTCAATTGAGCTATTAAAGCCCCACTCGAACCAAACCTCCATCTGAACTGTCTCAAAAATAAGGCAGAAACTGACTTCCGACTCAAAGCATCTGCGACTACATTGGCCTTACCCGGATGGTAATCCACAATGCAATCGTAATCTTTAAACAACTCAAGCCATCGATGTCATCTCATATTCAGTTCCTTCTGAGTCAGGAAATACTTCAAACTCTTGTGGTCCGAAAAGATCCTGCACTTCTCCCTGTAGAGATGATGACGCCAAATCTTCAAAGCGAAGACAACCGCTGCTAACTCAAGATCATGCGTCAGATAGTTCCTCTCATGTGGCTTTAACTGTTGAGAAGCATAAGCCACAACCCTACCTTCCTGCATCAGAACACATCCCAGACCAACTCTTGAAGCGTCACTATACATAACAAACTCCTTACCCGAGATGGGTTGAGTAAGTATAGGAGCTTCGACTAACAACTGTTTCAACCTCTCAAAGCAAGCTTGACACTTATCCGACCACTCGAACTTAACTCCTTTCCTCAACAACCTAGTCATTGGAGCGGCAATCACAGAGAAACTCTTAACAAACCGACGGTAGTAACCCGCCAGACCAAGGAAACTCCTCACTTCCTGAACATTCCTAGGCGCTTTCCAATCGACTATCGCCTCAATCTTAGCTGGATCTACTTGGATACCCTTGGCTGAAACTATGTGGCCTAAAAATGACACTTCCCGAAGCCAAAAATCACACTTACTCAATTTGGCAAACAACCGATGTTCCCTCAACACTTGCAAAACTAATCGAAGATGTTCCTCATGCTCGGTCTCATCCTTGGAATACACCAAGATATCATCTATAAACACTACTACAAATCGGTCCAGGTATGGCTTAAACACTCTATTCATCAAATCCATGAATGCCGCTGGAGCATTGGTCAAACCAAACGGCATAACAAAGAACTCATAGTGGCCATACCGAGTCCAAAATGCAGTCTTAACCACATCCTCATCCTTAACCCGAAGCTGATAGTACCCAGATCGAAGATCTATCTTAGAAAAGACTCCTGCACCTCGAAGCTGATCAAACAAATCTTCAACTCTAGGCAACAGATACTTGTTCTTTACTGTTATCTTGTTAATCTGCCTATAATCGATACACATCCTTAAAGACCCATCCTTCTTCTTGACAAACAGAACTGGAGCTCCCTATGGAGATATGCTGGGTTGAATAAACCCCTTATCCAACAGCTCTTGTAGTTGAGTTTTGAGTTCTCTCAACTCTACAGGAGCCATTCGATAAGGTGCCTTCGATACAGGTGTGGTACCCGGCATGATCTCTATGGCTAGCTCAACTTCCCTCTCAGGAGGCAAACCCGGCAAATCACTTGGAAAAACATCACTAAACTCCCGCACAACAGGGATATCCTCAATCCTCACTTGATCTCTCTTGGAATCCAAAACCACAGCTAGGAAAGCCTCACAACCTTTTCTCAAAAACCTCTTGGCTTGAAACGCTGAGATCACATTATTCACAGAACTCGCACCCAAACCTCTTACAAACACTAGAGCTCGGTTCCTATCCCGAAGCACAAAGGTCTTGCTATGACAATCGACCACAGCCCGATGCTTTCCCAACCAATCCATACCCAAAATCAGGTTATATTCTCTGAAAGGTAACTCTATCAACTCCGCAGGGAATTCAACACCCTCAATCATCAAAGGACAACTCCTAAAAACTCTACTCACCCTGACACTATGCCCTAATGGATTGGTCACACATATCTCATAGTCTAACTGATCTACCACATGCAATTTATCAACAATCTTATGCGTGCACAAATATGAGTGTGTGGAACCAGGATCTATTAGAGCATATAATTCAGTGTTATGGAGTAGGAACTTACCAGCAATCACATCAGGGGCATCTTGCTCCTCTCTGGCTCTCACAGCATAAGCTCTGGCTGTAACTGGTGGAGGATGCTCAACCGTCTCAGAAACAGCTCCCTCTCTTGGTCGACCGCCTCGACCTCTACCTCGGCCCCTACCATGGGCAGCCTGAGTAGCATTAGATCCAACTCCACTAGCCCCTCTCTATGGACCCGAATCCTCGCTCATCTGTGGACAATTAGCCAGACGGTGCTCGGTGCTCCCACACTTAAAGCACCCACCAGTGAGCCACCTACACTCACCCTGGTGAGCCTTGTTACAATGTGCACAAACAGGTGTCACATCAGATCTACCACCTCTGCCAGAACCAGACACCGCTGATGAACCTTGCTTTCTACCTCTAGTAGCCAAACCAGCTGATGGTTCATCTTGCGGGTTCCTAGATCTTTTACTCGAAGATGAGGAAAAACCACCCCGTGCAGAATTCCTTCGCTGAGCTCTCTCCCTAAGCAATGATTCCGTCTTCTCCGCCCTCATGGTAGCCTCTGCAATCTGATAATAACTTACCCCTGGCGTACACATCAAAGAAATCAAAGCAATCTTCAAAGACTCGTTCAACCCCGCTTTAAAATGCTTGCATCTGAAATCATCTGTCATGACCCCATGCAGAGCATAGCGAGGCAACCGATTAAACTCTTTGTCATAATTTGAAACTGATATGGCCCTCTACTTCAAATTCAGAAACTGTGCCCATCTTGCGTCCCTATATTCCTGAGTCACATACTTCTTTGTGAACTCCTCCCTGAAGAATTCCCATGTAACCGGATCAGGCATCTGAGGTTGCCTACATACTAACTCCCACCATTCATAAGCCGACCCTTGAAGCAATGCCACAGCACATTCAGCTTGCTGATCGGGAGGACACCTGACTTCCTTTAAAGCTCTCTTTCCTTTATCAAGCCACTTTTCAGCTAACTCCAACTCATCTAGCCCGGTCCCATAAAAATCCTCAACACCAGCTCTTCTTAAACTCGCTATCGGAGCTTTAGGGGCAGTCACCCTTTCCAAAACCCGAGCCATGTCCTGATGCAATCTGAACATTGCCTCAAAAGGCATGGCAGCGGCCTCGGGCTGGACCCTAGCACGTTGAGCCGACACAGAAACAGAAATAGACGGATCTACAGTTGGAGGATTCACACTTTTAGCGGATTCCTCAAGCGCACCGCGAGCAGAATCAGAATCCATCTAACAAATAAGATGACAGCCACATAAGCCAACACAACCCTAGACATAAACGTATCCACACATAGCATCACATAAACAATCACCCAGAAATGCCTAAATCTAGGCTCTGATACCACAACTTGTAACACCCCTTACCCGTACTTTAGGCGATCCCATCCCATGAGGAGTAAGATGCCGTACGAGTCAGGGTGCAAACGCACAAAGCATAAATACATATAAATTCAATCAAAGATAAACATACATAAATACGGGACAAATAAAAACTTTTGCGAAACATAAGAACTGAGGCTGATCATGCATTAATATAACGGAAAACATTACATTACTGTTTGATCAACCCAAAGGTACAAAGATAATTACATATCAAAAATTATACATATACATATGCGAAAGCTATTACAAAACTGATGTAAGAGAGTTCTATGCAAAAAGGATCATCGAGATACAAAATTAGGCCCTACACTAAAGACCCAGCTGTGTTGACTTCGATGGCTGCGACTCACCCAAGCGAACTCCTTCCGCACCTGCACGGGTAAACACGCCGTGCTAAGCGATAAACGCTTAGTGGGGAAACACACATATAGCATAAGGACAACCATTCACAACGGTCATCAAGGCACACACATACAGATGGCGTAATCAGAAATACGCATTAAACAAGAGTATGAACATATGAACATGTAAACATATAGAGTCATACCTTCGATAAAGTACCACTGCCTTCATAACACCTCATTAATAAACATATTCGGATGATACATTCTCATAAATATCAAAGCAATTTAAAATGATAAAGTGCCTGCTGACTCAAAGTAGTGGATAACAAGTGAACAAATAGTACTTTATGGGTACGAGCCGATTACAAACAGTACCTTACGGGTACGAATCGAAAGCCATTCTTTACTTTATCATTTGCAAAACATTTTATAAAGGGACCTTAAACAAGATCCGAACACAAAGGGGTTCACGAGGAACTAAGCGGGGACCTGATCGGGGTCCAAACTGAACAAAGGGCTGCAGCTAAAAGACTCTATTAGGCATGCCTAACTATCTACTAGACTGACTCTTGCAGGCTAAAATCATACAATTAACGTCCACAGTTCAATTATAATAATACAGGATTCACATACCTTAATTAACCCGTACATGCGAACATCAACCATCTTACCATTACACAACTCATATTAAGTGACAAAGAGTGCAAAAATCCAAAATTAAACTTCCCTAAGTCATGTGAAATAAACAGGATTTTATTGCAAAAACAGGGTAGGTCACGGTGGTAATCAGATTGGTTGCCACCGTGACATACCAAAGATCTTTGGCAGAATGCAAGTCTGGGGTACCTCATGGTGGTAACTAAGCTAGGTTGGCACCGTGACATACCTAGACCCCAAAACATAAAGCACCTTTGGGGTACCTCACGGTGGTAACTAAACTAGGTTGCCACCGTGACATACCCATTGCCCAGAACAGAAGCTAAAGTCTGGACACCTCACGGTGGTGACTAGATTGGTTGCCACCGTGACATGTTCAAACTCTGGGCAGAATGCATCTGGTTCATGCCTCATGGTGGTAACTAAGTAGGTTGCCACCGTGACCCACGCCCAGTTGCGATTCCTGAAGGCAAATTTCCAGATTTTCAAGCCAAAAATCCCACAACTCACACATCAAACAGCATATCCTCACCCCAATAACAAAATTAAACAATTCAGATATCATTAAATCATGCCATAAACGAATCTTACGCATGAATTCAAGGAACAACATCAATTTACACAATCAATTACATCACTATTCACATCACATATCCATCAATCTCATAAATGATTCCAAAATTCACAATCAAGGTTAAATAGACAAAGAAAACCAAAACCCATAACATAAGAACTAATAAAAGCATCAAGAACACCAAAATTTCCAGAATTTTATTCAATTAACACATGCTATCAAAGCATAACACAATTCCCAAACCTCAAAATTAGAAGCTCTATCACTTGGTTCCACTAGATCCAGCAACTTTCTTGCCTTTAGGATCTCTTGGAGGCTCAGCTAAGCAACAAACCACAAAAATACACAAACTCAAAACCCTTACTTAAAACCTTAAACCAGAAAAATGCAAGGGAAGAAGAAGAACTTGAACAAAAGCAAAACCAAAAGCATAAAGCTTACCAATCAAACATAAGGAGTAATTAATTCCCACCACACCAACTTGAATCCAAGCAAATCACTTAGAGAAGAGCAAAGAGGAAGAAGAAGAGGGAAGGAGAAGGGAGAATGGGAAAATGGGGTTTGGAAATCTGAATTTCCCCTTTTCCTCTTTATCTTTCCTTTCTTTTCTCCCCCTTTACACTTGTCAACATCTTAGTGGAGGGCATTAATCACTCACACACTAGATGCACATGTCACACACACACAATGAAACACTCCAATAATGCACCCTACACATGTATGAGCAACACACACAATGCTCTCTCATCTAACACACGCACTATGATATGCTCACTTGCATATAATCACAACTCCACTTATGCACACCTTATTTCTATATGCACACCCACACCGGGATAAAACCACAAAACATGCAATATTCTCAAAATGCACTTATGATATGCCAAACACATACAAATACATACTCACATATATGGCTCATTCTACTAGGGGGCAAACGGGGTGTGACACTACTACTTCCCCAAGAAAAGTTAGGATGATTTCTTCAACCTAGATTATATGTATTAGAGTAAGGGTTACCACGACCTTGACCTTGAATAAAGCTAACTTGCTCTTCATTATTAGTTACCCCCAAATCACATTCTTCACTAGAATGTCCTAGTTGCCCACAAATGTTACAACTATTTTGCTTACTACCTCCCACTCCTAAACTATTAAGTTTATGAGTTAAGGCTTCTACTTGAGCTTGCAAAGCAACTACAGAAACAAGTGCATGTACTCCCCTAGCATTAGAAGAATTAGAATCCCTTACCTCTCTCGGTAGGTCACATGCAATTATCATTGACATCTCCTCAATAATTCAAATGCTGCTTCGGTTGTTTTTCTCATCAAGGATCCACCAGCTGCAGCATCTATTGTACCTCTTGTAGTTGGGTTAACTCCATTATAGAAGGTTTACATCAAAAGCTCCCTTGGAAGGTTATGGTGTGGACATATTCTTTGCAATTCTTTGAACCTTTCCCAAGCCTCATACAAAGATTCATTGTCATTTTGAACAAATGTAGTGATATCCTTTATGATTTTGGCTGTTTTAGCCAAGGGAAAAATATTTGGATAAAATGCTTGGGCCAATTGGTCCCAAGTAGTAATTGATCCCCTTGCTAGCGAATTCAACCAAGCTTTGGCCTTATCTTTCAAAGTGAAAGGGAAAAGCCTAAGTTTGATTGCATCAGCTGACACACCATTAATCTTAAAGGTATCACATATTTTAAGAAAATTTGCCAAATGAGCATTAGGATCCTCATTTGCCAAACCATAAAATTGAATGCTATTTTAAATCATTTATAATAAAGAAGGTTTAATCTCAAATTGATTTGCGTTTACCGTTGGTCTTACCACTCCTTGTTGAGCACCACTCAATGCAGGTGTGGTAAAGTCCATAAGTCTTGGTGGATTTTCTTCAGCCATGATAATTGGTCTCTTATTCTTGTTCTTCTTTCTATTGGACTTCCGGTTACTTGACAATAATCTTTCAATCTTAGGATTTAAGGGTTCAAGCTCTTCTTGTGAACTTCTTGTACTAGGCATGAACTTTCAAATCCTGTAAAACCAAAAATAAATACAAAGTTACACTAAACAAACTAACAAATTAAAACAAACAACATATTATAATCCAAAATCATAAATCAAGTTTCATAATGGCAAATTGACACATTCTCTAGCAACGGCGCCAAAAACTTGTTGAGTATTTTCTATAGATGCTAATGACCGCAAGTATACGGTGTGCCGAAGCAGTACTTAAGAATGTCGATCCCACGAGGAACGTGATTTACACACTATTACTACCTAATTTTAATCTTGTTTACAATGATCAATTAATGGTAAAGTTGATGTAAACTATTCTAGAATCTAAATTAACTAAACCTAATTATTGTTGGTCAAAGAAGATATAAAGATAAAGGATGATAAGTATAAAAATGGAACTTGAATTAATTGTTCTTAATGATTATAATATTCTTGTCATACAAGCCCAGTTGAATAAATTTCCTACTTACTCTCTCAACATAAATAAGATGGCCTAAAACATGCATAAGTAATTCTATTTCACAACTTTCATTAATGAACTAGAAAATTAAACATGCAAATCTTAGGTTAAGTCACAACCTATAGCAACCATTTTAACACTATGATTTCTCAAATAATGCTTCAATAATGATTTCCCATTAGATTGTAAATATGAATTCATTTTTCAATTAAACTCATATTTATAATGATCATACATAGTATCCTAATAGGAAATTCTACAAGTAAGAACACATGAATTAATATGAACAATAAAACATTTAATATTAAGTAATAAAGTTCAAAATTTACATCACAAAATTTACAAAGAAGAGTAAAAAGATAAGAATTGAAGAAGGAGATTTCTCAACCCTTTTCAAGTCACCAAAGGTAGTCTTCTTCTTTGTATGCTATCTTCTCTTCAAAACATAAACTTCTACTTTAGAAAATTTTACTAAGGAAAGAAAAACTATTCTAACTTACAGAAATTTTTCTTAATAAAAATGTTCAACTCCCTAAATTACAGTTAATAATAAAATTTATAATGTTCTAATTGTGTCTCCTCAGATGTCTCTTAGTAAGAGTTGCAAATGTTAGTGGAAAGGTATAACTCTTCAAAGTGCAATTTGAACTTTTATCTCTAACGGATCTCTCTGTCGCGCTCGCGACAGAGCGCGCCTCTTTCATCGCTCCACCTTCCTTGTGTTTGCCTTCTCCATGCCCCGTCGCGACAGCCTCTCTTCTTTACTTTTCTCCCTTCTTCCTTGGCTTTCCCTTAGCGCATTCTTTCGCGCTCGCGACAGAGCTTCTTTTTCCTTTACTCATTTTGGCTGCTTTTCTCCATTTTCTCCATCTTTTTCCATTCTTCTCCATTGTTCTCCTACACACCCAAAACTCAAAAAAAAACATAAAACACTCCTAATTCTAATACAAATAAACACACATGCATACTATTTTAATCCTAAAACATAGGTTAAATATGAGTTATTTAAGCTCATATCAAGGTCCTCAAGCACGAAAAAAGGGCTGGCTGATCTTGAAGAAGAAATTATGAAGTCCAAGCTTGCAACTACCCAAGTGCCTCTCAATAAAACTATTACTGGCCTCATAAGTGTAAGAGTGGGTTGTTATAATAATAGGAGTGGCGCCCGGAGGATAGTAAAAACACCAACCGCGAAAGTGAATCGAAGGCATTTTTCTAATTTGGGCAGATCCTTGTCTTGGGTCCTTAAGAGGCTAATGAAGGAGGGGATTTTACAGCCATTGTCAGCTAGTCCAGGTAGAAGCCAGGGACAGTCCAATCACAAGGGGGATCGGTATTGTGCCTTCCACCAACACACCGGGCATACCACAAATGATTGCAAGACCTTAAGACATGCTATTCAAGATCTAATTGACTCCAAGCAGATCTCCGACCCAGAAGAGCGAGAGGGAAAGAATAAGATGGATTAAGTGCCTAAGTGGGAAAGGGGAGGATGGTTCCTAAGGACGATGATGGACCATCGACTGCAACATCTGCATTGGCGAGGATGGAAAATGATTACCTATTTAGAATGTTCTTTTTATTTTTGAACTGTTTAATAATGACATTCTAGTTTCATTAATAAGATGAATACTTTTGCTTACTTATGCAATATTTCTTATAATTTCACTATGCATAATCATGATCATGACTCATTCATATTTGATATTGATTCAATTGACGCCATTCCATTTAATCTCAGAACTTTGGACAACACAAAGAAAATCTTGATAGCATATAATGTAACTCTTGAAGAGAGATCAAAACTTGAGAGAAATTCAAGAAAATATGAAAAAATCTTTGCCTGGACCTATAAAGACATGTTAAGAGTTGATCGCGAAATCTCCAAGCACACCATTCCAACATACTCTGATCATGGACCAATCAAGTAGAAGCTCAAAAGACCTAGGCTAAAATGGGCAGAGAAGGTTAAAAAAAGGGGGTCCACAAGCAGAGATAAAGCCAAAATTTTTTTATACAACACTCGACTTGGTTGGTCAATATCATCCCAATAGTCGAGAAGAGAGAAAAAGTACGAGCTTTCAAGATTTGAACAAAACTTGTCCACAAAAAAAAAGAAGAATATAAAAAAAAAGGAATAGAAAAAAAAGAAAAATTGAACAAGAAAAAAAATGGAAAAGAAAAGGGAAGGAAAAGAATCAATATGTAGATTGGAAAGTCATCCTGGGGGCAAGATTTGTTCAAATCCCATTGATCTACACATGCCCGTACTTTGCTATTTTTCTTGACTTTCAAAAAGGACCAAAAGGATTCTATTGACTTACAATGCATATGGGTTGCTCGAGTTTGGGAATAGACATCACAGGGGAGGTCCGCCCTATGGCATCCAATGGACAGGGTCTTCGAAAAGAATCCGATATGTCGATATGGTCTCCCACACCACGTAGAGTTCAAGGACGGAAGGACAATTTATAGATAAGGCTAGGGAGTTGCTCCAGAGGTATGACATTAAAGACCACAAGTCCTCCCTATATTACCCTCAAACCAATGGGGCAGGAAAGGTTATTAACAAGGAGATCTGGGTCAAGATGGTTTAAAACTACAGAGATCGGGCAGAGAAATGGCCCTTTTGCACTTCGAGGCTAGAGAACTACTATCGGAACCTCTACGAGAGTCACATGGGGCAGAAGCAGTGATGGCTAGTCAAAGTAGAGCTCAAATATTTGAGGACATTCATGGAAGCCTAGATTTCGGAAGCCGATAGGGCGTAACAATGCCAGCAGCAGTTAAACACTTCAGATGAGGACATGTCAGAGGATTACCGCCATAGTCAGATCTGTTAAAAAAACACTCTACTCAATCATCTAGGAAGGAAGTCAGGAAGCATCCAATGAAAGAGGGAGATTCAATATTTAAGTAAATGAGACCAGATGTTCCAGACGAATGAGGCAAATTCAGACCAGTGTAGGAAGAGCCATTTGTTCTCCAGAGATTGTTATCCAAGGGAGCAGCAAAAGACAGCGATGAAGACTACTTCGAAGAACTAATCAACATCGACAGACCCAAGAAGTTCTATGGTTAAAGATTAAAAATCAAAAGAAGAGAATAAAAGCCCCGCAGGTCGAAAACCGAAAAAAGGCAGCCTTGCTAAAAATGGGCGCCTCGTCAGGATAAAAACCGAAAAAAGTCATCCTAGGCAAAAATTAGAGGCTTGATAGAAAATGTCTAATCAAGAAAACCCGAGAGGGCTGATTGGAGACAGGAGTTTGAGGCTTACAAGATTTACTCTGAGATTAGATGTAGTTTTGCATTTTGAATCGATGTTAGATAATGATTATGTATAGAGAAATCATACTGAAATGTACACCATCTTTGCAAATACATTATTTTCTAGTTCATTTATAAAAAGAGAAATATCGTTCATTGCTGAATGCATGAAATCTAAATGGCTACACTCTGCTACTGCTCTCACCATCCGGATGTCCAAGTCGATGAGTTCTAGTATCGATTGCGGGACTAAGCACCTACCTCTTGAATGCATTAGTGGGAGTGAAAGAACAACCCCCGATAGATGGCACAATAGTCTTCACCGATAGCTCGCCTAGAGGCCGTGATGTTTAGAGGTAAGAGCCGAAGATAGAGGTCCACCTTGGAAAGATAGGGATGCCTCACTACATCATTAATCTCTCTAAACTATCGGGCACAATGGGTGGTAATGTAAAAAGCAGCCCCATGAAGCCCTAAGGAACCTGATCTGTAACACCCCCCTCCCATACGTAGGCGATCCCATCCGATAAGGAGTAAGATGCCGTATGAGTCAAGGTGCCACCAAACAGATGCAAAGCAATCCATACATTCATTCATAACATACATACCAAAATACGGAATAAATAAAAACTTCACAGGAAAAGAAAACCATAGCTGATCATGCATTAATATAATAAACCATTACAATAATGTTCTGATCAAACCAGCTGGTACAAAAGATATTACATAACCCATAAAATAAGTACAAAAGCGGAAGCTGAAATAAAACTGATACAGGAGAGTTCTATACAAAAAGAATCATCACTGATTACAAAAACTGAGCCCTACACTAAGATCTTCTGTGTTGGCTTGATGGCGGCGACTCTCTCAAAGCAAACTCCTTCCGCACCTGGATGGGTAAAAACACCGTGCTAAGCGATAAACGCTTAGTGGGGAAACACACATATGATATGGATGGCCATTCACAATGGTCGTTAAGGCATAACGCATTCACAATGGCAAAATGCAATAGCTTATAACATAATCCAATTTAATCAAACATGCATCTCATCATATTAATCATTCGGATATCACATTCATATATAGCCAAAACAGAACAGAGCAAACCATTCGAACACCTGCTGACTCGAGGTAGTGGATAACGAGTGTACTGAAGGTACCTTACGGGTATGAATCGAATACTGAGGGTACCTCACAGATACAAATCAAAAGTCATTTCATTTTTATTAAAACACAATATTTTTACTGAGGGGATCTTAAACAAGATCCTAGTATTAAAGGGTTCACGAGGAACCAAACGGGGGACCTGATCGGGGTCCAAACTGAACTGAGGGCTGCAGCTAAGAGACTCTATTAGTCATGCCTAACTATCCACTGACTTGACTATAGCAGGTTATGCGTCATTCAAATCATATTTTAGGATACAACATATAATTCATCTGAAGAATCATGGTATCACTTATATCAAAGCATATAAAAGTATAACATGCATCATACAGCAATATAAGTCCATTCGGAAGAAATACGAAATTCATTTTTGAGTTAAAACCGGGAAATTTCAGAAAATAGGCCGAACGGGGTGACCAACAAGGTGGCCTGGTCATGAGTAGTGACCGGCATCACAACTCGTGATTGGCCTCAAGCTGGGAGTCACGCCTCGTGACTGGGAGTCACGCCTCGTGACTGGCTTCTTCTGGTCACGGGTCGTGACTTGCCCCTTTCCTCTTGCTGGTTACGAGTCGTGACGGGGAGTCACGTCTCGTGACTGGCTTCTTTCTTTGGGCTGGTCACGGGTCGTGACTGGGAGCCACCACCCGTGACTGCCTTCTCTGGCCGGTCACGAGTCGTGACTGGGAGTCACGCCTCGTGACTGGCTTCCTCTTGGCTGGTCACGAGTTGTGACTGGCAGTCACCACTCGTGACTGCCTCTCTGGCTGGTCACGAGGCGTGACTGGGAGTCACGACTCGTGACTGGCCTCTCTTCTTGGCTAGTCACGGACAAAAACAGACAACGAGAATTTCAACAGTAATGCGATTTTCCAGAATTCCAGAACTCAAAAATCAATCCCAAAATTGAATCAAAACCATACAAATCTGTTCTTACCTTCCAGAAGACATCTCATACAATATAATCAACATAAATACAACTCAATTCAGAAATTAAAACAACCAAATCAAGCATAAATGCATTCAAGTTTCTCAAAGAATATAAACCCTAAATTACAGTAAACTCAAATTACGCACAATTCACAAACAAAAATCCCAAACCTGAGATTCTAAGCTTCAATCACTTAGCTCCACTAGTCCCAGCAATATCCTTGCCCTTAGGATCGCGAGGAGCTTCAGCTAAACACAACACATCCAAGAACACCCAAAAATACAAACCCTAAGTTAAATCTAATTCCAAAGGAGAAGAAGATGAAAACAAATGAAAAACAAGATGAGGAATGCAATGACTTACCAAAAGAATGCCAAGGAGATGATTGATTTCCACTAACAGTAGCTTAATCCAAGCTAGGGTTCCCAAATAAAAGCAAAGGAAGAAGATGAGCTAGAGAAGAAGAAGAAGAATCGGGAAAAAGAATTAAGTCCCTGCCTTCTCACTTTTCCTTCTCTACTAACTCATCTTTTTCCCTAACCCTACACTTATCACTTTCCTATTGGTGGAAACCAATCACTCACACCACTCAAACAAATACTTCTCACACACAATGCACTCCCAACTAATGCACACCCTACAATGGTATGCACACACACACTATGCATTCCCAACTTAAAACACCTTAATATGATATGCTCAAATGCACACAAACATTTCCCAATTAATTCACACACTAATGTCATACATATAACCATATGTTAATAAACCCCAAAAACATGCATTTTACCGAAATACCCTTATGATATGCCGAACACATGCAAATGCTTGCACACACAGACAGGCTCATACTACTAGGGGGCAAACGGGGTGTGACAACTCTCCCCTACTAATAAGAATATTGTCCTCGAAATTCTCACCTGAACTGAACGACTGTGGATACTGAGCTCTCATCAACTCTTCCGGTTCCCAAGTCGCTTCCTCGACTCCATAATGGTTCCATAACACTTTTACCAAAGGGATCTGCTTACTTCTCAATTGCCTCACCTCACGGGCTAGAATGGCTCGCGGTTCCTCATCAAAGGAAAAATTTGGCTGAACCAGAATATCCTGAACTGAAAGAACATGCGACGGATCTGACCTGTACCGACGAAGCATCGAAACATGGAACACATCGTGCAACTTTGCCAACTCCATCGGTAAAGCCAATCTATAGGCTACTGGTCCAACCTTACCCAGAATCTCATAAGGACCTATGAAATGAGGACTAAGTTTACCTTTCTTTCCAAATCGAAGCACTTTCCTCCAAGGCGAAACTTTAAGGAAAACCTTGTCCCCGATCTGAAATTGCACGTCTTTCCTCTTCAAATTGGCATAAGACTTTTGCCAATCCTTGGCCGCCTTCAAATTTCGCTGCACCACTCTGATCTTCTCTTCAGTATCTCTAACCAACTCTGACCCAATCACTGATCTCTTGGATAGCTCGGTCCAACAAACCGGAGTCCTACACTGACGACCATACAAAGCCTCATACGGTGCCATACCGATGCTCGACTGAAAGCTGTTGTTGTAGGCAAACTCCATCAGCGATACATATCAGTCCCAACTACCCGAAAAATCCAAAGCACAAGCCCTCATCATATCCTCCAGAATCTGAATGACCCTCTCTAACTGACCATCTGTCTGAGGATGAAATGCTGTACTGAAGTTCAACTTAGTGCCTAAAGCTCTCTGCAACTCTTTCCAAAACTTGGAAGTGAACCTCGGATCCCGATCTGAAACTATGGATAAAGGTACACCATGCAACCGAACTATCTCATCCACATAGATACTGGCCAATCTATCCATCGAGTAGTCCACTCTAACTGGCAGAAAATGAGCTGACTTCGTAAGCCGATCCACTATTACCCAAACTGAGTCATGCTTCTTCTGAGTCAAAGACAAACCGGATACAAAGTCCATGGCGATATCATCCCACTTCCACTTAGGAACGGATAAAGGCGTAAGCAATCCTGAAGGAACTTGATGCTCGGCCTTTACCTGCTGACAAGTCAAGCACTTGGACACAAAATCCACAATGTCTCTCTTCATATCGGACCACCAATAAAACTGTTTCATGTCCCGATACATCTTCTCACTGCCAGGATGCATAGTAAAAACTGTACTATGCGCCTCACTCATGAGCTGTTTCCTCAAATCCTCAGACTCTGGCACACACAAGCGATTTCTGAACATAAGCACCTCATCCTGAACTGAGAACTCTAACTGCTTACCCGATCTGACCTCTTGCACTATCAGCTGAAGCCTCTGATCATCCCTCTGAGCATCAATAATCCCCTGTCTCAAGGTAGGCTTCACACGCAACAGAGCAATCAAAGCCCCATCTAAATCAAATCTCCATCTGAACCGTCTCAGGAACAAGGCTGAAACTGACTTCCGACTCAAAGCATCAGCGACTACATTGGCCTTACCAGGATGGTAATCCACAATGTAGTCGTAATCCTTAAACAACTCAAGCCAATGGCGCTGTCTCATGTTCAACTCTTTCTGTGTGAGGAAGTACTTCAAGCTCTTATGGTCCGAAAAGATCCTACACTTTTCCCCATACAGATAATGATGCCAAATCTTCAAAGCAAAGATCACAGTCGCCAACTCTAGATCATGCGTCGGATAGTTCTTCTCATGTGGCTTTAACTGTCGAGAAGCATAAGCCACGACCTTACCTTCTTGCATCAAAACACATCCAAGGCCAACACCCGAAGCATCGCTATAAATGATAAACTCTTTACCCGAGATGGGTTGAGTAAGTATAGGAGCCTCAACAAGCAACTGCTTTAACTGATCAAAACAAGCCTGGCATCTATCTGACCACTCAAATCTGATCCCTTTCCTCAACAATCTAATCATCGGAGCGGCAATCACAGAAAAACCCTTAACAAACCGGCGGTAGTACCCTGCCAAACCAAGGAAACTCCTCACTTCCTGAACATTCCTAGGCGCTTTCCAATCAACTATCACCTCAATCTTGGCTGGATCCACCTGAATACCCCTAGCTGAAACAATGTGACCCAAGAATGACACTTCCCGAAGCCAAAAATCACACTTGCTAAGCTTGGCAAACAACTGATGCTCCCTCAACATCTGCAAAACCAATCTGAGATGCTCCTCATGCTGACTCTCATCCTTGGAATACACCAAGATGTCATCAATGAACACTACTACAAGTCGATCTAAGTATGGCCTAAACACACGGTTCATCAGATCCATAAAAGCCGCTGAAGCATTGGTCAAACCAAACGGCATCACAAGAAACTCATAGTGACCATACCTAGTCCGAAATGCAGTCTTAACCACATCTGCATCCTGAACTCGAAGCTGATAGTACCCTGACCGAAGATCTATCTTGGAGAAAACACCTGCACCTCGAAGCTGATCAAACAAATCTTCAATCCTAGGCAACGGATACTTATTCTTCACTGTGACCTTATTAATCTGCCTGTAGTCGATACACATCCACAAAGATCCATCTTTCTTCTTGACAAATAGAACTAGAGCTCCCCAAGGAGATATGCTAGGTCGAATAAACCCCTTATCCAATAGCTCTTGTAGTTGAGTCTTAAGTTCCCTCAACTCTACAGGAGCCATCCGATAAGGTGCTTTCGAAATAGGTGTGGTACCCGGCATAATCTCAATGGACAACTCGACCTCTCTCTTAGGAGGCAAACCAGGCAACTCGCTCGGGAACACATCACTAAACTCCCGCACTACAGGAATGTCCTCAATCTGAACTTGATCTCTCTTGGAATCCAACACAACTGCTAGAAAAGCCTCACAACCTTTCCTAATAAACCTCTTAGCTTGCATCGCAGAAATCACATTATTTAAAGAACTAGCACCCAAACCTTTCATAAACACAGGAGACTGACCTCTATCCCGAAGCACAACTGTCTTCCTATGGCAATCAACCACAGCCCGATGCTTACCCAACCAGTCCATACCCAGAATTAGATCAAACTCTCTGAAAGGCAACTCAATCAAATCCGCAGGAAGCACAACTCCCTCAACCATAAGGGGACAACTCCTAAAGACTCTACTCACACTGACACTATGCCCTAATGGACTGGTCACACAAATCTCATAATCTAATTGATCAACCACATGCAACTTATCAACAATTTTATCTGTGCACAAGTATGAGTGTGTGGAACCAGGGCCAATTAGAGCATACAATTCAGTGTCATGGAGTAGGAACTTACCAGCAATAACATCAGGCGCATCCTGCTCCTCTCTGGCTCTCACAGCATAAGCTCTAGCTGCGACTGGCAACTCACGATCCACTGTCTCTGATGCCGCACCCTCTCTAGGTCGACAACCTCGACCTCTACCACGGCCTCTACCACGGGTAGCCTGCGAAGCATTCGAACCAACCCTACTGGCCTCTCTCTCTGGGAACCTGAATCCTCATGCAATCTCGGACAACTAGCCAAAAGATGCTCAGTGCTCCCACACCTGAAGCACGCACCAGAGAGCCACCTACACTCACCCCGATGAGTCTTACTGCAATGAGGACAAACTGATACAGTCTCTGATCTGCCACCTCTACCAGAACCTGACACAGCTGCAGAACCCTGTCTTCTACCTCTAGAAGCTGGGCCAGATGATGACTTATCCTGCGGGTTCCTCGATCTCTTACCCGAGGATGAAGAAGATCCTCCACGAGAAGGGTTCCTCCTCTGAGCCCTCTCTCTCAGCACAGTCTCAGATCTCTCAGCCCTCACGGTAGCCTCCACAATCTGATAATAACTTACCCCAGGCATGCACATCAAAGAAATCAAAGCAATCTTCAAAGACTCATTCAATCCCACCTCAAAATGCTTGCATCTGAAATCATCTGTCATAACCCCATGCGGAGCATAGCGAGACAACCGATTGAACTCTTTCTCATAATCTGAAACTGACATGGTCCTCTGCCTCAAACTCAAAAACTGCGCCCATCTAGCATCTCTATAAGTCTGAGTAACATACTTCTTTGTGAACTCACCCTCAAAGAACTCCCAAGTGATCAGATCCGGTAGCTGAGGATGCCTGCAAACCAATTCCCACCATTCAAAAGCAGACCCTTGCAGTAAAACTAGAGCACACTCTGCCTGCTGGTCGGGAGGACACCGAATCTCTCTCAGAGCACGCTTCACTTTATCTAACCATTTCTCAGCCATCTCTGACTCATCCAAACCTGTGCCATAAAAGTCTTCCACACCTGCCCTTCTGAAGTTCTCCATAGGGGCTCTAGGAGCAGTCATTCTCTCCAAAACCCTAGCCATGTCCTGATGCAATCTAAACATAGCCTCAAAAGGCATGGCTGCGGCCTCGGGCTGGACCCTAGCATGCTGAGCCGACACAGAAATTGATGGATCTACTGCTTGAGGGTTCACACTCTCAGCGGACTCCTCAAGTGATCCACGAGCAGAGTTAGAAGCCATCTAAACAAATAAGAAACAACCGTATCAGCTAACACAGATCTAGACAAATAAACATCTAAGTAACTCAACATAACATCAACAACACCCAGAAATGCCTAAACCGAGGCTCTGATACAAAAAACTGTAACACCCCCTTCCCATACGTAGACGATCCCATCCGATAAGGAGTAAGATGCCGTATGAGTCAAGGTGCCACCAAACAGATGCAAAGCAATCCATACATTCATTCATAACATACATACCAAAATACGGAATAAATAAAAACTTCACAGGAAAAGAAAACCATAGCTGATCATGCATTAATATAATAAACCATTACAATAATATTCTGATCAAACCAGCTGGTACAAAAGATATTACATAACCCATAAAATAAGTACAAAAGCGGAAGCTGAAACAAAACTGATACAGGAGAGTTCTATACAAAAAGAATCATCACTGATTACAAAAACTGAGCCCTACACTAAGATCTTCTGTGTTGGCTTGATGGCGGCGACTCTCTCAAAGCAAACTCCTTCCGCACCTGCACGGGTAAAAACACCGTGCTAAGCGATAAACGCTTAGTGGGGAAACACACATATGATATGGATGGCCATTCACAATGGTCGTCAAGGCATAACGCATTCACAATGGCAAAATGCAATAGCTTATAACATAATCCAATTTAATGAAACATGCATCTCATCATATTAATCATTCGGATATCACATTCATATATAGCCAAAACAGAACAGAGCAAACCATTCGAACACCTGCTAACTCGAGGTAGTGGATAACGAGTGTACTGAAGGTACCTTACGGGTACGAATCGAATACTGAGGGTACCTCACAGGTACAAATCAAAAGTCATTTCATTTTTATTAAAACACAATATTTTTACTAAGGGGATCTTAAACAAGATCCTAGTACTGAAGGGTTCGCGAGGAACCAAACGGGGGACCTGATCGGGGTCCAAACTGAACTGAGGGCAGCAGCTAAGAGACTCTATTAGGCATGCCTAACTATCCACTGACTTGACTCTAGCAGGTTATGCGTCATTCAAATCACATTTCAGGATACAACATATAATTCATCTGAAGAATCATGGTATCACTTATATCAAAGCATATAAAAGTATAACATGCATCATACAACAATATAAGTCCATTCGGAAGAAATACGAAATTCATTTTTGAGTTAAAACCGGGAAATTTCAGAAAATAGGCCAAATGTGGTGACCAATAAGGTGGCCTGGTCACGAGTAGTGACTGGCCTCAAGCTGGTCACGAGTCGTGACTGGGAGTCACGCCTCGTGACTGGCTTCTTCTGGTCACGGGTCGTGACTTGCCCCTTTCCTCTTGCTGGGCACGAGTCGTGACGGGGAGTCACGTCTCGTGACTGGCTTCTTTCTTTGGGCTGGTCACGGGTCGTGACTGGGAGCCACCACCCGTGACTGTCTTCTCTGGCCGGTCACGAGTCGTGACTGGGAGTCACGCCTTGTGACTGGCTTCCTCTTGGCTGGTCACGAGTTGTGACTGGCAGTCACCACTTGTGACTGCCTCTCTGGCTGGTCACGAGGCGTGACCGGGAGTCACGACTCATGACTGGCCTCTCTTCTTGGCTAGTCACGGACAGACACAGACAACGGGAATTTCAACAGTAATGCGATTTTCTAGAATTCCAGAACTCAAAAATCAATCCCAAAATTGAATCAAAACCACACAAATCTGTTCTTACCTTCCAGAAGACATCTCATACAATATAATCAACATAAATACAACTCAATTAAGAAATTAAAACAACCAAATCAAGCATAAATGCATTCAAGTTTCTCAAAAAACATAAACCCTAAATTACAGTAAACTAAAATTACGCACAATTCATAAACAAAAATCCCAAACCTGAGATTCTAAGCTTCAATCACTTAGCTCCACTAGTCCCAGCAATATCCTTGCCCTTAGGATCGCGAGGAGCTTCAGCTAAACACAACACATCTAAGAACACCCAAAAATACAAACCCTAAGTTAAATCTAATTCCAAAGGAGAAGAAGATGAAAACAAATGAAAAACAAGATGAGGAATGCAATGACTTACCAAAAGAATGCCAAGGAGATGATTGATTTCCACTAACAGTAGCTTAATCCAAGCTAGGGTTCCCAAATAAAAGCAAAGGAAGAAGATGAGCTAGAGAAGAAGAAGAAGAATCGGGAAAAAGAATTAAGTCCCTGCCTTCTCACTTTTCCTTCTCTACTAACTCATCTTTTTCCCTAACCCTACACTTGTCACTTTCCTATTGGTGGAAACCAATCACTCACACCACTCAAACAAATACTTCTCACACAAATTGCACTCCCAACTAATGCACACCCTACAATGGTATGCACACACACACTATGCATTCCCAACTTAAAACACCTTAATATGATATGCTCAAATGCACACAAACATTTCCCAATTAATTCACACACTAATGTCATACATATAACCATATGTTAATAAACCCCAAAAACATGCATTTTACCGAAATACCCTTATGATATGCCGAACACATGCAAATACTTGCACACACAAACAGGCTCATACTACTAGGGGGCAAACGGGGTGTGACATGATCCTTATCCGCCACCTCACCCAATCTAGTGACACATTCAAAGGAATGCAACCGAAGCCTGGAGAGAAAATAACTCAGTGAATAGCTGCCGATTACTCTAGAAGGGGGCTTTGATAGTAGCTTCAACTTTTCTTGCAGTCATACCCTTTTTTAAAAAAAAGATAAAAGGCCATTAGAGTTAAAAACCGTAAGTGGCTCTCTAAGCAAAAGTTAGGCCAAAAGGCAGGGTGAAAGTCTGGAAATAGGCGGTTTGTCCTACAAAAAATGAATAAAATCTGCTGGAGTGGGTTGGGTCCATTCCAGGCACAAATTAGGCACACGGTTGTGTGAAAATCCCCAAAGGGACACATTTCCCGCTAAGAAAAGCTAGTTTTAAAATCCACAAGGGACGCACTACCTTTAAAACAATGACTTTTGAAGCCTGGAGTGATAAGGTGGCATTACTTCGAATAATTTCCCTTTAGGCATATAGTGCATAACTTAGGACTCGAGTTAATGTTTTGGAGGCAAAATGCCCATTGACCGAGAGGCAAAGATGTGCACGGGTCAGTTCTCTTTAAAAAATTATGGATCAGAATCTTTAAAGCCAAGACGACGCTTTTCTAGATCCTTGGGGGCATCAGACAATGTGAGCAGCCGAGCAGTACCCTCAGCAAATCTCTTAACCACCTAGGATGTGATCTATCCATTTTTGCATCTCACATGCATCTCACATGCATAGATCTTTTGCATATCCCCCTGTATATCACGTGTATTCAATCCTTTATGCATATAGTTGTGTACACCTAATTTTGTACATTAATCCTTTGTTTGTGTTTCGTGCGTATAGCTTTATGCATACATTTCACACACATTATGCACGCACAATCTTTTGTATGTACTTTTGTGCTAATACTTTTGCAGGAAAAGGCCGAACCGAGGGATAGCTTCGGCAAGATGAAGACACCGCAAGTTAAAATCATGCGATAACTTGTAAAGTCCTTTATCAAGGCATTCTCAAGTCCTTTTCTCAAGGCATTTCAAATCTCTTTTGAGCATTCTCAGTTTCTTCGGAGCATTATCTTTAAGTCCTTTTTCCAAGGCATTCTTAGTCTCTTCGAAGCATTATCATTAAGTCCTTTTTCCAAGGCATTCTTAGTCTCTTCGGAGTATTATCTTTAAGTCCTTTTTCCAAGGCATTCTTAGTCTCTTTGGAGCATTATCTTTAAGTCCTTTTTTCTAAGGCATTCTTAGTATCTTCAGAGCATTATCTTTAAGTCCATTTTTTTAAGGCATTCTTAGTCTCTTTGGAGCATTATCTTTAAGTCCTTTTTCTAGGGCATTCTTATTCTCTTCGGAGCATTATCTTTAAGTCCTTTTTTCAAGGCATTCTTAGTCTCTTCGGAGCATTATCTTTAAGTCCTTTTTTCAAGGCATTCCTAGTCTCTTCGGAGCATTATCTTTATGTCCTTTTTTATAAGGCATTCTTAGTCTCTTCGAAGCATTATCTTTAAGTCCTTTTTCTAAGGCATTTTCAGTCTTTTCGGAGCATTATCTTAAAGTCCTTTTTCTAAGGCATTTTCAGTCTATTCGGAGCATTATCTTTAAGTCCTTTTTCTAAGTCATTTTCAGTCTATTCGGAGCATTATCTTTAAGTCCTTTTTTAAGGCATTTTCAGCCACTTCGGAGCATTATCTTTAAGTCCTTTTTCAAATGCATTCTCAGTCTCTTCAGAGCATTATCTTTAAGTCCTTCCTTTTTCTAAGCCATTTTCAGTCTCTTCGGAGCATTATCTTTAAGTCATTTTTCTAATGCATTTTCAGTCTCTTCGGAGCATTATCTTAAAGTCCTTTTTCTAAGGCATTCTCAGTCTCTTCAGAGCATTATCTTTAAGTCCCTTTTTAAAGGCATTCTCAGTCTCTTCAGAGCATTACCTCTAAATCCTTTTTTCAAGGCATTTTCAGTCTCTTCAGAGCATTATCCCTTAAGTCCTTCTTCTAAGACGTTCCCAATCTCTTCAGAGCATTAAGTTTTTTCCAAATCCTTTCAATCCAAGGGAATGTTCGCGCTTTGTAGCCTGGGTAATGGCTCGGGAACAACCAACCCTCATTTAGGGGGCCACAGGTCCGACATCTACCCCAGCAAGTATGTACTGCCACAGGTACGCACCTCTTTTATATACCTTGCACGTTGGCTTCTCCCCTTTTTATAGGAAAAGAGGTTCAGGATAAGCGTCAGCAAAGACAACAAAGAATGAGTCACCATGCTGACCCAAGGATGGTCAACAGATAGACACAGCGCAAGCCAAGATGAGGCCAGCAGAGCACATGCGGTAGAACAGATCGCAACAGAGATTGTGGTTAGATAACACTGCATCTCACAGACACCGTGCAAGCTGAGATGAGACCAGGGAGACACCTGCGATAGAACATATCATAACAGAGATTGTGGTTAGATAACACTGCATCTCATAGACACCGTGCAAGCCGAGATAAGGCTAGCAGGACACCTGCGATAGAACAGATCGCAACGGGATTGTGGTTAGATAACACTGCATCTCACAGATACCGTACAAGCCGGGATGAGGCCAGCGGGACACCAGCGATAGAACATATCGCAAACAGAGACTGTAGTTAGAGAACACTACATCTCACAGATACTGCATGAGCTGATACAAGGCTAGCGAGACACCAATGATAGAATATATCGCAAACAGAGGTTGTAGTTAGAGAACACTACATCTCACAGACTCCGTGCAAGCTGGGACGAGGCTAACGGGACACCAGCTATAGAACGACAGAGGCTGTAGTTAGAGAACACTACTCCTCACACCGTGCAAGCCGAGATGAGGTCAGCGGGACAAATTGCAATTGGGTTGTAGTTGGATAACACTGCACCTCGCACCGTGCAAGCCGAGCAGAGGCTAGCAGGACAATGCGAATGAGCCACAGTTGGATAACACTATAGCTCAACAGCGATAAGCCGCAACCTTCCACACAGCAGAAAAGGTAATGGCTACCTCGGTACGCATCTCTTTCCTTCTTCTCTGAATTTTGGCTCATCTAGGCACTAGTCCACTAGTTGCCCCAAAATTGGGGGCAACTGTAGACACTAGGTCCTGAGGCAGCCCAGATCAGAGTTACCCAATGATGATAATATGCCTACTCACAAGCAAAAAGGTTAAAAGTGATGATTTCCTGATCAAATTTACATTTTAGAGTAAAAAATAAAAAAATAATAATAAAAAATATTTTGAAAATTAGATTTGAAAAATGGGGTTTAGAAATTGTAGTATTTTTAGTTAAATTTAATTAAAAAAAAATCGCGAATGTCAGCCGCGGCAGCGCCAGTGCGCAGCGCTCGCGCGTGAGTGACGTGTAGAGCGCCGCCCGCACGCCCAGCGCCCTCTACCGATGCCCGTCCCGCTCTTCGACGGGCGTCGGTCGCCCCCGTTTCTTTCGAAAATGCCCAGTTTGCTTGTTTTCTGGATTTTTTGCACAAAGTTGGATTTCTATCCCCTTTTTGGGGGGTTTTCAAGATTTCTTCCATTTTTAGGAGGTTTTCAAGATTTCAATTTTGTATCTTTAGTTCTATCACGCTATGTTGCTAATGTAATTAATTTATTTTGTCCATGCACACATTATTCCATTCATTCTCACACTTGTATGTTTTTATTCTTTTTATTTATTTGATTTATTTTCTTGATCGGCTTAATTAAAATATTTATTAATTGGATTCATTTGATTTGCTTCATTATTTTACTTTATATATTTCATTTATTTTGATTGATTAACATTTTAATTCATTTATAATTCTTTTGATGTCACCTCATTTTTTTATTTTAATTTGTTATTTATTATTTTATGCGTTTAATTGGTCTTATTGATTTAATTACTAATATGATTTTATTTGTGTTTATTTTTATTTCAAAACTTATTTTCTTTGCTTGGGCATTTTTGCGAGCACACGGGGAGACTCAGGAGGCACGTTTGTCGTGGTCTTTTCCTTAATTTTTGATTATTTGTATTGTTTTCCTTATTCGGATTATTCATTTTTTTACCATGTAATCTTTAATAGAATTATTTATGCACGTATAAAAAGAAAATCACAAAAACATTTATATTAATTAATTTGGTATTTTTCTACATCAAAAATGGGACCAATGTCCTAGTTTTTCATACCTAAATAAACCATCACCTTTAACATTTTTTAAGGTATGCATGCGAGGCCTAATGTCCTCATCCTTAATAAATCGCCTATTTTATGTATGATTTATAGTTTATTTACAATGGGGGTTGTATTCCGCCCCTAGTTTTGCTGTAATTTATTTTCATATGCTTTATGTTAATTATGCTTTTATTTATTGCTTTCCCTAAATAGATAACCTGCTCTTTAATTAAATTGCATGGAATTGAATGAGAAATGGGATGGAATGCTAAATTCAAAACTCCATTATAAACTTAACCAAGGTATGAATAAATGGGAAGTTCTGAACCTTCTCTGGTCTTTGGGCTCAATGAGGCGAGAGGGCCATCTCAATGTTCTATTGGGGTGGTGTAACACCCCCATACCCCCAGTAAGGAATATCGGGGCGTTACGCGTCACATACTTACACATATACATATACATATACATACACTAGCGGAAGCGATAACAATAAAATAATTAGATTATCGTTAGGGCCAAACAAAACACACTTCTCTTATAACATATATAAACTGTACATATTACAAAAGCTTTATACATATACATCTTCGGTACATATACCAAACAGTTAACATATATATATAAACACTGTACTTTCTATCTACATAATGATGTTACTCAAAATGTAAAAACTCTATTTCTATTTTATACAAAAAGAAATCTTAACAAAACTCCTAGTGGCCTTGACCCGCAGATGTCCGCTCACTGGTCCGAACTTGTAAACCTACACGGAAATAAACATCCGTGCTAAGTGATAACGCTTAGTGGGGATGAAAATAATGTAGAGGACTTCTTTTCGAAGTCACAAATAAATCACACATTTCATGTAACAAAATCAACTAGCTCATGCATATAGCTTTTATACGTATATAGGTTGCATGTTCAAATATCAAATACTATGAGCTCACATATATATAACATCTACTCTTTTGCTTATTCATGTACACTACAACTTGTACATATCCTTTATTCAAATATACGCTATCATATGTCCACATTCGCGTAAACACACTCATGTAATCATAGACTTGTATACAGAACTATAATGTACTTAAAGATGACTTTCATGTACTATAGCATCTATCCAGAATAATACTTTTAATCATCTCGAGTTCACTACACAACGTTAATAAGACAAGCCTGAATTCCTTTCATGGTGGATACGGGTAACTCTGGATACTGTTTACAGTATCTTACATGTGGAGAATTAACTCAAACTCTATGGAATACACGAGGTATTCTGAACTTTGGGCACAACTAAGGCCAACTCTAGCAGCTGCACTCTAGCCCTTTATAAGCATGCTTATCTATCCACTATAATGGTAATCAGGCTCAATAACAACTCAATTATACGCTACTCTGATGCCAAAGCATAGATTACAACTCAAGTGCATTCATCAACTTCAGAGGCATTTAATTCATATACAGTCTTTATGAATCATGTTCAACAACTAAAAGCATGTAACATTTAAATTCCATGCATAAACTCTTATATCACATCATCATATATATGCACTCATAGGTTCATACATTTTTATCACAACATTTACAATCCTTAATACCATTATACATTGCTACTTTATTAGTTAAATTACCAATCTTAAACATACTCAAATGCATTTCCCCGTTGATAACTACTTTATAGTCATTTGCTAACCCTAAACATGCATAATAAGCTAAGGGGAAGGGTAAGGGGTTGACCCATGGCAACTAGGAGCTCAAAAATAAGAAGAAAAAGCTTTATATGCATTGTTCTATCGCAAGGTCGCGACCTGTGTCGCGATCGCGACAGAGGCTCGCCTCTGGTGCCTCACGAGACTACTTTTTACCCTAAACTTGTATCGCCAAAACCACCCTCTAGTCCACATTTTTAGGCAAAGTGGTCTTCATAAGAATTGTTCACTAGGATGTTATATTTCAAATGGGATAAATTTCAGGTCTTTTTGACATCTAGAACTCCATATATGATTCAAACAATATATACTGTTCCAGTGAACCCGCCAGAACAGGGTCACCTGCGTTCTAATTACTTTTTGGGATACTTAGATCTAGAATTAGATCAAGTATCCTCTTAGACATTTTTAACTAAGGAGCTTAGGTTTCAGATGCAATTTGAATTAACTCAATGGAATCCCTATAACTCTACTTATCATAAATACAATAAACAGAGGTCTGATGACAAATAAGCAGAATTTCACAAAATCAAACTCTATCATCAACACACACACTCAAATGATCAAGTTACATACTTATAAACATATATACACATGTCATGAGCACTGCAAGAAATCAAAATGAACATCTTGAGCTAATTAAAGCTCAACAAGCATCTCTTTATTTCCACATGTCTTTGTTCAAGCATTTTTCATGTAAACACATGCAAAATTAACACAATCACACTCGATCCCTACCTTAGGTGACTTAACCGCTTCTCTCTAATTGATTCCGAGCTTCTCCTTTCCCTTATCCATAACTCTCATGCAAAACCAGACCAAAACACTTAGGTTAACCCTCTTTTCACTTTAAATCAAAAACAAAGAGAAAAAGGAGGTCAGATCGGAAAACAAATCCAGCTTACCTTTTGAAGAGACCTAATCAAGGCCCTTCTACACTCTCTTTAACCAATCCAAGTGGTTCTCTTATAGAACAAAGCAAATGGATAAAGAAGAAAAACAAAGAAATGGCAAGAAGGAGGGACACGACAACTAAGAGCAAAGAAAATAAAAAGGTGAATTATAAGGCCAAATGCAGAAATTGAAAATGGGAGTAGGAAAGTAGCCGGTCAACTCTTATCTAACCCAAATAAAGCCAAACCTTCTCACATAATGCTCACCTACAAGCCATAAATACCAACCATTTCCTTTAATTCATCCATATCTTAAGCCAAGCCAAGCCAAACCAAGTGTCTCTTCCCTACAATGACACTTGGCACACTCCTTTATGCATACAAATAAATCCCTTGCCAAGTGTCACACTTCTACATTGCCACTTGTCAATCTCCTATGCCGCCACGTGTCACTCTCCTACAATGCCACGTGTCCCATACACATCTCAAGATCTCTTAAAACCCACTTGAGTAAGCATCTCACGAGAGGGTTCTGTCGCGCTCGCGACAGAACGCTCACATCCACACCAACCAGCTATAGTTGGAAAACCGCTGGAGTGTTATGTCACGCCTTCGATACTTGTCGCGCTCACGATAGAACTCTCGCACCCAACACTTACTTTTCTGAACAAAACTCCGTAATTCTTCTAGGGCCACTTTGGGGTGTTACAGGTGGGGCCTCCAAGACACCACTTGTGTCCCGTAAAAAGGCTCAATTTGCATAGTCCTAGGCACCATGAGGCAAGAGGGCCATCTTAATGTTCTATTAGGATGGGGCCTCCAAGACACCTCTGGTTTGCCCAAGCGCGAGGCGAGAGGGCCATCCTAATATTTTATTAGGGTGGGGCCTCCAAGACTCCTCCGGCTTGTCCACGATGGACATAGCAGCGATGTCTTAGGCTCGCTGAGGCTAGACGACCTTTCACAATGTTCTATTGGGTGGCGACTCCAAGAAACCTCCTTGTTGCCCTGAATGGACGCACTTGTAATTCCTTACAAGTTTAAACGAACCTCATCCCGAAAGCCCTAAAAGTGGGCTCTTCAGGGTGCCCCGGGGTTCGGTGCGCGTCACACCCTAGTATCACTCCGGTAGAAATCTGTGAACCGGATAAACAGGGTGTAGATCCCGTGGTCCACAACAGTATAGAGTGACCCCAAAGGATCACTCAACAATATCATTGAACACTCTATCACTTTTCACTATGCCAGTCGGTCATTAGCCTACCCAATGGAGTTGTCACGACCCCACAATAGTACAGTTTCCCTATGGCTAGCCATTATATCCTATACTAGATCAACTACAAGACACTATTAAGGGCAGAAAAATTCATAATACCTTTTCAAAATACAGAAACATTCAACTCATTTCAATAATTTCCATAAAATTATTACAAACATAAAATGTATTCTATAATCACTTTATACTATTACTTTTCAAAATTTAATAATATACATTAGAAATTTCATAATCCATTCAATCAAATATACCCTTAATACTATCATTTTTTTTTATTCATTCACCATTTAATTTATTAATTTATATCCCAAATTACCTATAAATGTCATTATTTAACACTAAATATCAAACTACTTCAATACACAAATCCTGCATCATTCGGCCAACTAGAAAAAAAATTCTACAAATTTTCTTATCGCAAATTAAGCCATTTATCATTCATTTCTAACCTCCTAAGGCACAATTATCAAGTTTATTTCAATTTCACACACAAAATTCACAGAATTCAATTTAAACCTAACCCAAAATCATGGAATTTCCAAGGAAACAATTGAATTTAGTAATCACAAACCTCTTATACTTCTCTAGGCCTCCAAAACTTCCTTCTCCTTGCCTTTTCCCTTTGAGCAACCTTCCCCTCTCTTTTCCTCTACATTAGCCGAATTCCGTCCAAGAAAAATCCATTAAATCCTTGCTTCAATAATCAAATCTAACAACATAATCAACTTATGTACACCCTAAACTACTTAAGTGAACCATTAATTTAATTAAAATCCATCAATTTTACTTACGTCACTTTACACCCCTCACTTGAATTCTTCAAATTCTATCACATTTCCTTCCCCAAATGAAGATTAGCACTCACCACTTAATCAAAAAGGGGTTAAATTCTAGTAGAGGGGCTTGGATTTGAGAGATTTATGAAGAAAATTGAAGAGAAAAAGAGAGAAAGGAGAAGGATATCATTCGGTCTTGGAGAAGCATTAAGAAGGAGGAAAAGAATGCTGGAAAATCTAGGGAATGCTTCATTTAATCACCTATTTAAAGTGTTAGGTAAGGGGTTGGGTTTCACTTATCCCCTTGGCCCATTAAATCAATTAGTTAATTACCCAATTATGCCACCACAATTTAATTCTCTCACTATTCAATTTCAATTTCACTCAAATTCAATTATAAAATTCTAATATATTTTTATTAGCTTACACTTAAAATTTCAGGTCAATCGGAGACTATTTCCCGATCCGATAATTATTTACCTGTCCGATAGCTGACTTTTTACTGTCATTAAAATATTAATTTTTTATACCAATGGATTATAATCGTTATTATGAGCATGTCCATATTTTTCAGAATATTTTTTTGAGGTATGTAGCTAAGGATATGGTCCGGTCAATACATTAGTCAAAATTAGGTCAATTCGGACTGGAGGAGCCATTAGACGCCTGTCTGAAGTCACAGACGGCCTAGCCATCCCTCCACCGATGGCCTGGCCGTCCCTTAACTGATGGCCTAGCCACCTATTGCCCCACAAATGCTCGTCTATCACCACAGACGACAGTCTGCTCAGGACAGACACCCTAAAACCCCTCTTTCCACTGTTTCGGTCATTTCGGACTCGTTTGACCTCAAATTTTTGCTACGGACTCGTCATAACCAGTGTTTTCTGATGTTAAAATAAAATATTCCTACCCATTGATAAAAATTTCACCTCGGGCCCACTAATTGACCTCAAAAAATACTGTTTACGACTAACCCGACTTTTGGGCCGCTATAAATCTCCCCTACTAAAAGAAATGTCATCCTCCAAATTTACCTGAGTTGAATAATTGAGGATACTGCCATCTCATAGCAGCTTCAGGCTCCCAAGTCGCTTCCTCAATGTTGTGATGATTCCACAATACTTTCACTAGAGGGATCCGTTTATTCCTGAGTTGCCTGATTTCTTTAGCTATGATCTGTATTGGCCGCTCATCATAAGTCAAATCTGCATGGATCTAGAACTCTATTAGTCCAATCACATGGCTGGGATCAGATTGGTATCTCCGTAGCATCGATACATAAAAAACATCATGGATCTTTTCCAATTCTTTCGGAAGTTTAAATCGATAATCTTCGGGACCCACTCGCTGTAAGATCTCATATGGGCCTATGCATTTGGCACTTAACTTGTCCCTTTTGCCAAATCTCAGCACTTTCCTCTATGGAGAAACCTTGAGGAATACTTTGATCCCCAACTTGAAACTCTATATCTTTTCTCTTGAGATCCGCATATGACTTCTGTCTATCTATGGCTTCTTTCAGTCTATTCTTGATCACTTTTACCTTATCTTCAGTTTCTCGAATCAGATATGACCCCACTAACTTATTCTCACCCAACTCATTCCAGCATAACGGTGTTTGACATTTTCTCCCAAACGAAGCTTCATACGGAGCCATCTTGATGCTGGACTGATAACTGTTGTTGTACTTGAATTCAGCCAGTGGTAAGTACTTTTCCCAATTACCTTCAAACTCAAGGACGCAACATCTTAACATGTCCTCTAGTATCTGTATCATTCATTCTTATTGTCCATCTGTCTCGGGGTGAAAAGCAATGCTAAAATGAAGTCTTGTGCCCAGAGCTTCTTGCAATTTCTTCCAAAACTTAGAAGTGAATCTCGAATCCTTGTCTGAGATAATGGAAGAAAGCACACCATGCAATCTAACTATCTCTCCAATGTAGATTTTTGCCAACCTACTCAATAGATAATCCATCCGAACTGGTAAGAAGTGAGCAGACTTGGTAAGCTCATCAATGATTACCCAAATAGAATCATACTTCCTTCTTATGAGTGGCAGTCTTCACATGAAATCCATAGTCACTCTATCCCACTTCCATTTAGGTATAGAAATAGGCTAAAGCAATCCAAATGGAACTTGATGCTCAGCTTTCACCTGTTGGCAGATCAAACATTTGCTCACGAACTCGGATACCTCATGCTTCATTCTAGGCCACTACTATGAAACTATCAAATCCTGATACATCTTAGTATTGTCCGGATGCATATCATAACTACTATGATGGGCTTCTGTAAGAATCTTTCTCTTCAGTTCCACTTGATCCGGAACGTACAATCTTTGTTTATAATAAAGATCGCAGTCTTAACTCAAAGAGTACCCATCATCATTCCTATCTTTTACCCGATTAATCACAACGGATAACCAATCATCAAGCTTCTAGCCCTCATTCACTTGCTGGAGGAAGCTAGGTCTCACTTGCATTTTAGCCAAAATTGCTCCATCCGATGCCATACTTAGCTTCACATTCAATGCACTCAAAGCTGTACACATTAACATCAATTACTCATATACATACTATACATTGAAGGAAATTTTATGCTAGAGGTAGTTTAAATAACTGTCATAAATTTCCTACTTAACGCATCAGCCATTACATTCGCCTTCCCTAGGTGGTAGTTAATGAAACAATAATAGTCCTTTATAAGTTCGAGCTAATGCCTCTGTCTTAAATTGAGCTCCTTCCGAGTCAGCAAATATTTCAGGCTTTTATGATCTGTATAGATGTAAATTGATCACCGTATAAGTAATGTCTCTAGATCTTTAAGGTAAACATAATAGCCGCGAGCTTAAGATCATGTGTGGGGTAGTTTTTCTCATGAGTCTTAAGCTGCCAGGAGGCATATGCAACCACCTTGCCTTCCTACATCAGTACGAAACCCAAGCAAATCCTGGAGGCATCACTATAGATCATAATATATTTACCGGACTCTGGCTGAGTTAACACTGGTGCTTCTGTTAACATGCTTCTGCAACAATTGAGTCAATGGGGCTGCAATCGTTGATAACCCTTTGACAAATCTCTAATAATATCCTGCTAAACCTAGAAAGCTTCTGATTTCTATCAAATTCTTGAGCGCTCGCCAATCCAAAATTGCTTAAATCTTTGTAAGATCTACCTTGATACCTTCTGTTGATATGACATGCCCTAAAAAAGATACTTCGTTCAACCAAAAGGCACACTTGCTAAACTTAGCATACAATTGCTTCTTTCTCAGAGTCTGCAAAACAATTCTCAAGTGCCAATCATGTTCCTCAGGCATCTTGGAATATAGCAAAATATCATCTATAAAAACTAGCACAAACTGGTCTAAGAAAGGATGGAAGACTCGATTCATCAAGTCCATGAACGCTGCAGGTGCATTAGTCAATCCAAAAGGCATGACCAGAAATTCATAATGGCTGTAGCTAGTACGAAAAGCGGTCTTAGGTACATCCACCTCTCTAATTCCCAACTTGTAGCTTCCCAATACCCCTTGGGAGGATATCGGAGTCGCTACGCACTCATACACATACAGAACACTCATGCGGAAGCGAAAATAGAAAACATACAAACACAGGCAGCGGAATACCTTTTAAATACAAGCTATAGACATTTCTTAAATAAAACTTTATAATCATGTACATCTCAACATATAACTATTCTTTATACATTACAAAACATTCTTCTTACACTTAGATTTCGTTTACATATCTTATACAAAATTGCTTTACATTTACATATGCCAAGCTATACAAAACTTCTATATCATGTATACAAAAAGCTATGCCATATACAAAAAGACTTTAACTTATTCTCCTAGTAGCCATGACCTTGCAGATGTGCAACCCTCCGAACCTGTAAACCTACATGGGATAAACACTCGTGCTAAGCGATAACGCTTAGTGGGGATATCACATATAAAAGACTTCTAACGAAGTCACAAACATAATCATCAAAGCATATCAATAGTCGATATGCCAATCAATTAAGAGCATATAAAGTAATAAGCATTTACCATACTTGTAACATACTAAACATTCTATCAACATGCTTTATAACATATCTACTAATCTCATGTAACCTATATCATGCTCATATTCTTCTAACTCTAACTATCAGCTCATATAACATATAATATCATGTCATTGCATATCATGTCCATTTATATACATATAAGCGTAAAAGCATACTTATAGCATATCTTGTATAAATAGCAACTTCTCATTTACATGTATAAGATCATATAAACATTTCTTGTATACTATAATCATATACTTCTATATGCTTCTCTAGCCATGTACTATAGCTCTTTAACATTTATACATCTTTTGTACATATAGACATCATTTCTTATACATATAACAGTATCATCTCTTGTACATTTAACATCATCTCTTGTACATTTACATATTATAATTATCCCAATGTCATGACATAAGTGGATACGGGTACATATAAATACCAAATAGTGGTACCAAAACATCTAGAGACTATAGTCTCAAGTCATCTAGAGACCAGAGTCTCATAACATCTAGATACTTTATGAGTATCAACATATAGACACCCGTCGATGCCAAACATATAGAAACTCGTCGGTGCCAAACATCTAGACACCCGTCGGTGCCAAACATCTAGCAGTTGCAAATCATCTAACCCTTTATAGGCATGCCTATCTATCCACTTGTATGAACATGTTAGGCTTATAACTATCATTCCATATCAAAGCATGTATTGGTCATTCATATACATTTACTTAAACCCATACTATTCATGTAACTTACTTCATATCCTACTATACATACATAGATGTCATCATAAACTCATTCACATACAACTCTATATGCATATTATTGCATGATGCCTTGCATATGTTATACGCATAAGCACAATCATTATTATAAGTATTAGCACATTCATGGTTACACGCATTTGCATTCATGATTATGCTCATTCACATTAAAGATTATACACATTCGCATTCATGATTATATGCATTTGCATACATAATTCTTCACGCTTAGGACACTCATTTCTTAATGTTAAACATGAATTGGACAAGCTATAGAAACTCGTAGTGAAGTTCGGGTGCATTTCGGGAAGAAAAACACCCTAAATACACAAAACAGGGAAGGGTCACGGTGGCCACCATTTGGTTGTGACTGTTTGGTCCAATTACATGCAATTCTGCCTTCTTCAGACATTGGTCATGGTGGCAACCATTTTGGTTGTGACCGTGACATGCTAAAATCAAGCAAAACAGAAGCAGAATCTCGGAACTGCTTCACACTACAATTTTGTATAGCCCAAACCAATGTCTTACACTCAATTTTAGGCTAAGGTTACTTCTTGACATTTGTTTCTTGGGATGGTAAATTTCAAATAGGACAAGTCTTAGGTCAATTAGATGTAAAACGAAGGAGTTATGGCCAGAGGAACACAACTAGTTCCACAAGCCCTCCTACGGAATTTTAACTACGGTTATAGTGAATTTTGAAGACCTTAGAGTCCTCAAATCAACAGAGATATTTCTACAACATTTAAAGCCACGGATCTTATGACTCTAATTCAATTAGTTTCACCCCTTTTGGAGTTGTAAAACTCGTTTTACACCATAAAAAATTAATGGGGTCAATATAGACCTCAAAGACAATTTGACACAATCAAGCTTGAAATCAGCCAATTTAGCCAAACCAAGACACCAAATTCAAACTACAGTCCTTATACACATATATGAACATTATGGCATAATCAAATTCACAATTTAAGCCATTAATCAAAAATTACACATCTAGAACTTTCATACCCGAATTAGGGTTCTGCTTGTTCTTTGTTATGCACATGCTAGATTTCCATTCTCATCACATAGCATTTATAACACTTCAATTATATTTCATCACATGGCACATAATCAGGCTCAATATCTCAAATCTCATGTTCATGCATCAATTACACATCAAGATCAAACTAATCAACATGCATACTCAAGTAAAATCAACATATAAACACATATATATCCCAAACCTCAAAAGCAGGTTACCGGACACTCTCTCACTATCTAGAGCTTCTCCTTTCCTTTAGCTCTTCTCTTGTCCAAATCTTACACAACAATCAAATGCATGCTCTCTTAGTCCATTACTTAAAATCCAAATCCAAATCAAACTCAAAGAAAGGGGTAGAAGTAGAAATAAACACATAGCCATCAACTCTTACTTACCTTCTTCACTTAACTCTTCAACCAATTCAATGCAAATTTCCAGATTCAATACAAGGGAACCAGCTTATCTTAATGAAACGAAGAAGAAAGAGAGTATAAATATAGAGAGAGATGGCCGGACTCAAAATGAATTACAAATCCCAACTCTGCCTCTTCATTTCACTTAAGTTGCATGTAGAAGGTTGGCTGGCTCAAGGGGAACTCCACATGTGGATTCCACTTCTACACTAACTATACTTTGCATTCAGAAAATTGGCTGGCAAGAGGTGAAATCCACACGTGGATTCCACTTCCTAGCCACACCAAAGTTCCACCTCAATCCATGATAAATCCCTGCATTCAATGCATAATCTAAGTGACCCATCTTTCTTCTTCACAAAAAGAATAGGTGCTCCCCATAGAGATACACTTGGCTTGATAAAGCCCTTATCAAGTAACTCCTATAACTGAATCTTTAACTCTTCAGAGAACTCACATACTGTAGGTATATCCTCCAATTTAGAACCCTTCTTTTTAGACTCCATAGCATAACACACATAGGCAATGCATCCCTTTCTCAACAATCTTTTACAACATTAGCTGAACTAACATCAAAAAGGAAATCTGTTCTTTCCCCCACTACCGTAATTGCTTGATCATCTGACACTTTAAGAGCCACTCTTTTTCGTTTAAAATCAACGATCGCTTGATGGGCGGATAACCAGTCCATCCTTAGAATAACATCAAATTCGTGAAAAGGAAGGTCAATAAGATAAGCTAGAAAGATAAAACCTTGAGCACTAATAGGGCAATTCCTATACACCTTATTCACTACAACAATATGCCCCAAAGTGTTACTCACTACAATATCTTGATCTATACAGGAATCTATCAATCCTTTCCCATGTGCAATATCAGAATTAATGTAAGAATGCGTAGAGTCCGGATCAATATGACCATAAATGAAAGCATATAACAATGTAAATTTACCTACAATCACATCGGGCGCATCCTGATCCTCTCTGGCTCTGACTGCATAAGTGCGGCCCGTTGCTCGCCCTTGACCCTATACTGGCAGAGCAGGAGGTGGCTGGACTAGGGGCCGCTCCCCTACCTCTGCCTCTAGTAGCCGCTGGTCCTGACCTCTGTGCAGGTGATATAACCGTAGAACCATGAGCCTCAGGACAATCCTTAACCTGATGTTCACTTAACCCACACCTAAAACAAGCTCCTATCAAATACCTACATTCACCTGGATGATTTTTGCCACAATGATCACACGCCTGAGCAGTGTTTCTTCCCCTGCTTCTAGGTGTACTTATAGACATCGGGTCCTGATGCAGTTCAGATCAGAGTTACCCAATGATGAAATTAATGCCTATTCATTGGCAAAAAGGTTGGAAGTGATGATTTCCTTGTCAAGATTGCTTTTTAGAACTAAAAAATAAAAATATAAAAAATAAAAAATAAAAATAAAAAAATGAGTTTGGAAATTATAGTGTTTTAGTTACAATTGTTTAAAAAAAATAAAAAATTTCGGGCGTTTGTGGCAGCCAGCGCGCGAGGGCTAGCCACCGACGGGCGTTAGTCGCCCCTTGGTCACCCAGATCTACCGATTTCAGCCAAAAATGATTTTTTCCGAGATTTTTTCCCCAAATTTGATTTTTTATCCCATTTTTTTTGGATTTTTATAATTTTTCAGTTTTTAAAATTAAGATAACAAAGAATCTGATTTAAAATTTAATTTCCTTTCCTAATCAACTAGGGTTTTTTTATTAAAGCATATACATAGAAAAATATAAAGAGAGAAATGGGAGAATTCTTTTAGGTTAAATTTTTTATTTTTCTCTTCTCTTCTTCTTGAACATAATTCTCTTTACATTTTTTTTGGGTTTTCTTCTCCAAATAAAATTTCTCAAGGTAAAACAATTCAATTCTTAATTAATAATTTTTCTTGAGACAAAGAAAAATAATTTTTTGCTCTTGAGAATTTTTACTTTTCTTTAATCAATAAGTTTTGTTGAAACAAAGAAAAATAATTCTTTATTTTTGAGAATTTTTTTACTTTTTTTTAATCGATAATCATGATTGAGATAAAAAAATTAATTTTTTATTCTTGAGAATTTTTATTTCTTTCATCATTTCTTTTCTTTCTTGGAAAAAAACTTCTATTTTTATAATTTTTAATTCTAATTTGTGGATCAAAGCGAGGAAACCAATCATATCTTTCCCTCCATCGAATCCGAGTTCTGAGGATTCTAATACTTGTTCTCCTTTCTTGGGCATTCTCGTGAGCAAATGGGGAGATCCAGTAGACTCGTTTGGCCTAACTTATTATTTTTATTATTTGTATTATTTTCTTTATTTGGTCCTTTTTTTTATTTATTTTTCCATGTAAATTCTAATAAAATTGTTTATTTTATGCACGTTTAAAAGAAAATCACAAAAATATTTATATTAATCAAAATGGATTTTTTCTAATAAAATAGGACCAATGTCCTAGTTTTCACATCCAAACAAATGGTCACCTTAATGTTATTTTTTTGGTAAGCAAGCATGCGAGGACTAATGTCCTCACACCAAAATGAATATTCCCGCTTTATGTATGCTTGTTATTTTCTATTCATTTACAGTGGGGGTTGTATTCTGCCCCTAGTTTTATTGTAAATTATTATGATTTTATTTGCTTTATGCTTAATTTACTTTATTTACAGCTTTTATTAGGTGATTGATCTGCGCTTTATTTTTTAAGTTAAAATGTATGGGAAAAGAAATGAAAATTTAAATTCAAAATTCAATTATAATATAATTAAGGTATTGAATAAATGGGAAGTCCCCGAACCTTTTCTAGTCTTAGGCTCAACGAGGTTAGACAAACCATCTCAATGTTCTATTAGGGTGGAGACTCCAAAATATCTCTTGCTGCCCAAGATAGACCAATAAATGTCATCTTAGGCTCAACGTGGTTAGATGATCCATCTCAATTTACTATTGGGATGGGAATTCCAAAATACTCCTTATTGCCCAAAATAGATGCATACGCTTGTCTTAGGCTCACCGAGGCTAGATGAGCTTTCCCAATATTTTATTGTATAACGACTCCAAAACACCTCATTGTTGCCCAAAATAGATGCACTTGTAACATTTACAAGTTTTATGAACCTCTTTCGAATACCCTAAAAGCGGGTCTTTGGGGCCCCCAGGGTTTGGTGCACGTCACAGTGCCACTTGCGCTTTAATTTAATTGCACCGAATTGAATGATGAATTGGATGAAACGATAAATTAAAAAATTGATTATAAATCTAACCAAGGTATAAATAAATGGGAAGTCTCGAACCTACTCTGGTCCTAGGCGCCACGAGGCGAGAGGGCCATCTTAATGTTCTATTAAGGTGGATACCTCCAAGACACCTCTGGTTTGCCCAAGCCTGATGCTAGAGGACCATTCTGTCGTTAGGGTGGATACCTCCAAGACACCTCCGGCTTGCCTATGATGGACATAGCAGCACTGTCTTAGGCTCGCTGAGGCTAGACAACCTTTCCCAATGTTCTATTGGGTGGACACTACGCACTTGTAAATACCTTACAAGTTTTCATGAACCTCCACCCGATCGCCCTAAAAGCAGGCCTTCGGGGAGCCCCGGGGTTCGGCGCACGTCACAGTAATGGTGTGCCTTTACATGTTTATCATTTTATTTATCGGTTTATTTACCGCTTTCTTCATAGCTTTCATTTACTGCTTTCTCAATACTTGAAATGCGCTTTTAATAAATTGCATTAATCATGTGAGATGAGTGATGGAATTTTCTAATCTAAAAACTCATTTATAATAAACCAAGGCATTAATAAGAGTGGAGTTTCGGACTACTCTCTGGTTTAGACCATATAGGTTAGACGACCTTTCCCAATTTCTCGTAAATTGGGTGGCGACTCCAAAATACCTCATAGGTGCCTAATGGTTTCATGGGACTAGATAAACTTCCCCAATGTTCTATTGGGTAGGGATTCCAAAATATCTTGTGTTACCCAAGATCAAATGATGCGAACTAATCCCTCGAGCCCTAAAAGCGGGCCCTTCGAGAAGCGCGGTTCGGCGCGCGTCACAAATACCTTTTCAAAATACAGACACATTCAACTCATTTTGATAATTTCCATAAAATTATTACAAACACAAAATGTCTTCTATAATCACTTTATACTATTACTTTTCACAATTTAATAACATATATTAGAAATTTCACATCATAATCCATTCAGTCAAATATACCCTTGATATTATCATTTTTATTTATATTCATTCACCATTTAATTTATTAATTTATATCCCAAATTACATATAAATGTCATTATTTAACACTAAACATCAAACTACTTCAATATACAAATCCTGCATCATTCGGACTAGGAAAAAATTTCTACAAATTTTCTTATCCCAAATTAAGCCTTCTATCATTCATTTCTAACCTCCTAAGGCACAATTATTAAGTTTATTTCAATTTCACACACAAAATTCACACAATTCAATTTGAACATAACCCAAAATCATGGAATTTCCAAGGAAACAATTGAATTTAGTAATAACAAACCTCTTATACTTCTCTAGGCCTCCAAAACTTCCTTCTCCTTGCCTTTTCCCTTTGAGTAACCTTCCCCTCTTTTTTCCTCTACATTAGCCGAATTCCATCCAAGAAAAATCCATTAAATTCTTGCTTCAATAATCAAATCTAACAACATAATTAACTTATGTACACCCTAACTACTTAATTCAATTAAAATCCATCAATTTTACTTACCTCACTTTACACCCTTCACTTGAATTCCTCAAATTCCTTCACATTTCCTCCCCCAAATGAAGATTAACACACACCACTCAATCAAAAAGGGGTTAAATTCTAGTAGAGAGGCTTTGATTTGAGAGATTTATGAAGAAAATTGAAGAGAAAAAGAGAGAAAGGAGAAGGATATCATTTGGTCTTGGAGAAGCACAAAGAAGGAGGAAAAGAATGCTAGAAAATCTAGGGAATTCTGCATTTAATCACCTATTTAAAGTGGTAGGTAAGGGGTTGGGTTTGACTTATCCCCTTGACCCATTAAATCAATTAGTTAATTACCCAATTATGCCACCTTAATTTAATTCTCTCACTATCTAACTTCAATTTCACTAAAATTTGATTCTAAAATTTATAACATATTTTAATTAGCTTACACCTAAAATTTCAGCTCAATTCGAGACCGTTTTCAGATCTGGTAATTATTTACCTGTCCGATAGCTGACTTTTCACTGTCATTAAAATATTAATTTCTTTATACCGATTGAATATACTTATTATTATGAGTGCGCTCATATTTTTAGAACATATTTCTGTGGTCCGTAACTTAAGATATGGTCCGGTCAATATACACTACAACTCAGTGGCGACAAGCCATAAACTTTAGCACGATAAAAGCTAAGGACTGCCTCAGGTACGCATTTCCTTCCTCCTTCTCTGAATTTTCGCTCATCTAGGTACTAGTGCACTAGTTTTCCAAAAATTAGGGATATTGTAGACACTGGGGGTCCTGAGGCAGTCTAGATTAGAGTTACCTGATGAAGATATCGGTAACCATTTCCAGGAAAACGAGCCAAGGTTGCAGATTTTTGCCCTCAGAATTTACAATGTTAAAGGATTTTAGTGACTGGAAATTTTTGCATGTCGAAAGGAGCCTTTTTGCTTAGGAAATTTGACTCTGGGGTTTACCGACAACCGTCGGTCAAGCGATGGCCATTGCTCGCTCTTATTGTGGCCGTTCCGCGCGTAAGCAATGCCTTTCGCTCGAGCTTGAGGGACGGTCGTCGTTCACCCTTGATGGACCCGCCAATCTCTTGAGCAGCGCCCGTCGCCTACCCCTGTCTCGCACGTGATGGCCCCGTCGCTCAAAAAATTGGGACTACACCTATGAGAAATTCCCATCGATACGTCAAGCGACACTCGTCAGTCGGTGATCTACGGCGATTTGCGGGAATTTCCAAAGAGGATTTTGTTGGATTTTCAAAATATTTTCCAAAATCATAGGATTTTGATTTGATTTCCCAAAATCTTCTCCAAACATTTCCAAATATTTGATAGGATTCTGACTTGATTTTCCAAATATTCTCTAAAATCAAAGGATTTTGATTTGATTTCCTAAATCAAATTTGAATTTTAAAAAAAATATTTGAATTCCTGGATTTGATTTCCTAAATCAAATTATCATTTTAAAAATTTTGAATCCTTTATCTTAGCCTATAAATAGTAAGCTAAGATTCATTTTTTAAGGGTCAGAAAAATTTCCAAAAGTGGAAAAAAAAATCTCGAAGGAATTTCCAAAAATTCTTCCTCTTTATTTCTTCAAAAATTCATTAAATCTTTTCGAAAAATAAGGAAGAACCTGAGAAAGCGAAATCAATTTGTTTTTGCTCGATCTATCCTTTTTCACATTCACAATTATTACGAAAAAATCAAGTAAGAAAAATCAATTTTCTTCTCTTGATTTAATTTTGGAAAAGAACAATTTTGCAGTAGAAAATTTCCTCAAAATAGTAAGCAGTCAGTTGATCCTTGTAAAACTTAAGGGAAAAATCCACACAACTTTTGCCAGAAGGTAATATTTCGAGGGTAAACAATCCGAACTGATCTTCAATTTATTTTTATTAAGTTATATTGATTTATCATCATTTAATTGCATAAACATGTTTTAAAATGTGGAATTTTGGCTTTTAATTGCTTTTTCTTCATTTATTCTGGGTCTGGAACAACCGACTGGCTGAAGGTCCATCAACAGTGTGACGTGTGCCAAACTGGCCAGTTAGGGAAGGCTCACCTCGCGAGACCCACTTTTAGGGCTCGGGGATTGGTTCGCATCATTTGATTTTGGGTAATACGAGACATTTTGAAATCCCTAACCAATAGAATATTTGGGAAGTTCATCGAGTCCCATGAAACCTTTAGGTACCTTCGAGATATTTTAGAATCGCTACTGACGCGATCTCAGCAAGTGTACTGAATCGGCAAGTAATATAGTGGAATATAATTAAGACCACAAGTTATCGAACCCAAGGGACTGTGTTGTGCAAGTGTTTGACAATTAATTATATGCTAAAGAATTCCCAATTATTTTGATGTGGTGATTGTTTAACACAGAAAAATTAATAATCTAACTGATGATATTAATGTCTAAGAATATTAATGATTTAATAATACAACAATTTGATAAAATAACTAAGAGATCTTGCTAAGGAATACCCATTCTCCCCAATAATATCATGTGAATACTTAATTCAACAATTTCATATATAATCAGTGAATAACCTAGCCTATACCATAGCTTGCCTTTCAGATCCAGCTTCTCTAAAACATGCACTTACCAATCCGGATTCAGCACATAAATTAGCATTATTACAGATCTTAAAGTTCTAAGTTAAATAATCCTACCATTCCGGATTCAGATATCAAACTCATTTATCTTCCACCATTCTGAACCTATTGAAATACACATTCATAGATTTTAACTACCAATTTGGATTCATCAAATCAATGAAAGTTGATTAAGATAGAACAGAACATGTGTATGTATTTATGGGCTGATTGCAATCAAAGTTTATCTTGGTAGATCTCCCCTTAACTTGCATTCAAACCAGCAACAACATGTAATTTTAGAGAAGATAAAACTGAAATATATTTGTGTGTATTTATGAACTGATTACAATTAAAGTTTATCTTGGTAGATCTCCCCTTAACTTGCATTCAAATCAGCAACAACAAATAAAATTAGAGAAAATACAACTGAGTATATGCATAATACAATCCATATAGAATATTCACATGATTTACTGGGGAATTAAGGCATCCCTTAACAAGAAATAAAACTACTCACTCATACTTGAAATAAAGACTGATTAAATAGAGAGAAATTGATATTACCCAGTTGAATCTGAAAATGAAAATCTTACAGTAAACCAAACGATGTTTTTCAACTGAATCAGCTATTCCAACTTCCAAATTAAATTACAGAATTGAAATCTTACTTCTAAGAATTTCCAGATTAGAAATCTCAGAGTTTATTTTTCAGCCCCCAAAACTAAAACTAAAATTCTCGTCTGCCCCCACTTCTTCCAGAATTGTCCTCCTTTAAGCTAGTTTTCCCCCCAAAAATAAAAGTCAAAAGTCTATTCGGTGACCTCCAAATCTGATTTTTCCCGGATTTGATTCACACAACAAATTTTAAAAGTTACACGGCGGTGAAAGATATCCTAACCGCCGTGTAAATGTCCCTGGATAAATTTTTATTCTGAAATTTTGAGGTTACACGGCGGTGAGGAAATTCTTCACTGCCGTGTAAATGTTCCAGGTCTGCTACTAAGTTCTTTGAATTCGATTCACACGGCGGTGAAGAATTTTCTCACCGCCGTGTAAACACTCCAGTCAGCTTCCTTAATTTTTCTTCTCATGATTCTGGCCTCCGTCTCACACGGCGGTGAGAGATGTCTTCACCGCCATGTAACCTACCTAAAATATTGCCAAAATAACATAAATCTCCATTTAGTGCACCAAATAACATCAAATGACATTTTATCAAAAATTAACACAAATAACAACTTTTTGACTAAGAAGTAATCTCTAAATTCACATCAAAACATCAATTAATTTAAACTTATCAAAATACCCCACACTTAGCTTTTGCTCGCCCTCGAGTAAAATAACTCTTCAATTCCAACCATCTCAACTTTCAAGCAGGAAAATGGAAATTCAGAATACCAAGCAAACACTTAGTAAATTCCACTTTAGAGTAATTCTTACTCAAACAAGTTTCAAAGGAAGAAAATACAATCGAATTTCTGATGTGTGTGTGCAAAGGCCAAAACTAATGTTTTAATATTTTTCAAAACTTAAAACTTTCAGCATCAATCAATCAAGAGCAGATTAAATCAGTACATAAATGCACTTCTGGTTTCTCACTTGAAACTCTAGAAACACCATAGGCCTCTCCTTTATTACCGGAACCCGAAGGTCATCTCCACTGAACAAATTAAAACATAAACATGATCATTAGGTCTTAAGCAGGTTGTAATGTGCGGTTCAATCGGTGATGGCTAACAAGAAAAGTTTAGGAAATCAAATGAAGATTCAGCCACTCTACCAACTAGCACTGCTACCCAATTAAAAAATTTTCCATCACCTACTTCCAATTTAACAACAATTGCCAAGACTTAGCTATTTTCCCAAATATGAAAAATTTTAATCACAAGAGAAATAATAAGATACAATTTCTTTCTGAAGCCCTATTATACCCCAATATTATCTTCTAATAGAGGATACCCCACACTTGAATTTTGCTATACTCAGAATTAAATATTATATATATATATATATATATAATTTTTTTTTAATTAAATAGAGAATTGTACTTAGTGGGATACTTATATCCTCTATTTTCTTGCAACTTACTTGTCAAGCAATATCCCAAAATTTTTTAATTTTTCTTACCCACTTATTTAATACTAAACACCCTATTTCAACTTTCAATGTCTTCCCACCCCAATTCTAGAGTGGCCAATTCTTAGAAGGGATAGGCAAAAGCATTTAAGTTAAATGGCATATTAAGTGTGTAACAAGAAAAATTTCAGAGTACGCTTTTAGCATACTAATTCAGCTCAATGGGGCTAGCAATGGAAAATTAATTCAATAGGTGGGAAAAAGTTTATTTTAAGTAGCTACTCAAAAGAATTAATGCCTAAATCATGTCAACATTTATGCCTTAATTGTTATATCGTTTCGAAGGGCAATGAGGAAGGTTCTAGTGTTCTAAAAATTTTCTGATCAAAAGATTTCATGCTGGTTTTTCTTTATTTGTAAAAGCTGGCCTAAGTGCACAATTCATGGAAATTGCAATTGTATATTTCTACTTTGAAAATTGTTAAGAAAAATAACTTTAAGACAAAATCTTACTCTCTTGCAGACTAAGTACTCTGAATGACCTTTTCAAGATTAAAATTGAGCTGGAATAACAACTAAAAAAAATTTGTTAAGCTAAGCATGAGTCAAATTGATGATCTCAAATCACAAAATACAACTTAAACAACTAACTCAAGAAACCATTATCAAGAAGCAGAAAATATAACTTCTAAAATATAAAGGCAAAAGAAATAATAATATTAGGCTTTGATAAAATTAAACTTACTCAAAAGAAATAATAAAATTAAGCTTACTAAAGTACTGCAGGGTTAGTCACATCCAAGTTACACAAACTAGCTACCCCACACTTAAAAGCTTGCTGTCCCCAGCAAGTAATTCAGTCAACCAAAAATAATGAAAGTAGCAAAATAAAAGATTAGAGAACTCCCAGAAAATCAGTCTTGTGGAGGTGGTGGCGGTGGAAAGCGGTCCATCATCGTCCTAAAAAAATGCTCCTGCTCCTCCCGAGCAAGGGCTATGGCGCGCTCTATCTTGGAGAAACTCAGTGACTGTGAGAGTAATTGCTGCTCCTGCACAGCTAAATGGTGCAACATCTGATCTTGTCCAGTCTGTAGTGCCCCTAACTGGGCAGTAATATGCGCTAGATCATGAATGGCCCCAGCGGCAGCAGGCTCAGCACCAGCAGCTGCTCCTCCAGCCGCCTCTTGCTCCTCCTCAGACTCATCGGCTTCTTCTACTGGCAATTGCACACGGCCCCTCTCTACAAGCCTCAAGTACTCGTCCCGGCTAGATAGCCTGACCTGATGATGGAAGTGGTGGTCGTCTACTATGATTCTGAGGTTTTTTAGCATCTTAAAGTCCATCAAAGTGCTCTCACCTAATTCATCTCCCAAGGGACTATGGCCGACTCTTTTGGCCAACACAGTCGCAATCCATTCAATAGATATTTTCTTTACTTTCTTGGGATTGCCCTGGAGGTCTTCAAACTTTTTCAACAAATAGTAGGCTCCATTTAGCCTTACCTGTTGGACCATACAGTAGAGAAATAGTGCCTCTGATTGGTTCACTGCACCTGCTGCCTCGATATGTCCATAGAATGAAAGTGAGAAAAACCTGTGTAAAATTCGCAGTGCATGATCCCTCAAATGATGGGCTTTGGACTGCCCAGTCACATATCTGGTGGCGGTAATGGGATCTCTGATTGCTGGCCATATGGTTTGCTTGTCCAAATCAGTTATATACCGAGCACCATCAACTGGGAATCCAAGTGCCTCCACAAAATCATGAAAGGGCATAGTATACTTCGTCTGATTCAGCCAAAAACTTACCTCACCAATATCTTCTCCGTCATCTGTATCAATCTTGCATGTTACTGTTGCAAGGAAATCTCGAGTCAAGTTTGGATATACTTTCTCCTCCTTTGTAAAAAAATCAGTCCACCCGATCCCAGCGATCAATCCATCAATTTCATCTCTAATGTCCAGCTTCCCTAAAGAAGTGAAGTCCAGAAAAGTGGAGGGGACATAGGTTGCAGCAGTGAAGTCCTTGTATGCTGGACGGCATCGAGTAGGTACCCAAGAAGGTACCAAATCGCCTCTCCCTTGAGAAGATGATGCTTGACTGGTTCTGGGTCGTTTAGGGGCCACTGCATGAACATTTGAAAACAAATTAGAGTAGGAAAACAATGTGGCTACCAGCAACTTAATTAAAAAGACAATGCTAGCATAATATAATTGAACATAAAATTCAGCTAGCTCTTAATGCACCTTCACTCTATCTCAAGCAGCAATTAAAATAGAAAGCCATCACATTCCCACTTGCACAATCGTTACTCATGATTATGGAGTTTGCAAAATTTGACTCAACTTGCTAGGATGGATGAATTGTATGATATAACCAAGACAAAAAAAATCTCAACAATGAATACTAATTGTTTCTGACCAATAACATAAACGATATGAAATACATGTTCATTCAGACAGTCTATCAAACACATGGTGAGCAGAAATGTTGACAAATCCCATACACTCAATTCTGTAATTCCTAACCCCAACATTAATCACAGGGTATCAAGAACCCACAATCACACAATGAAAACACAAAAAAAAACACATGATTTCAGCAAACAAGGGTATGAATTTCGTTCATTCAAGTATTTTATCAAACACTTGGTAGGCATGAATTTCGTTGCACACAACATGCAAAATTGATGAAATTCCTACCCCAATTTTCTCAATCAGCAACAACATCTCAGCCCAAACACACAGAAATAACAAATTCACTCTTTAATTTCAGAAGGAAGGAGCAAGACATAAAATTTTAAAAACCTAAAAACTAATAAGAACAGAGAACAACAGAGCAAACAAAAAAAAATAAAAATAAAAATAAAAAGAAAAGAAAGGATAACACTTACTTTAATTTGATGCTAATTATGCAGAATTTATGCTTGATGGACAACTTCACCCACGAAAATGGAAGACAACTTACTGATGTGAGAAAATAAAAGAAAAAGATGGAGGGAGGGTGAGAGAGATATGCGAGAGGGAAAAATGGGATTTGGTTGTGTTTTTAAAACTGAAGTTACTGGCAGTTAACAATTTTAAAACCAAAATTTTTACCTTACACGGCGATGAGAGATTGCCTCACCGCCGTGTAAATCGCGACTGGGCTCACTTTTTTTTTTTTATTTTTTCAAGAATAAGAATTTCACACGGCGGTGAGATATTTCATCACCGCCGTGTAAAACTCCACTGGACTCAATTTTGTCGATAATTAAATTGTCACACGGCGGTGATGGATTTCTTCACCGCCGTGTAACCTGAAATTTTCAGCCAAAAATTTTAAGATTGCACAAGTTTCTCCCCAAATTTCTTTCCACACATTCTGCACCCTTCCTCAACACAAAAAAAAATGACTAAAAATACACATATTGAAAACAAAAATAGCAAGGTTTAGGAATTTATTTAGTTCTGATTTTTAAGTCTCAGCTAGACTTTCACGTACCTCATTCTTCGTCCAATAAAATAACCACTGCTGCACCTTCAGCGTGGTTTTCAAAATAAGGTTTTAGACGATGACCATTTACCTTAAATTCCGTGCTCCCAGGTTGCTTTCTGATGGTAACAGTTCAGAACTTTTCGACCGCCACGACTTCAAAAGGACCCGTCCACCTTGATTTTAATTTTCCAGGGAACAATCGCAACCTGCTGTCATATAACAAAACTTTCATTCCTGGAACAAATTGTTTTCTTACTATCCTTCGATCATGCCACTTTTTTGTGTTGCTCTTGTACGTATCAGCATGATTATATGCCCAAAATCTGAACTCCTCCAATTCATTCAGCTGTAGGGACCTGCGTTTTCCTGCACCTTCAAGATCAAAGTTCAAAAATTTTATAGCCCAATATGCCTTATGTTCTAACTCGACCGGAAGATGACATGACTTTCCAAACATCAGCCTAAATGGGGACATTCCAATGGGTGTCTTAAAAGCTGTTCTATAAGCCCAAAGAGCGTCATCTAGCTTAATGGACCAATCCTTCCTAGATACACTGACTGTTTTCTCTAAAATGGCTTTCAATTCTCTATTGGATACCTCAACTTGTCCATTGGCCTGAGCATGATAAGGAGTTGTAACCTTATGTCTAACACCAAATTTTTTCAATAAAGCTTTAAATTGATGGTTCACAAAATGTTTACCACCGTCACTAATGATTGCTCTCGGGGTTCCATATCGAGTAAATATATTCTTCCTCAAAAATTTAAGCACAACTTTGGCATCATAGGTTCTAGTGGCCACAACCTCTACCCACTTACTTACGTAATCAACGGCCACTAAAATATATTCACAACCATAGGAAACCGGAAAGGGTCCCATAAAGTCAATTCCCCATACATCAAAAAGCTCTACCTCAATCATATTGGTCAAAGGCATCTCATCTCTCTTTGATATATTCCATACTGTGACGTGCGCCGGATCCCGAGCGCCGCCCCTATGACCGCCCGCTTGAGGGCGATCGGGGGAATTGCGGGTCCGTTGATAGCTTGCAATAAATAGCAAGTGCGTCTATGTTGGGCAACAGGGAGGTTTCATGGAGTCGCCACCCAATAGAACATTGGGAAAGTTACTCTCGCCTCGGAGAGCCTAAGACTGCGCGTTGTATCCATTTTGGGCCAACCAGAGGGGTCTTGGAAGGTAAACCTCTCGCCCTAAGGAGCCTAGGATTAGCGCTAAAGTCTCGTGACCCAAGAAGTATTTTGGAGGATAACCTCTAACCTCTCGAGCCCAAAGACCAGAGCTGGGTCCGGGATTTCTCATCTATTTCTACCTCGATTAATTTATGATCAAATTTTAATTATCGTTAATTCGCTCTCCCTCCACACGATGCAATTTTAATCTAAAAGCGCAAATATTCACATTGAACGCGATAGGATAAACATATCAAAAATAACCTCAATTGTAAACTACAATAATACCAGGAGCGGAATACAATTCCCATTTAAAAGTGCAAACATACATAAAACCGGGGAATTTATTAACTATGAGGACTTTGGTCCCCGCATGCTCAATTAAAGAAAATATTTTGGATGTGGTAATTTTATTTGGGATGAAAACTAGGACATTGGTCCCATTTTATTATGAAAAATCTAAACTAATTTAGTAAAACTATTTTTGTGATTTTTATTTAGGTGCGCATAAGAAAACATTTCACTCAATGAATATATACAAGGAAATTAAATAAAATGAAAAATAAAAATGTATAAAGGAAATACCAAACCCCGCAACTCCTCCTTCATGTGCATGGATGCTCAAATGAGAATAAAACAATGATTTGCAACCAAAAATCAAAAAGAAATTCATGTTAGTGATTAGGCCAACGAAATAATACAACATAAAAGGTAATATGTACAATGACCATATAACATGCATAAGATACTATAACATGCATAAAAAATAATTATGATGCAATTTAACATGCATAAAGTGATTAAGATGCAATTTAACATGCATAAGGTGATGAAGTATCATGGCATATGCAACTTATTAATAATAGTTATTAACATACATGGAAGATTAGTGACAATCAATTTTATTATAGTTAAGACATGAATAAATGTGTAACATGAGAATAATTCCACTTGACATGCATAACTAGCATAAAATAATGACTATAACACTCATACATGCAAAAGAAAGCATAATAATAAACATGATATAGCATTAAGAAATTAAAGGTATTTACAACCTAAAACATGCATAATTACATGAACAAAGAATAATTTGACATGAAAAAAAGATTAATAGAATTTAAAAAGCTTATTTGTTATATGAATAATTGAAGATAAAAAAATAAGAAGAAGAATATGGAGACTAAGAGAATTTACATGTTTGATATGTTTAATTGGAAGCCAAAATAAATGAAATTAACAAGAGAATTAATGAGTAAAGCCAAGAATAATTACCCTCAAATTCAGTTTTGAAGAATTGAAGATAGAAGTGTTGAATTCCTTGTCTTCTCTTGTGAAAATTCTTAGAAAATAGCTTGAAAACTTCAAGAAAAGCTCTTGGAAACAAGTGTGTAAGATGGATTTTTTTCTCTCAACTCAAAGCTCCAAAATTCAGTTTTTTTTCTCCAAAATGTTCCTCATTCGTCCTTTTTTTGTTTCTGAATTTTTCTAGTGTTTTTAACCCTCAAAAACTACCCAAAAACCACCCAAAACCGTCCAAAAACCGCTAAAAATCGTGTTTGGGTCGAAAAATGGGCGAAATGGGGCGAGAAATCGGCGTGAGGGGCGATTTTCGTGCGCCTCGCGCACGTTCCGCAGAGTCTCCGCGCACGACGTGCGCGGAGCGAGCGACGCCCGAGGCATTGCTCGCGCAGAGAGACCGACGCTCAGGGCGTCGGCCGCGCGGAGCGCACGCTCCGCGGCGCTCCGCGCACGGAAATTCGCGACGGCCCTTGGCCGTCGCCTTTCTGTCGCGATTAATTTCCCCTATTTTCTACTTTTCTATTTTTTTCATTTTTTAATCATTTTTTTACCCTTTTTTTTTAATTTTTTATATAAAATACCCTCAACCTAAAACACACTTTTTCTTCTTCAAAATAATTTAAAAAATATTTTTAAAATATTTTTAAAATACCCTTTTTACTCACCGAAAAGACAAGGAAAATCACTTCTGAGCTCCAATCTTTTTGCCTATAAGCCGGCATAGCTAAATTTCATCATTGGGTAATCCTGATCAAGGCTACTCGGGACCCGGTGTCTACAGTTGCCCCCAATTTTGAAGAGACTAGTGCATGGGTGCCTAGGTGAGCCAAAATTCAGGAAAAGGAAAGAAACGCGTACCTGAAGCGGCGATCTTCCTGCTTGATGGAGTTATGATGATAGCTGCTGCTGTCTTTTGGTTGTAGCTGGTAATACCGTAGGTGCGCTAACCTCTTGTGGGTGGCGCCACTATCGTGCTAAACATTGTGAGTTGGTAATGCTGTGGTCGTGCTAACCTCTTGTGGGTAGTGCCACCATCGTGCTAACCGCTGTGAATTGGTAGTGCCGTGGTCGTGCTAACCTCTTGTGGGTAGTGCCGCCATCGTGCTAACCGCTGTGAATTGGTAGTGCCGTGGTCGTGCTAACCTCTTGTGGGTAGTGCCGCCATCGTGCTAACCGCTGTGAATTGGTAGTGCCGTGGTCGTGCTAACCTCTTGTGGGTAGTGCCGCCATCGTGCTAACCGCTGTGAATATATGTTGTGGTCGTGCTAACCTCTTGTGGGTAATGCCGCCATCATGCTAACCGCTGTGGATTTATTTTTTATTTTTTTTCTCCTTTAGATGTTTGGACTAGTGTCATCACTTGGCTTTTGTGGGTGTTTCCCGCCGATTTCTCCTGCAAGATTGTATGCATAGGAATATACAAGAAATCATGTGTGTATGTTATGGAATGCAAATGCTTGCAAAAATGTATAGATCGCGCCCTAGGTGATCCATGGTTTGCTGAACTTATAGCTTGTCTGCTGTACCATGCCCCCTGAATCCTGAGGATCGTCGACAAGCTTTTTGAAAGAGACGTCCGGTGTATATCCCTTGCCCCCTGGTCAATGATCATTTACTTGGGATTCTATTTCATGTTCTGTGTTGTGTGTTGTCTGACTGACAGAAGATCATCTTGAAATAATGCCGCCTTATCGCTCCAGGCATTGAATGTCATTGTTTTAAAGGTAGTGCGTCCCTTGTGGATTTTTGCACTAGCTTTTCTTTGCGGGAAATGCGTCCCTTATGGGATTTTCACTTAACCCTTTGCCTAACTTTTGCCTGGAATGGACCCAACCCAATCCAGCGGCTTTTGTTTATTTTATTTTTTTGTAGGGCAGACTGCCTGTTTCCAGGTTTTCACCCTGCCCTTTGGCCTAACTTTTGCTTAGAGAGCCAGTTACGGTTTTCACCTCTAACGGCCTTTTTTTATTTTTTTATTTTTTTTTGGTTTTAGAGAAGGTTATCACCAAAGCTTCTGTTAAGAGCAAATAGGACATATCTGATGAGCCATAATCATTAGATGAAAAAATTGATATAACTCTTTTTGAGACAAAACTGAAAGATCAATGAAAATATATTCTTTTATTCCTTGCAAAAATTGTGTATATTTCTATATGATTTCATCATACATGATTTTCATTTGACAAGAATTCAAAAGCATATGACTACACCTAATCTCGGAGTGGATTTTGTCAGCCTCAAACTCCTGTTATTAATTGGCCCTCTCGGGTTTTCTCGATTAAATATTTTCTCTGATGCCTCTAATTTTTGCACAAGATGCCTTTTTTCGGTTTTCACCCTGTCGAAGCGCCCAATTTTAGCACAGCCGCCTTTTTTCGGTTTTCGACTTGCAGGGCATTTTATTCTCTTCTTTTTATTTTGGTCTTTAGCCGTGGAACCTTTTGAGTCTGTCGACATTAATCGGTTCTTTGAATTCGTTCCCATCACTATCCGACAAGATTACAGCTCCCTTGGACAGCAACTTTTTCAAAATGAATGGACCTTCCCAGGTTGGTCTGAATTTGCCTCGTATGTCTGGAACTCCCGGCCTCATCATCTTAAAGACCAAGTCCCCCTCCTTCAACGGGTGCTTTCGTACTTTCTTGCCAAATGACCGAGCCAGCCTCTTTTGATAAACCTGATTGTGGTAATAGGCTCTCAACCTATCTTTATCCAATAGATTCAACTGCAACAATCGCTGTTGTGCCCATTCTGTCTCCGGAATCTCGGCTTCCAGGACTACCCTTAATGGCTTCAGCTCAATTTCAACCGGCAGGACTGCTTCAGTTCCATACACCAGAGAGAATGGTGTTGCCCCCGTAGAGGTTCTGATTGTTGTTCTATATCCCCAAAGTGCGAAGGGTAACTTTTCTGCCCAATCCTTGTAGTTCTGAACCATCTTGGCCAAAATTCTCTTCACATTCTTATTTGCCGCTTCAACTGCACCGTTTGCTTGAGGACGGTAAGGAGAAGACTTATGATGTTGGATCCCATATTTCTGGAGCATCTGTTTAGTCTCTCCCAGGAATTGCACCCCATTATCAGACACAATGTGATGTGGGAGACCATATCTGCATATCAAATTCCGCTCGATGAATTTAGCCATATCCCTTGCATCAACCTTCTTGAAAGATTCAGCCTCAACCCACTTAGTGAAGTAGTCAATGGCAACTATGATGAATCTATGCCCATTAGAAGCAGTAGGATGGATTTCGCCTATGATGTCTATTCCCCATGCTGCAAATGGCCATGGAGATGTTAAGTTATGTAACTCTGAAACTGGCACATGCCTCAAATTCGCGTACTGTTGGCATAACTGGCATTGCTTCACAAATTTTGAACAATCTGTATCCATTGTGAGCCAATAAAACCCTTGGCGCATAATCTTCTTTGCTAAGACTAAACCATTCATGTGAGCTCCACAAACCCCGGCATGAACTTCTTCCATAACTCTTTTAGCTTCTTTCTCTGCCAGACATCTTAACTGGATACCATCAGCTTGCCTTTTGTATAAAGTGCCATTAACACTGATGAATTGAGTGGATAACTTCCTGATCATTTTTTGGTCCTTCTCAGTGGCTTCCTCTGGAAAGACTGATCTCTCTAAATAATTCTGAATGTCATAATACCATGGATTTCCATCAGTGGCCTCAATGTCCATCACTTGTTCCGCTTCAAAACCAGGTCTTTCCGAACTATATATCAGCACGGGTTTCATCGCAACTCCTGTTGGGTTGTCCCACATAGACACTAAAGTTGCTAGAGCATCAGCTAACTGATTTTCGTCTCTGGGGATGAAGTGAAAAGTGCAAATCTCAAATTGGCTGCTCAACGCTCTCAAGTGCTTTACATAAGGCAACAGCCTTTCTTCCTTGACTAACCACTCTCCTTTAATTTGATGAATTACCAAGGAGGAATCCCCAAATACTTCTGCGGTCTTTGCCCCCAGAGTAAGCAATGCTTCCAATCCAAAGATGCAAGCTTCGTATTCTGCTTCATTATTGGTAGCCTTATACCTCAGCTTCTTAGCCAATGGTAACCTTTCACCATATGGGGTCGTAAGAATAACTCCTACGCCTGCTCCCTTATTATTGACTGCTCCATCAAAGAAAAACTGCCACCCTTGCTCTGCTATGGCCGTGACATCTTCATCTGGGAAGTTGTATTCAAACTGATCTCCCTCAATAGGATGCTCGGCTAAGAACTCCGCTACAGCTCTTCCCTTAATGGTTTTCCTGGTTATGTACTCAATGTCAAATTCCTGCAACAGCAGTAACCATCTTCCCATCTTCCCTAGTAAAGAGGGTGCTTCTTGGAGGTATCTAAGCGGATTATGTTTGGCAACCGTTTGTACCTTGAAGGAATGAAAGTAGTGTCGCAACTTCTTAGAAGCCCAGATAACTGCTAAACAAATCTTTTCTACCTCCACATATTTGGCTTCGTAAGGCAAGAACTTCTTGCTAAGATAGTAAACGACAAACTCTACACCAAAATCGTCTTCCTGAGACATCATAGCACCCACTGAGTTATCTTCCACAGCCAGGTACAGGATTAATGGTTTGGCACGGCGTGGTGGTCTTAACACCGGAGGATTTAACAAATACCTCTTAATGGTGTCAAAGGCCAATTGGCAGTCATCGTTCCATAGCACCGGCTGATTCTTCCTAAGAAGCTTGAAAATAGGCTCACATACCGAAGCTAGCTTGGCAATAAATCGGCTGATGTACTGAAGCTTTCCTAGGAAACTTCTAACGTCCTTCTCCTTCTGGGGCACTGGCATCTCTCTTATGGCTTTGACTTTATCGGGATCTACCTCGATTCCCCTCTGTCTTACCACATGGCCTAACAACTTTCCTGATGTAACTCCAAAAATGCACTTCTTGGGATTGAGTCGCAAATCATACTTGCTAATCCTTTGAAAGAACTTTTCTAATGCCTCAAAGTGACCTTCCCTGGTAGCCGACTTAATCATCATGTCATCGACGTACACCTCCACTTCTTTGTGGATTAAGTCATTGAGAACCTTGGTTGCCATCCTCTGATAGGTTGCTCCTGCATTCTTCAACCCAAAAGGCATAACCCGATAGGCATATGTCCCCCACTCGGTGATAAAGGCTGTCTTGATCCGGTCCACTATCTTGTTAAGAATTTGATTGTACCCTGCGTATCCATCCACAAAGCTGTACATCATGCAAGCAGCAGCACTATCTACTAGCACATCAATATGAGGAAGAGGGAAATCATCTTTCGGACAGGCCTTGTTCAGGTCTCGATAGTCAACGCATACTCGAACCTTACCGTCTTTCTTGGCTACAGGAACCACGTTAGCTAACCAGGTCGGGTATTGAACCTCTATCAGGAACTTGGCCTCAACCTGCTTATGGATCTCCTCTTTCACTTTCTGTGCCCATTCTGGCCTAAGCCTCCGAAGCTTTTGCTTGACTGGTTTAAACTCTGGGTAAGTTGGGATGGCATGTTCGGCAACATCTCGATCTATTCCCGGCATATCCTCATAGGTCCAGGCAAAGACTTTTTTATATTTTTTTAATATTCTCTCAAATTTTATTCTCTCTTCAGGAGTTATGTCTGACGCTAGCAAAATTTCCTTTGGATTTTCCAAAGTTCCGAGATTAAATGCAGTTGTGCCAGTTGAATTAATATCAAAAATGAATGCATCATGCTTATGATCATGCGAAATGAAATCATCAGAAACATCACACAAGTAAGCAAAGTTGTTCATCTCATTAACATAATCAGAAACATTAACATTGTTCTCAAAGAATTCTGGTATAAAAAGAGAATCTAAATGACTATCAACTTTAGTCGACGCTGATGCTGCAGATGACTGTGCTTTGGCTTCTTGATTTGGTGAAATCTTGAGATCCTCAATCTTCGGCTCTGGTTCCACTATCTTCTCCTTCCCCTTAAGTCTGGTGGCTAACAGTTTATCAGTTACAATCTCTTCGGGCTCATCTCTGTCCCAGATGCTGCATTGGGTCATAATCTCCTCATCCCAAAAGTTCTCTACAGCTTTAACAACTCCGATCTCCCAATCAAAGACGTCGTTAAAAATTTCAAATCCAGGGATAATCTTCCCATCTACCCACTGCGGTTCTTCTTCTCCAGTGTAGGCACAAACCGATGATGATGGCACAAAGCTCTCCGAAATATGGGGAATCTTCCCTGACCCTTTCTTCTTACCATATTCTCCTTTGTAGCCCAACCCCTTTCGATCTTTCTGACCACGTGTAGTGATAGCATTCTGCAGCCCTTGTGACTCTTTTCCCAAACCAGCCCCTGGGAGGAAGTGCATCTTCTTCAGCATATTCACCACTTGAGGGCTACCTTCTAGGTTTTGCTCTTCTCCGATCATCGATACATGAAAGCCACTGAATGGCTGATTAGAGATCTCCAAGGCAGACACTTGGTTCTCTCTTGCTGCTTTAATGGTCACTACTTCTCCTTCATGGGGTATTTTAATTATCTGGTGTAATGTGGATGGTACTCCCCCTAACTTGTGGAACCACGGTCCACCAAGCAGAGCTGAGAAGTTTGCTGGAATCGGCAAGACCACAAAATCTGTTTCTGTCTCAATGGGCCCTGTCTTTACCAAAGCTTTGAAAATTCCCGATGCTTGCCTCCTGGAGTTGTCGTAGGCAGTGATGGTCAGGTCAGATTTGCTTAACATACTCTCATCCATCCCAAAGGCCTGAAGTGCCACCAAAGGGCAGACATTTATCGATGACCCGTCATCAACCATGACACAAGCGGTGTGTTTACCATTGATCTGTGCCTTGATGTACAAAGGTCGGTTGTGGTTGCGACCCTCTGTTGGTAGGTCTGCATCAGAAAAAACCAACTTCTCCCCGGATCCCCCCTTTACAAGGTCTAAAAGCTCGGATGGAGAGATTGTAGTTGCTACGGTGGATACGCTCAATGCTTCGACTAACTTCTGTCGGTGCGAGGGGGACTGTCTCAAGAGGTCCCAAATAGATATCTGAGCCGTGGTCTTTTTCAGTTGCTTCACTATTGAATTTTCTTCCGGCTCTTTCTCTGCGATTGCTTGTGCTGGGTCCTGCTTCTTCTCAGCTTCTGGAATGACCCTCCCACTTCTTGTTACTGCTTCTACTCTTTCTTCTTCCTCTGAATCCCACGGATCCGTAAACTCTCCATTTTTCTCATCTTCGTCATCTCCACTCTCACTAGTGGACCAACAGTCTATCGCTGCCACGGAAACCCCTTTTTCATCCACTGCAGGGCGAGTAATAGCGACATACTCATTTCCATATAGATCTTGCATTACGTACCACTCTGGTAGGCTCGATCCGATCATAAAGACTGGAGGTGGCACCGTATTATAACCGGACTTCTTCTTGCTTTCTCTCTGCTCAGGATCGGTGATCTGCTTGTTGTCAATTAGATCTTGGACCCGATGTCTTAGCGTTATACACTCATCCGTTAAATGCCCGGTATGTTGGTGGAATGCGCAGTATTCATTCTCTTTGTGCCCCGGCTGTCCTTGGGCCTTGGCCGGCTTAGGTGATAGGGGCCGCAGTTTTCCTTCTTTTATTAGCCTCTTCAGCACCCATGATAAAGGCTTACCCAAGTTGGAGAAATACCTCTGACTTACGCCGGTTGCAGACACCTCGGCAGTCTTCCCAACTCTGTTACCACTGCTTGAACCTACTGGTTTGGCCGTCCCCTGATTGCTGTATCCCCTCCGGGCATAGGACTCACTATTTGCCCTCTTGGATAAATATTCTCCTTCCGCTTCTATGGCAATGTCCTTCAAAGACTCCCAATCCTTGAGTCCCTTCATTTTCAGTCCCTCTCTCAAGTAAGGACTGGCATTTCGAATGAATAGCTGGATCTGATCAGAAGTGTCCGGTTTGCGTTTCATTTCCATAACCCGGTTTCTCCACCGAGTAAGGTACTCGTGGAAGGACTCCCCAGCCTTCTGCTGTAACAACTCGAGATCTTTCAAAGTGACCTCCATCCGGGTACTGCAATCGTACTGCTTAAGGAACTCTTCGGTCAACAAGTCCCAGTCCTCCTTGGATCTCCTGTCAAGCCCATGGTACCAATCAATAGCAGCTCCTGTGAGACTCAAGCAGAAATATTCTATCTTCTGCTTTCTTGTTAAGGTCGTTCCCTTCATGACCAGCGAGTATTGCTTGATGTGTGCGGCAGGGTCAGAGGTGCCATCAAATTTGGGAATGTCCGGCATCTTAAAATTCAAGGGAATCAGGTCATCCCCATCCAACTCTCGGTCTTCCGGGTTCATTCCTTTTCCCACGGTCATCATCCTTGCCATGGCCTCAAATCTTTCTTCCATTTTCCTCCACAGTGCCTCATCCAGTTTTGGCGACTTCTCTTTAGCTACTTTATGCTCCTCTAGCTCATCTTCCCCAAATTCAGCTTCAGACCTGGGGCCCTCTCTGCGCTCAATAGGTGCAGGCACTCTTTGCTCGACAACAGGTGGGTCAACCACTGGTTGGTTAATTGCAACAGGACATTCTTCTCTTACAACCTCTTGTTCAGTTGGTACTCGGATAGGGGCAGCAGCAGCTTGTTGCCCAGCTATGGTGGTGGCAAGATTGCCCATCATTGCAATCATTCGGGCTTCAAATTCCTCCATTCTCTTTCCTACCTCCTCGGTGATTATTGCCCGAGTTGCATCAAACTCATTTGATGGATTAGCCATACTTACTTCTGTTGATGATTCGGAAGAAAACCCCACACTTCCTTCTAAGACTGACTCTTAACTCTGATCTGACACTAACTCAGTTAACCCCAAAAGCGGCGTCCTTCTTAACCGTCCGTTGGGACCTCTAGACCACCCAGGAGAATCTATGATGGCTGAAATGCAAAAATTGTTAAGATGATGCATGATTAAAATGCAATGTATGCTCGTGCTGATGCAACATAGACAAACACATGCAAGCAGATAGATCTTTCCAACCTTGTATCTCCCACACATGTGGTAATGCGATCTCTTTCCTAGGTGGGCTTAATCCATGGATTAACGTGGAACCCGATGGACACGTATGGTGCGCGGTGAAAAACCGGCAGCATAACAGCTCCTATCTAATGTACATACGTATGGGTGTTTGGCAATTATGTATTTAAACAATTCAACTTAACTAAGATGGGCCCACCGGGGCATGAAAGCCTTTGATGAAGACCATTTAATTAAATTGATTTCGTTTAATATATGATGGCCCATATAGCAAGCATAATATTACGGTACATTTCACCTAGTGAAAGTATCTATTGCCATTACATGAGCTTTGGACAAGGGAGATGTTACTTTAAGGCTACCCAAGCATGATCCCAGCCGACGGGTCTAGCTCATCACAAGCATAGCGACCGGTCGGGTCATCATTTTGATATACCATTGAGGTACGTGGCTTGGGCTGGTGATTATCCTTAACACTTCCCCAAATTGAGTGAAAATGAGGTCGTGCTTCGGGAACGTACCGGGGCTTGAAAAGGGACCAAACTAACTTAATCTAAAGCTCTAATGAGATGATATGCAATTTTGAGATAAAGCGAATTTATGAATTAAATTTTAACCATAAATGTTAAACGAGGTATTTTCAAATTGAAATCTCGAACCATATTTTTCCCCAGCGGAGTCGCCACTGTGACGCGCGCCGGATCCCGAGCGCCGCCCCTATGACCGCCCGCTTGAGGGCGATCGGGGGAATTGCGGGTCCGTTGATAGCTTGCAATAAATAGCAAGTGCGTCTATGTTGGTCAACAGGGAGGTTTCATGGAGTCGCCACCCAATAGAACATTGGGAAAGTTACTCTCGCCTCGGAGAGCCTAAGACTGCGCGTTGTATCCATTTTGGGCCAACCAGAGGGGTCTTGGAAGGTAAACCTCTCGCCCTAAGGAGCCTAGGATTAGCGCTAAAGTCTCGTGACCCAAGAAGTATTTTGGAGGATAACCTCTAACCTCTCGAGCCCAAAGACCAGAGCTGGGTCCGGGATTTCTCATCTATTTCTACCTCGATTAATTTATGATCAAATTTTAATTATCGTTAATTCGCTCTCCCTCCACACGATGCAATTTTAATCTAAAAGCGCAAATATTCACATTGAACACGATAGGATAAACATATCAAAAATAACCTCAATTGTAAACTATAATAATACCAGGAGCGGAATACAACTCCCATTTAAAAGTGTAAACATACATAAAACCGGGGAATTTATTAACTATGAGGACTTTGGTCCCCGCATGCTCAATTAAAGAAAATATTTTGGATGTGGTAATTTTATTTGGGATGAAAACTAGGACATTGGTCCCATTTTATTATGAAAAATCTAAACTAATTTAGTAAAACTATTTTTGTGATTTTTATTTAGGTGCGCATAAGAAAACATTTCACTCAATGAATATATACAAGGAAATTAAATAAAATGAAAATTAAAAATGTATAAAGGAAATACCAAACCCCGCAACTCCTCCTTCATGTGCATGGATGCTCAAATGAGAATAAAACAATGATTTGCAACCAAAAATCAAAAAGAAATTCATGTTAGTGATTAGGACAACGAAATAATACAACATAAAAGGTAATATGTACAATGACCATATAACATGCATAAGATACTATAACATGCATAAAAAATAATTATGATGCAATTTAACATGCATAAAGTGATTAAGATGCAATTTAACATGCATAAGGTGATGAAGTATCATGGCATATGCAACTTATTAATAATAGTTATTAACATACATGGAAGATTAGTGACAATCAATTTTATTATAGTTAAGACATGAATAAATGTGTAACATGAGAATAATTCCACTTGACATGCATAACTAGCATAAAATAATGACTATAACACTTATACATGCAAAAGAAAGCATAATAATAAACATGATATAGCATTAAGAAATTAAAGGTATTTACAACCTAAAACATGCATAATTACATGAACAAAGAATAATTGGACATGAAAAAAAGATTAATAGAATTTAAAAAGCTTATTTGTTATATGAATAATTGAAGATAAAAAAATAAGAAGAAGAATATGGAGACTAAGAGAATTTACATGTTTGATATGTTTAATTGGAAGCCAAAATAAATGAAATTAACAAGAGAATTAATGAGTAAAGCCAAGAATAATTACCCTCAAATTCAGTTTTGAAGAATTGAAGATAGAAGTGTTGAATTCCTTGTCTTCTCTTGTGAAAATTCTTAGAAAATAGCTTGAAAACTTCAAGAAAAGCTCTTGGAAACAAGTGTGTAAGATGGATTTTTTTCTCTCAACTCAAAGCTCCAAAATTCAGTTTTTTTTCTCCAAAATGTTCCTCATTCATCCTTTTTTTGTTTCTGAATTTTTCTAGTGTTTTTAACCCTCAAAAACTACCCAAAAACCACCCAAAACCGTCCAAAAACCGCTAAAAATCGTGTTTGGGTCGAAAAATGGGCGAAATGGGCGAAGTGGGGCGAGAAATCGGCGTGAGGGGCGATTTCCGTGCGCTTCGCGCATGTTCCGCGGAGTCTCCGCGCACGACGTGCGCGGAGCGAGCGACGCCCGAGGCGTCGCTCGAGCAGAGAGACCGACGCTCAGGGCGTCGGCCGCGCGGAGCACACGCTCCGCGCACGGAAATTCGCGACGGCCCTTGGTCGTCGCCTTTTCGTCGCGATTAATTTCCCCTATTTTCTACTTTTCTATTTTTTTCATTTTTTAATCATTTTTTACCCTTTTTTTTAATTTTTTATATAAAATACCCTCAACCTAAAACACACTTTTTCTTCTTCAAAATAATTTAAAAAATATTTTTAAAATATTTTTAAAATACCCTTTTTACTCACCGAAAAGACAAGGAAAATCACTTCTGAGCTCCAATCTTTTTGCCTATAAGCCGGCATAGCTAAATTTCATCATCGGGTAATCCTGATCAAGGCTACTCGGGACCCGGTGTCTACACCTACTCTCTGGCATCTATCACAAGCTTTTACATAAGATTGAATGTCTTTAAACATTGTAGGCCAATAGAACCCAGAAGATAAAATTTTCATTACCGTTCTGTTTGGTCCATGATGTCCACCAGCTTCTCCACTATGACAGGCTGTGATTATCTCACCCTTCTCCTCATCTGGAATACACCTTCTCAGCACTTGATCTGCACACAAACGAAATAAATAAGGATCATCCCAAATATAATGCTTTGCATCAGCCTTCAACTTCTTTTTCTGCTGCCATGTGAAATCCTTTGGCATATATCCCCCTGCGAGAAAATTAGCTAAATTAGCAAACCAAGGAACAAAAATCTCATTTGCAAATAAAGCACAAATATGTTCATCAGGGAATAAATCTGAAATCTCCCCTTTCTCAATGTGAGCATTTTCCAGTCTTGACAAATGGTCTGCTACAAAGTTTTCTGCTCCCTTCTTATCTTTAATTTCCAGGTCGAATTCTTGCAGTAGAAGTACCCATCTGATCAGTCTTGGTTTGGATTCCTTCTTTGCAAATAGGTGTCTCAAGGCAGCATGGTCAGACCACACCACAATTCTTGCTCCCAGCAAATATGGCCTGAATTTTTCGAATGCATACACGATTGCAAGAAGTTCCTTCTCCGTTGTGGTGTAGTTCATTTGAGCTCCTATCAAAATGTGACTTGCATAATAAACCGCACAAAATACCTTCTCTCTTCGCTGCCTAAGTACTGCACCAACTGCAAAATCACTAGCATCACACATTAATTCAAAAGGCAAATTCCAATCCGGAGAAATAATCACCGGGCCTGAAATGAGCCTCTGTTTCAAAGTCTGAAAAGCTAGCATACATTCGTTGTCAAAATTAAAAGCAGCATCTTTCATCAACAAATTGGATAAAGGTTTAGCAATTTTTGAAAAATCTTTGATAAACCGGCGGTAAAATCCTGCATGTCCCAAGAAACTTCTAATGCCTTTCACACTAGTTGGGGGTGGTAACTTTTCTATCACCTCTACCTTAGCCTTGTCAACCTCTATCCCCTTCTCAGAAATTTTGTGCCCAAGCACAATGCCTTCCCTTACCATGAAATGGCATTTTTCCCAATTCAGCACCAAGTTGGTCTCCTTACACCTTTCTAACACAAAATCTAAATGCCTAAGGCAGCTCTCAAAATCACTCCCATAAATGGTAAAATCGTCCATGAACACCTCCATAAATTTCTCTATGAATTCATGAAAAATTGCCATCATACACCGCTGAAATATAGCTGGTGCGTTGCACAGCCCGAAGGGCATTCTCCTGTATGCAAAGGTGCCATAAGGACAGGTAAATGTGGTCTTTTCTTGATCTTCTGGAGCTATAGGTATTTGCATGTAACCTGAATATCCATCTAAAAAACAATAGAATCCATTTCCTGCCAATCTTTCCAACATTTGGTCAATAAAAGGTAAAGGAAAATGATCCTTTCTGGTTGCATTATTTAACCTCCTATAGTCTATGCACACTCTCCATCCTGTCACTGTGCGTGTGGGAATTAATTCATTTTTTTCATTGGCTACTACAGTCATCCCTCCTTTCTTCGGTACACATTGAACTGGACTTATCCAATTGCTATCAGAAATGGGATAGATAATACCTGCATCAAGGAGCTTGAGTACCTCCTTTTTCACCACTTCTTGCATTGCTGGATTTAGTCGCCTTTGGGGTTGCACCACCTGTTTGAAGTCAGTTTCCATAGGTATCCGGTGTGTACAATAGCTGGGACTGATTCATTTTAAACCTGAAGTTGACCAGCCAATTGCTCCTTTATGCTTCTTGAGTACTTCAATAAGCATTTCTTCTTCCAAACCTGTCAATAAAGATGAAATAATTACTGGTTTTGCATTATCTTCTAAAAATATATATTTTAAATGTGAAGGAAGAGGGTTAAGTTCAGAATGTGTATCCCCCTTTCCCAGGTTCAGTCCTTCTTCCTGTGTGTTTTCTTCTTCACTTTCTTGCTCCACAGCTGCAATCACTTCCTCATCTTCCAATTTTTCATTCTCCAAAGAATGCAGTAAATCCTCATTCACCGGATCAGCTTCTAACATTTCCTTTTGCACTTCTTCTACACACTTGTCTATTGTATCCACAAAGTAAGCAGATTCTTCTATATCATCTGATGGATACCTTTGAGCTTTCTTCATATCAACAACTAATTTTTCGTCATTGAATCTCAGGGTAACGGTTTGCCCATGCACATCAATCAAAGCTTTTGCTGTGTTTAAAAATGGTCTCCCCACAATAAGTGGTACTTTCCTATCCTCTTCCATTTCCATCACCACAAAGTCTACTGGAAAAATAAACTTCCCCACTTTCACTAACAGGTCCTCTATCACTCCCTTGGGTCGCCTCACTGACCTATCCGCAAGTTGGAGTCTCATTCCCGTCTCCTTAAGATCACCAAGATTCAGCTTCCTGCAAATAGAATAAGGCATTAGATTTATGCTTGCACCTAAATCACACAAAGCATTACCATAAAAATTTTCACCAATAGCACAAGGTACAGTGAAGCTACCTAGATCTTCCAATTTCTCAGGGATCTTGTTCATGATTATAGCACTGCAATTTTCTGTTAGCTGAACAGTTCCATGCCCTTCTAATTTCTTTTTATTAGAACAAAGTTCTTTCATAAATTTAGCATAGTTGGGCATATGAGCTAAAGCTTTAGCAAACGGTAAATTAATGTGTAATTTTTTAAACATTTCTATAAACCTAGCTTTTTGCTCATTTTTCTTTTCTTGTCTAGCAACAGCAGGAAATGGCAGTCTATTTATATCGAGATCCTCTACTCTTGGATTCACTATACTTTTACCTTTATCCTTTTTAGGAGCATTTTCATTCATTTCTAAATTAGAGTTAGAATTACTTACCGTCCGTGTTGGCTCCTCCTTTTCTGATGAAGAATTTTTACCTTGATCTTCTCTTTGTGCAACGTCCTTTCCACTTCGCAGTGTAATTGCTTTTGCTTCCTCTTTTGGATTTCGATCCACATTTGAGGGAAATGTTCCTGGTTGCCTTTGGGACACAGAATTTGCAAGCTGACCCAATTGAGTTTCCAGATTTCTCATAGAAGCATCTTGGTTTCGGTTCCACTGCTCTTGAGATTTCCACCTAGATTCTTGATTTGTCATGAATTGCTGCTGACTGTTTATGAAGCTAGCCACCATATCCTCAAGGTTTGGCTTCTTCTCTTGCATAGGTGGCCTAGGTGGGTATCCCGGTGGATGGTATGATTGAGCTTGTGGTTGATTGAAGTTTTGTCCATGGTTGTGATGGGGTGGATATGGCATTTGGTATTGGTTGGATGTTTGGGGTTGGTATGAATGTCCTTGATTGTGCTGAGTACTTTGGTTGAAAGGGGGTCTTGCTGGTGGGTGAGAGGATGAAGCATTCTGATTTCCATCTTTCCAAGAAAAATTCGGGTGATTTCTCCAGCCCGGGTTGTATGAGTTACTATAGGGGTCGCTCCTCCGATAATCCCCTACAGCATTAACATTTCCCATTGCTGCACTCTCTTGAGCATATTGCCCACTTTCGTACCACTCATCTTCTTGAGAAACAGAGGCTACATTTTTCACTCTTAAGTTTTTCATCTCGTTCTGCATTGATTCCACCTGTGCCCTCAGCATTGATACTTCATCTACACTATGTATTCCTTGTCTCTTTGAGACTGATCTAGGATTAGCCCACTGAGCGTCATTTGCTGCCATTTCATCCAGCAGCTGGAATGCTTCTTCTTGTATTCTATTCATAAAAGAACCTCCTGATGATGCATCCAGCAAAGATTTTGTTTGTGGTGAAATACCAGAATAAAATTGTTGCATCAGATGGTAGATTGGTATTTCATGATGCGAACAGCTTCTTAACAATCTTCTGAATCTTTCCTAAGCCTCATAAAAAGGCTCATCACTCAATTGGCTAAATTGAAAAATGCTGTTGCGAATATTTGCTATTTTTGTAGGTGGGAAAAATCTCATCAGAAACCTTTCTTGCAATTGATCCCAAGATGTAATTGACTGTCTTGGTAACATTTGCAACCACTCTCTTGCCTTTCCAATCAAGGTGAAAGGAAATAGTTTCAGTCTTATAGCATCAGGTGTCACTCCTGGAATCTGCACTGTGTCACTAATCTCCAAAAATAAGTCCAGGTGTTGTGCAGGATCTTCCACTTCTGATCCAGAAAATTGATTTCTTTGCACCATGTTGATAGTTGCTGGTTTCAGTTCAAATTGTACTCCTCTTGGCAGCACAATTGTCCTATGGTCTTCAGTCCATCTTGGTACAGCATAATCCCTTATCGTTCGCTGTCTAGGGACTTCTCCTCCATAATTTCTTGGTACCTCTTCTTGTGCCCTTGGCACTTGTTCATTCTCGAGAGGAAATTCACCAACATTCGGGTTGTTCTCCATGATGGTTTCTCTATTAGCTCTCCTACGTTGACGCAATGTCCTCTCGATTTCAGTGTCATAGGGTGCTAATGGTCCTTGTCTAACTCTGCTCATACACCACAACTACCCGAAAAGAATAAAAATAATAAAATCAGAAAAATGAAAACACATACAAATAAAAATCAAAACTTACTGACAACGCCACGATCCCCGGCAACGGCGCCAAAAACTTGACGCGATCTCAGCAAGTGTACTGAATCGGCAAGTAATATAGTGGAATATAATTAAGACCACAAGTTATCGAACCCAAGGGACTGTGTTGTGCAAGTGTTTGACAATTAATTATATGCTAAAGAATTCCCAATTATTTTGATGTGGTGATTGTTTAACATAGAAAAATTAATAATCTAACTGATGATATTAATGTCTAAGAATATTAATGATTTAATAATACAGCAATTTGATAAAATAACTAAGAGATCTTGCTAAGGAATACCCATTCTCCCCAATAATATCATGTGAATACTTAATTCAACAATTTCATATATAATCAGTGAATAACCTAGCCTATACCATAACTTGCCTTTCGGATCCAGCTTCTCTAAAACATGCACTTACCAATCCGGATTCAGCACATAAATTAGCATTATTACAGATCTTAAAGTTCTAAGTTAAATAATCCTACCATTCCGGATTCAGATATCAAACTCATTTATCTTCCACCATTCTGAACCTATTGAAATACACATTCACAGATTTTAACTACCAATTTGGATTCATCAAATCAATGAAAGTTGATTAAGATAGAACAGAACATGTGTATGTATTTATGGGCTGATTGCAATCAAAGTTTATCTTGGTAGATCTCCCCTTAACTTGCATTCAAACCAGCAACAACAGGTAATTTCAGAGAAGATAAAACTGAAATATATTTATGTGTATTTATGAACTGATTACAATTAAAGTTTATCTTGGTAGATCTCCCCTTAACTTGCATTCAAATCAGCAACAACAAATAAAATCAGAGAAAATACAACTGAGTATATGCATAATACAATCCATAGAGAATATTCACATGATTTACTGGGGAATTAAGGCATCCCTTAACAAGAAATAAAACTACTCACTCATACTTGAAATAAATACTGAATTAAATAGAGAGAAATTGATATTACCCAGTTGAATATGAAAATGAAAATCTTACAGTAAACCAAACGATGTTCTTCAACTGAATCAGCTATTCCAACTTCCAAATTAAATTACAGAATTGAAATCTTACTTCTAAGAATTTCCAGATTAGAAATCTCAGAGTTTATTTTTCAGCCCCCAAAACTAAAACTAAAATTCTCGTCTGCCCCCACTTCTTCCAGAATCATCCTCCTTTAAGCTAGTTCTCCCCCCAAAAATAAAAGTCAAAAGTCTATTCGGTGGCCTCCAAATCTGATTTTTCCCGGATTTGATTCACACAACAGATTTTAAAAGTTACACGGCGGTGAAAGATATCCTAACCGCCGTGTAAATGTCCCTGGATAAATTTTTATTCTGAAATTTTGAGGTTACACGGCGGTGAGGAAATTCTTCACCGCCGTGTAAATGTTCCAGGTCTGCTACTAAGTTCTTTGAATTCGATTCACACGGCGGTGAAGAATTTTCTCACCGCCGTGTAAACACTCCAGTCAGCTTCCTTAATTTTTCTTCTCATGATTCTGGCCTCCGTCTCACACGGCGGTGAGAGATGTCTTCACCGCCGTGTAACCTACCTAAAATATTGCCAAAACAACATAAATCTCCATTTAGTGCACCAAATAACATCAAATGACATTTTATCAAAAATTAACACAAATAACAACTTTTTGACTAAGAAGTAATCTCTAAATTCACATCAAAACATTAATTAATTTAAACTTATCAGCCACCCAATTTCCGAGAAATTGGAAAAAGTCGTCTAACCTTATGATCTAAACCAGAGAGTAGTTCGGAACTCTAATCTTATTAATGTCTTAATTAGTTATAAATGAGTTTTTAGATTAGAAAAATCCATCTCTCATCTCACATGGTTAATGCAATTTATGAAAGGTGTAATTCAAGCATCGAGAAAGCGGTAAATGAAAGCTTTAAATAAAGCGGTAAACACATAAAGCCACACCATTACAAAAGAGAAATTAGGACAAATACAATCCCCCAAATGAAAAAAGGTAAACAAAATTAAAATGAAAATTTGGACAAATACAATCTCCAAATGAAAAGAAAAACTAAACAAAATTGCCCCAAAAATAGTTAATTACAAGGGCCCATGAGATATTAAACATAAGTCTAAACAATCAAGCAAAATCAATTAAAAGGGGTAACATGCATAAATCGGGATATTTATTAGATTTAGGAACATTGGTTCCTTCATGCTCACTTAAAAAGGGATCGAAGAGTTATTTCGGCTGTTTGCTTGAAAACCAGGACGAATAACTCCCATTCTGAGAAAACTAACTCTTCATTTTAATTCATGACATTTTTGCACTTCTTGGCTAAAATCAAGGACATCGGTCCTAATTTATTAATGTAAATCCCGATTTAGTCATAAAAATATTTTTGTGATTTTTTATCCGACAAGCATATACAATAAAATTATTCTATTTACAAACAAACACAATTATACAAATAAGAGATAGGTAAGATCTCACCGAAATACCGTAGCCTCCTACATGCTGTGAGCCCTCCAATTGGTCACAAAAATGCTCAAATAAGCAAAATCACATTTTAAACCAAAATAAAAAAAAACAATAAAAAAATTAGCAATAATTCTAAAATTAACTAAACAAATATGACAATAAGGGAAATAAACATCATAAGGTAGAAAATAAAATTTAAACTAAAAGAGGAAAAAGTTATCGCTAAAATGGACACAAACCATGCATCGAATGGGCTAAAATCGAGCCAAAACAGGACAAAGGCATGTGAAGGGACACCACATGGGGTGAGGGGTGGCCTGGTCATGAAGGACGGCTAGCCCACCCCTCACCTCTTTCCCGCCCCTAAGGGGGAGGTGGTGGAGCAGCCTTCAAAAACTCAAGATTTTCCAAAATATCAAACACTAAAAACTTGATTTTTCACACCTAAATCATATACGTTTGTCCATTCTCAAACTAAAACAAGATAAAATTGGAAAGTCATGCAAAAAGAATAAATCTCAGCTCATAAAACACATATTTATCAAATCATTATTCATGTATTCATTAACACAAACAAAGTAAAACGATAAAATAAAATGAGATAATAAAAATGGGTTCAAGATCCTTTACCCTGAGAGTAGATAATCTGGAAGAAAGATGTTCTTAATCCATTCTCCTTGTCAAGATTCAAAAACAGACTCAAAAAGATTAAAAAAAATCTTAGGTTTTTGTCTCAAAAAACACAAGAACACTAAAAGTCAAAAAATAATTTTTTGTTGTTTGATAAGAAAACCCAACAAGCTAAAGGAATTGATTTTCCCTTCCTCAAGTTAAATCTTGTAACACCTCGATACCCCCGTTGGAAGGATACCGGAGCGCCACGCGGGCAAACACATATACGAATCCAAATACACACTAATAAACAAAACAAAAATGAGATATAATGAAACCTTTAAATATAATATAGCAAGTCCTTAAACATACATCATATCAATATCGTTTTACCTAAAAAGGCTTGTAAGCAAAAACATACACCAAAATAGTTGTTCCATTACAAAAGATTCATTTTGCTATGAACAAGCCATGAACAAAATAACAGCGGAAGACAAAAAAATAAACTCCATCCAAAAAGACTTCTAGTGGCCGACCTGCAGATGTCTGACTCCAAACCGCACTCGCCACCTGCACGGGAAAAGAACCCGTGCTAAGCGATAACGCTTTGTGGGGAGGAAGAAAACAAACAGAAATACGCATATACAATATTTACAACATTAATATAATCTCATCGAAACCATAAACGTATAATTTAAGATTTGATTCAAATATCAAAAACATCTAAATTACATATAAACATATTTTCATATTTTCTACATGACATGCATATACATACTTTACAAGCAATTAACTACTCAATTCATAAATTCATGCACATCTTATACATTTAATCCTGTCCATATACATCTCAACATATGCAACACATATTAACATATAAATATAGCCTGATTAGCCCGAAAATACTCTTTGGAGGCGGATGCGGTCTGATGGATACTGATAGGACACAATATCCCAAGCATATGGAGACATGAGTCTCAAGCATGTGATTTTCATATGGAGACCGAAGTCTCAAATCATTTTTGTATGGACCCACATGGGGTCGAAACAAGGATCCAAATGGGACCCGCATATAACGTTTAACATATAGTAGCTGCGCACACACTGACCTAAGTAAGCGCTTACTTATCCACTACTATGACTATTCAGGCTTAATGATACAATTCATCAATTCAAGTGTCATCACCAAATCATGTAAAATAATGCAAGTTACTCACATAACTCATATATATATATACATATAGGCTGATTAAAGTTAGAAACATACGCATCTTATACAAATCTCAATATAAACATATAAATCATATGCATTTAACTCATGTAGAATATTATTAGTCATGCACCTATATTTTTATAATTAATAACTCATATATATGTTGGAAGAAATTAAATAATATAAATCATGTACATATATCTTGCAATAAAACAATCATCAACTGATAATACCATTTAATCTCATAATGTGCCATATAATACAAAAATCCCATGTAAAACACATTTGAAATCCACTTGAAATCCATTTCTTTTGGAAAATAAGGGGACAACGGGCAGGAAGAAGAGACCAGCACGAGTCGGCTAAAGGAGCACGACTCGTGCTCGTCCCTCCGAGTCGAATGATTCCATCCGACTCGTGCTCGGCAAAAGGAGCACGAGTGGGATGGCTTCTGTCCGCTTCCATCCGACTTGGAGGGAAGAGCACGAGTCGTGCTCCTCTTCTCTCGGTGAGGCGGACAGAAGCCATCCCACTCGTGCTCCTTTTGCCGAGCACGAGTCGGATGGAATCATCCGACTCGGAGGGACGAGCACGAGTCGTGCTCCTTTAGCCGACTCGTGCTGGTCTCTTCTTCCTACTCGTTGTCCACTTGTTTTCCAAAAAAAATGGATTTCAAATGGATTTCAAATGTGTTTTACATGGGATTTTCGTATTATATGGCACATTATGAGATTAAATGGTATTATCAGTTGATGATTGTTTTATTACAAGATATATGTACATGATTTATATTATTTTATTTCTTCCAACATATATATGAGTTATTAATCGTAAAAATATAGGTGCATGACTAATAATATTTTACATGAGTTAAATGCATATGATTTACATGTTTATATTGAGATTTGTATAAGATGCGTATGTTTCTAACTTTAATTAGCCTATATGTATATATATATATGAGTTATGTGAGTAACTTGCATTATTTTACATGATTTGGTGATGACGCTTGAATTGATGAACTGTATCATTAAGCCTGAATAGTCATAGTAGTGGATAAGTAGGCGCTTACTTAGGTCAGTGTGTGTGCAGCTGCTATATGTCAAACGTTATATGCGGGTCCCATTTGGATCCTTGTTTCGACCCCATGTGGGTCCATACGAAAATGATTTGAGACTTCGGTCTCCATATGAAAATCACATGCTTGAGACTCATGTCTCCATATGCTTGGGATATTGTGTCCTATCAGTATCCATCAGACCGCATCCGCTTCTAAAGAGTATTTTCGGGCTAATCAGGCTATATTTATATGTTAATATGTATTGCATATGTTGAGATGTATATGGATAGGATTAAATGTATAAGATGTGCATGAATTTATGAATTGAGTAGTTAATTGCTTGTAATGTATGTATATGCATGTCATGTAGAAAATATGAAAATATGTAATTTAGATGTTTTTGATATTTGAATCAAATCTTAAATTATACGTTTATGGTTTCGATGAGATTATATTAATGTTGTAAATATTGTATATCCGTATTTCCATTTGTTTTGTTCCTCCCCACTAAGCGTTATTGCTTAGCACAGGTTCTTTTCCTGTGCAGGTGGCGAGTGCGGTTTGGAGTCAGACATCTACAGGTCGGCCACTAGAAGTCTTTTTGGATGGAGTTTATTTTTTTATCTTCCGCTATTATTTTGTTCATGGCTTGTTCATAGCAAAATGAATCTTTTGTAATGGAACAACTATTTTGGTATATGTTTTTGCTTACAAGCCTTTTTAGGTAAAACGATATTGATATGATGTATGTTTAAGGACTTGCTACATTATGTTTAAAGGTTTCATTATATCTCATTTTGGTTTTGTTTATTAGTGTGTATTTGGATTCGTATATGTGTTTGCCCGTGTGGCGCTCCGGTATCCTTCCAACGGGGGTATCGGGGTGTTACAAATCTAACCTCAATAAACGTTTTTTTAAATTCAAGAAAATCAAATAAGCAATTTTTTGCTCTGAAGGAAAGTTTTCTCTCAAGAAATCCCCGTTTTTCTTCAAAAACTCTTTTTCCCAAATCGTCAAACAAAATCCCCCCCCCCTTTGTTTTTCTCTCTCCTCTTATATAATCCACCCAAAAATGCAGAAAAAATGAAAATCTAGGTTTTTTTTAGTCCGATTTGGATTGTAGCTCCCTCAAAATTCGACAAAATCACTGTAGGAGGAAGGAAAATGACAGGGGGCGGTTGTTGCTCATGCGTGATGAGCATGCCACTCGTGCGAGCAGCGCCCGTTGCTCGCACCCGTCCTACGCGTGGTGGGCCCGCCGCTCAAAAGACCGGGGCTGCCCCTACGATCGATGCCCATCGGTACGCCGAGCGACGCCTGTCAGTCACTGATCTGTGGCGATTTATGGGGATTTCCAAAGAGGATTTTGTTGGATTTTCTAAATATTTTCCAAAATCAAAGGATTTTGATTTTATTTCCCAAACAATTCTCCAAATATTTCCAAATATTTGATAGGATTCTGATTTGATTTTCCAAATATACTCCAAAATGAAAGGATTTTGATTTAATTTCCTAAATCAAATTTGAATTTTAAAAAAAATATTTTAATTCCTGGATTTGATTTCCTAAATCAAAATTGCATTTTAAAAATTTTGAATCCTTTATTTTAGCCTATAAATAGTAAGCTAAGATTCATTTTTTAAGGGTCAGAAAAATTTTCAAAAGTGGAAAAAAAAAAATCTCGAAAGAATTTCCAAAAATTCTTCTTATTTATTTCATCAAAATTTCATTAAATCCTTTCGAAAAATAAGGAAGAACCCGAGAAAGCTAAATCAATTTGGTTTTGCTCGATCTATCCTTTTTCACATTCACGATTATTACGAAAAGATCAAGCAAGAAAAATCAATTTTCTTCTCTTGATTTAATTTTGAAAAAGAACAATTTTGCAGTAGAAAATTTCCTCAAAATTGTACGCCATCAGTTGATCCTTGTAGAACTCAAGGGAAAAATCCACACAACTTTTGCCTTTAGAAGGTAATATTCCGATGGTAAACAATCTGGATTGACCTTTAATTTATTTTTATTGAGTTATATTGATTTATCGTCATTTAATTGCATAAAAGTGTTTTAAATGTGGAATTTTGGCTTTTAATTGGTTTTTCTTCATTTTTTCTGGGTCTAGAATGATCGACAGGATGAAGGTCCACCGACGGTGTGACGCGTGCCGAACCGGCCTATTAGGGAAGGCTCCCCTCGCGAGACCTACTTTTAGGGCTCGAGGATTGGTTCACATCATTTCATCTTGGGTAACATGAGACATTTTGGAATCCGTAGCCAATAGAATATTAGGATGTTCATCTAGTCCTATGAAACCTTTAGGCACCTTTGACGTATTTTAGAGTCGCCACCCAATTTACGAGAAATTAAAAAAGTTTATCTAACCTCTATGGTCTAAACCAGAGGGTAGTTCGGAACTCCAATCTTATTAATGTCTTGAGTGGTTATAAATGAGTTTTTAGATTACAAAATTCCATCTCTCATCTCACACGGTTAATACAATTTATGAAAGGCATAATTCAAGCATTGAGAAAGCGGTAAATGAAAGCTGTAAATAAAGTAATAAACACACAAAACCACACCATTACAAAAGAGAAATTGGGACAAATATAATCCCCCAAATGAAAAGAAAAGCTAAACAAAATTGAAATGGAAATTGGGACAAATACAATCCCCAAATGAAAAGAAAAGCTAAATAAAATTGCTCCAAAAATAATTAATTACAAGGGCCCATGAGATATTAAACATAAATCTAAACAATCAAGTAAAATCATTCAAAAGGGGTAACATGCATAAATCGAGATATTTATTCGATTTAGGAAAGGGGGATCGAAGATTTGTTTCGGCTATTTGCTTGAAAATCGGGACAAATAACTCCCATTTTGAGAAAACTAACTCTTCATTTTAATTCCTGGCATTTTTGCAGTCCTTGGCTAAAATCAAGGACATCGATCCTAATTTATTAATAAAAATCTCGATTTACTTATAAAAATAATTTTGTAATTTTTTATCCGACACACTTATAAAATAAAACCATTTTGTTTACAAACAAACACAATTATACAAAAAAGAGATAGGTAAGATCTCACTGAAATATCGTAGCCTCCTACATGCCGTGACCCCTCCATTTGGTCACGAAAATGCTCAAACAAGCAAAATTACATTTTAAGCCCAAATAAAAAAATAACAATAAAAATATTAGCAATAATTCTAAAATCAACTAAATAAAAATGACAATAAGGGAAATAAACATCATAAGGCAGCAAATAAAATTTAAACTAAAAGAGGAAAAAATTATTGCCAAAATGGATACGAAACATGCATCAAACGGCTAAAATCGAGCCAAAATAGGACAAAGGCGCACAAAGGAACACCACATGGGGTGAGGGGTGGCCTGGCCATGAGGGGCGGCCAACGCACCCCTCACTTCTTTCCCGCCCCTAAATGGGAGGTGGTGGAGCAGCCTTCAAAAACTCAAGATTTTCCAAAATATCAAACACTAAAAACTTGAGTTTTCACACCTAAATCATATACATTTGTCCATTCTCAAACTAAAAAAAGATAAAGATTGGAAAGTCATGCAAAAAGAATAAATCCCAGCTCATAAAACACATATTTATCAAATCATTATTCATGTATTCATTAACGCAAACAAAGTAAAATGAGAAAATAAAATGAGATAATAAAAATGGGTTCAAGATCTTTTACCCTCAGAGTAGATAATTTGGAAGCAAGATGTTCTTAATCCGTTCCCATCATCAAGATTCAAAAACAGACTAAAAAAGATTCAAAAAAAATCTTAAGTTTTTGTCTCAAAAAACTGAAGAACACTAAAAGTCGAAAATAAGTTTTTGTTGTTTGATGAGAAAACCCAAGCTAAGGGAATTGATTTTTCCTTCCTCAAGTTAAATCTAACCTCAACAAATATTTTTTTTAGAATCATGAAAATCAAATACGCAATTTTTTGATCTTAAGGAAAGTGGGTTCTTTTCTCTCAAGAAATCCCCATTTTTCTTCAAAAACTCTTTTTCCATAATCCTCAAACAAAATCCCCCCCTTTGTTTTTCTCTCTCCTCTTATATAATCCACCTAAAAATGCAGAAAAATTGAAAAAACCAGGTTTTTTTAGTTCGATTTGGATTGTAGCTCCCTCAAAATCCGACAAAATCACGCTGCAGGAGGAAGGAAAGTGACAGGGGTGGCCCACTCGCAGGGGTAGCCTTGAGCGAGGGGCAGGAGCTCTCGTGTGCACAGGGTGAGTGCCCCTCACTGTGCGCGCAGCAAGGTGCAACGCCCCTTGCCCGCACCTGACATGGGGCAGCGCCCCTTGCGCTTGTGCGGCAGGGGAAGTTCCCCGCCCTCGCATTCCTCCCCTAGTGAGACGACGCGTGCGCGCCCTCCTCACACAAAAAAAACACCCTTTATTTTTTCCAAAAACTTTTTCTTTCAAATAACTTCTCTTCCAAAAAAAACTTTAAAAGCACTTTGAAATAGACAAAAGAACTAGACACAGAGACAATCAATCCCCACTTTCTTGCCTATGAGTCGGCCTTTGTTTTCATCATTGGGTAATCTTGATCTCGGACCGCCTCAGGACTCGGTGTCCATATTTACCCCCAATTTTGGGGAAACTAGCACGTAGGTGCCTAGGTGAGCCAAAATTCAGAGAAAGGAAAGAAGCGTGTACTTGACGCGGCGACCTTCCTATTGCAACGAGAAGGAAATCGTCTCTTTAAGTCACCATCTAGACTGTGGAGCAATTTTAATCACCGAGTCTTCTGAAGACTTCCAAAGCATGGGCACTATCCTCAAATGGCGAGGCATCAAGTTTTCTCCAAGCGTACAAAGCGCTGGGGTTTTTCTCCTAAACTGCACTGAGTCTGCTCTAGACTTTCAAAGTGTGGGTACCGTCCTCAAATGGCGATAGGCCGAGTCCGCTCTCGACTTATAAAATGCAGGAATTGTTCTCATGAACTGCACCGAGGTTGCTCCAGACTTATAAAGTGCGGGTGCCATTCTCAAATGGAGATGCGCCGAGTCTGCTCCAGACTTATAAAATGCAAAATTATTCTCTTGAACTGCACTGAGTCTGCTCTAGACTTACGAAATGCGGGTGTCATCCTCAAATGGTGATGCGTCAAGTTTGCTCCAGACTTACAAAATGGGAGAATTGTTCTCATGAACTATACCGAGTCTGCTCCAGACTTACAAAGTGCGAGTGCCATCCTCAATAGCGATGCGCCGAGTCTGCTCCCGACTTACAAAATGCAGGAATTATTCTCATGAACTGCACCGAGTTTGCTCCAGACTTACAAAGTGCGGGTGCCATCCTTAAATGGTGATGTGCCGAGTTTGCTCCAGACTTACAAAACACGAGAATTGTTCTCTTGAATTGCTCTGAGTCTACTCCAGACTTACGAAGTGCGGGTACCATCCTCAAATAGCGATGCACCGATTCTGCTCCAAACTTACAAAATGCGGGAATCGTTCTCATGAACTGCACCGAGTCTGCTCCAGACTTACAAAGTGTGGGTGCCATCCTCAAATGGCGATGCGACGAGTCTGCTCCCGACTTACAAAATGCGGGAATTGTTCTCATGAACTGCACCGAGTTTGCTCCAGACTTACAAAGTGCAGGTGCTATCCTCAAATGGCGATGCACCGAGTCTGCTCCCGACTTACAAAATGTATGAATCATTTTATTGCATAGCGTCAGCTATTCCCTGAATAAAACAAACTCCATTTAATCATTTTAATCATTTTATCATGATAATCATTTTGAACATTTACCTTTCATGAAAGTTCAATTGTTGTTATCTTATTATCTAATTTTATAATTTGTGGTTTGTCATTTCATATATATTACTTTTATCTTTACCATGTCAAAAGTGTGTTAAAGAAAAAAAGAAGTAAAGGAAACAAAAGATTATTAGCATACAAATATATATGTTTAGTACAAAAACAAACAAAGCTAAAAATCATGACATGTGGTCTCCCTGAACATCAACTGCAGATAGTCGGTGGGCTCCTTAGGGTCACTCTTATAACACCCCAATCCCCCTTGGGAGGATATCGGAGCACCACACACACAAAAGCGCAAACATATACATACATACTAAAGCGGAAGCAGTAAAACATGACAAGCGAATAAACTTAAATACAAATATCATAAATATTCATTAAATTACAAAAGCATTCCCTTATACATTTACAAATACTAAAAACTTTACAGAAATATTCCATTTACATAACGAAAGTATCTATTACATATACAATTCCTTACCTAAACAAAGGTATACATATAAAAAACAAAATGGATTCCTAATAAGAACCAAACTCCTAGTGGCCAAGACTTGCAGATGCACCAACTCCAAACCAAACCTGCCACCTACACGGGGAAACAAAAGACTTCTCACGAAGTGGCAAAACATAAGCAGTACAATATATAATTCAATAGCATTCATGAACTTAATCATTAATGTAAGAAAAGAGTAACACGCTAATATCACATGCATAAGCATTTCATGCACAAACGTATCATGCTTGCCACAGAACTATAACAATTAACATATCATATCTCTATATAACATAACAATAGCCTGAACTTCATCAATGGTGGATACTGGTACACTGGATGCTGCAAACAGTATCAAACACTAGATACCAAAGTCTCAAAACATAAGAAAGCTTTTAGGTACCCGAAGGTATCAAACATTAGACCCAAATGGGGCCGATATTAGACCCAAACGGGGTCAACACTAGCAGCTGCAATCACTAGCCCTTTATAAGCATGCTTATCTATCCACTGCCTTGATAATTTAGGCTTATACTTATTCACTGTATTCATATCACTGAAACCTTACTTAATCGAATATACACACCAATTAATACATTTATATAATAATTGAAGCATATTTAAAGTAAAATATATTAACTCACATACTTAATATTGTATACCAAATAAGAATGAGAAACCATGCAAAGAGCAACAAATAATACACAATTGAAGAGTAGGGGAGGGTCATACTTGCGGCAGAGGCATATCTCGCCCAAAGTCGCACTCGTAACAAGCACAACACTTGCAAAAGGGAGTTGGTAGACCTCTGTCGCACTCGCTACAGAGGGCTGGTAGTTCCCTGTTACACTTACGCATGTTGATGCCCTCGTGATGAAGAACAGCCCGGTGAATGCTCGACTTATCGAGCTCTCTGTCGTGGTCGCAACTTAAATCGCGCCTGCGATAGAGAGCATCTCAGCTAGAGCTCGGCTATCATACACTCTATCGCGCTTGTGATAGAGTCATGATTCTCACTTTGATTCGAACTCTGTAGCTCTACACTCTCTTTACTCCTCCAAAAATCATACAAACAAGCATACAATTCAATCCATTCAACAATTGCATTCAAAACATGCTAATACTCATACTAATAACTTTCTACACTCATTACATGCAATTTATTAACAAATGAACATCAATCACACCCAATGTAACTATAAACACATAAAACTAACCCATATACAAACACTAATACCATTTTCCTTCAATACATAATTTAGCCAAAAACCCACTCAAACACACACATAAACATGCTGCACAACTCAAATTTCTTGAAACTCAAATTCAAAGACCAAACACAACAATAAAACATAAACTCCCAAACCTCAAAATGCAGCTCAAAACCCCTCTTCTTCAAGGTCCAACCTTCTCCTTGACTTTGTCCTTTCTCTTGTCACCAGCTTCTTATACAAATCAAACCAAAACACTTAATCCAAACTCATATCACGATCAAAAATCAAAGAAGAGGAAGGAGGAGAAAGATAAAGCATCAACTTCCATAACCACTTACCTTAGCAACTTAACACTTAATCTCTTGTCAATCTCAACCCAAAGCCTTAATAGATTCACCCAAGAAGAAGGAGTAAGAGCAAGGAATGAGAAAGAAGAAGAGGAAGAAGGAGGGAATGGGAAATGTGCGTAGGAAGAGAGAAAGGGACCAAGAAATCTGATTTTTGCCTCTTCTCTCTCTTCCTTCCTTATTTTCTTCATTAATTGCTCTCGACCACCTCATCTAAGTGTCACCCTCCTATTGGCCAAACTAAATAATTCCTTGTCAAATCCCTTATTAGTCCTTAGCAAATTATCTTTTACTCACTTAAATTATTTCTTTCTTTAATAACTTTATCCTTCTTCGATTACGTCCTTAATTAAACAAATTTCATACTTGTCCAATTACACTTATGCCCCTATTTATATAATAACACTACAAATTCCTTTAGGGTACATTTTGGGTTAGTACAACTCTCACCTCGAAAGTGTGCCATCGACACGTCTGGTCCTACAACGGCAGCTGGTTGAACAACTACCTCTACTGGCGGAGATCTAGGTGCTAGCATATACGTCTCCTGAATCATCATACCCAATTGTTCCTCTTAGAAAGGTCGAATGGTAGTCTGCACCGTCTCATTTAGCTCATAAATATTTACCCCAATCGCCCTGAGGGTCTTGGTATGCCCGGCAATGTAGCCACTCACATCGGTGAGCCTAGCATCTGTACTCTCTCGCAAGTCTATCACTAACTGTGAGATACCTGGGATCAGTCCCCTCAACATCTCAACCTGTAGCCTCGTCGTGCCAACAGTCTCATCTACTACATGTAGGGCCTCATCCACCCTCTATACAGCTGTTGCATGGGAAGCCCTCATTGCCTCCTTAAACCGGTCCATACGTCAACCCAAATGACCAAACCCATCATCAATGCACCAGTCCATCGCTGTGAGTCTATCATATATTCGCTGGTTGTGGGTAGCTAATGCTACTATCATATCTATATGCATAGATCGGATAAGAACCTCCAAGCTAGACTATCCCTGTCCTCTACTGGGCTCTGGGGGGGGGGGGGGGGGGGAGCTATCAAAGTGGATGCCCTCGATCGATCTGGGTAGCTATAAGGGTGAAACCTCTCATATGCGTGGGGGACTGCATCCTACCCATGCATGGTAGGAGGGGTGATGCATGATTATACAGAGGAAGCCACTGAGGTGGTGGAGTGCTCAGTAAATAATCCACATCCATACCAGTACTGCCACTCTGTAGTGTGCTAGGCTTTACCTCTAGTGGTGGGGGATGCTGCTCATCCTCTGGCTGATGGTGCTCTCCACTTGGCACAATAGCTGAAAGTGGGGCTAGGCCATAAAGGTGTATGGTCTCTATGATCGAGAGCAATCGGTACACCTCGGGGTGACCCGGCATATGCTTAACCATGCCCATAGCTCTGGCAGTCGCTAAATCCACATAAATATCTGCATCCAAAGGTGGCTCGAATTCACTGGGGTCATACCCCAGATAGAGCAATATCCCGGTGATGACTTTACCTATGCATATTTGTGATGTGGACCCTCATCCCGGTCTGAACAAGCCTGATAGTATCTCATGGCTGATATTGAGCTGTGTCCCAGTAGCCATGGCCCATTGAACCCAAATCTCAGTTGCATTTATACCCCCTGGACTCCCCATCCTACCCAAGTAACTGCTACCCAAGACCTTCTATATGTACCTATAGGCCTACGAGACCAATAATGTGCTCTTCGTAGTGCTATGGTCATAAAGGACCCCTGGTAATGTAATCATCTCCCAGTGCTGTGCTGTAATACACCTATTCGGGGTCTGTACATGATCCCCAACTGGGAGGCCCATAGCTAGGGCAAATTGTCTGTGACTCATGGAGTGCTTACCATCTCTGACCATAAAAGTCACAGTCCCAGTCTGTGTATGTGTCCTTTGAAGCCCCTTATACTCTAGGGTGGCTAAAAATTCCCTGGTAACCTCAGGGTACGTCTGATAGGCCGGTCGAAAAAACTTTGTCCAACCTGTCGCCTCTAATAAACCTCTCACCTCCTCCCACATGCCCATCTGCTCTAAGAAAGGCCTGAACATGAACCTATTAGAGGTGAACTGTGCCTGGGCCAGTGTCTCAAATCTGAGCCTGTGAGCATTGCCCATCCATTCTGGTGGAGGGATCTGTCCCGTCGTGGATGCATCTTGAGGAAAGATTAACCTATTAGACGATAATAAAGCATATCACATAACATTTTAACATTCATGCATTATGCTACTTTTTTTAAAAAAAAATTTTGGCAGCATTTTGGCAGGAAAAATCCTAACTTTTGCACTCATAAGACATACAGGAATAGACCTCAAGCCCCAACATCAAGTTCAACAAGTAAGATCATGTTGTGCAAAAAAGACTTGTCATAAGCATTTATTCACCGTGCAAATATTATTTATGTACAAATTTTATTGTGAATTTTCTTTCATTTTCTTAAATTAATTTCATGCTAATTTTATAATCTATCCATTATTGCAAATCTCATGCACCTGCGTCATTCATACAAGGTTTATACATTCTAACACGCTTTTGCCTAGAAAAAATATTATTTCTAACGTAATTAAGCTATACAAGATATCAACATGCATTTGCCTAAAATATTTCTGGCACAAAAATAATAAGCTATGTAAAATATCAACATACATTTGCCTAAAGAAAAAATATTTCTAGCACAAAAATAATAAATTGTATAAAATATCAACATGCATTTGCCTAAAAAAATATTTCTAATACAAATAATAATAATATGTACAAAATATCAACATGCATTTGCCTATATATATATATATATATATATATATATATCTCGCACAAGTAATAACACTCTATAAAAAAATAAAATAATTAAATGACATAAAGTGCTTCGAAAACTGACCTGGTAGTCGATGATAAAAATAATAAAAAAAGATCACTATGTAGATAATAAAACCAAGGTCATTTTGGCACGAACTATGTGCAAAATGGAGTCAAGACCGAGGAGAAATGACCAAAAGACACACTTAAACAAAAGAAAAACAACAAAAGGAGGGTGAAGAAGTGAGAGCGGCGGCCACGGGGAAGGGTATTTATATCCTTCCCCAAGGGGTGGCTAGGCCGACCCTCGGTGGCCGAGGGGCGGCCAGCCCGCCCCTTGCCTAAAAATTATTATTTATTTTTAATTTTTTTTTAGAATTCTCGAATACTCCTTGAATCCCCGGGGGTGTTCTTCCGGATAGCCTCCACTACCTAATATTTCCTGTAAAATTAAAATCCATATGCAGGGGTAAATTATGTGCTTGAATGTGCACATGCTATGAGAAATACGAGTGACAAATTCATCCGAGCGGCCCAGGTATCTAGGCGCAATCTCACTCTTGAGGATCTCAACTGGGATGATTCTTGGCTAGAATTCTCTCTATGTTGACCCCACAACTTGCAACTGGAAGTTTCTGATCACCCTCGGTGTCATTTGTCATTATTTTAAAGGTAGCACGCCCCTTGTTGATTTTCACGCTAGTTTTTCTTTATGGGAAATGCGTCCTTTCGGATTTTCACATAGCCCTGTGCCTTATTTTTGCCTGAGGATATCAAATTCAACTTAACGGCTTTTTATTTATTTTTATTTTTATTTTTACTTTTATTCATTTCCTTTTTTTAAGCTATTGACAACAGGCTCGATCGGCCTAGGTATCTGTCCGACTGGAAAGCAATCAGAGGATAATCATTACATCAGATGGACTTAATAAAGAACACTATTTTTTCTTCTTTTAACAAAAGAACTAAAAAATAATACAACATGAATTCTTCATTGTGAAATCATGTACATCTCCATATGATTTCATCACTCATGATTATCATCTGACCAAATTCAAGCAAATACAAGCCTATATCTAATCTCGGGTAAATCCTGTAAGCATCCCACTCCTGTTACCAATTGGCCCTCTCGGGTATTCACGATTGATCATTTTCTCTCAACCCTTAATTTTTGCCCAGAGTGCCTTTTCAGTTTTCACCCTAGCAGAGCGCCCAATTTTAGCAAGCCCGCCTTTTTTCGATTTTCGACCCTCGGGGCACTTATTCTCTTCTTTTGATTTTGAGTCCTTAGCCATAGAACCTTTTCAATTTTTCGACATTGACCGGTTCCTTAAATTCATTTATGTCATTATCTATCAAGATGGCTACTCCTTTCGACATTAACTTCTTCAGCACGAACAGAAGTTCCCATGTGGGCTAAAATTTTCCACGGACGTCTGGCACACTTGGCCTCATCTGCTTGAAAACCAGGTCTCCTTCTTTTAAGGGATGCTTCCTAACCTTCTTGCCTAATGACCAAGCTAACTTCTTCTGACAAACCTGATTATGGTAATACGCTCACAACCGATTCTCATCTAAGAGATTCAATTGCAATAATCGCTGTTGTGCCCATTTTGTCTCAGAAATCTCGGCTTCAATAACAACCCTTAAGGATTTGAGCTCGATTTCAATGGGTAAGACCGCTTTGGTCCCATATACCAGAGAAAATGGCGTGGCTCCTGTGGAAGTTCTGACACTAGTTCTATAACCCTAGAGTGCGAAGGGTATCTTCTCTGCCAAATGTTTGTAGCTTTGAGCCATTTTGGCTAGTATTCTCTTAATGTTCTTGCCACCTCAACTGCCCCGTTAGCCTGGGGTAGGTAAGGCAAAGATCTGTGGTGATGAACCCCATATTTTTGAAGTACTTGTCTAGTCTCCCCCATGAACTGTACTCTGTTATCAGAAAATATGTGATGTGGGAGGCAATATCTGTAGATCAAGTTTCGTTCGATAAATTTGGCCATATCACGGGCATCAATCTTCTTGAAGGACTCAACTTTGACCCATTTAGTGAAGTAATAAATTGCAACTAGTATGAACCTATGCCCATTGCAAGCCATGGGGCGGATCTCACCTATAATGTCTATTCCCCAAGCTGCGAACGGCCATGGGGACATCAAGTTGTGTAGCTCAAAACTGGCACATGCCTCAAATCCATGTATTGCTGGCACAACTGACGTTGTTTCATATACTTCGAACAGTTCGTGTCCATTGTAAGCCAGTAAAACCCTTGGTGCAAGATCTTCTTTGCTAGGGTTAGACCGTTCATATGAGCCCCACAAATACTGGCATAAACCTCTTCCATAACCCTAGTAGCCTCTTTCTCAGCCAGACATCTCAATTGAATACCGTCAGTTTGCCTCTTGTACAACATGCCATCTATGTTAATGAACTGGGTAGCCTCTTCTAGGAACATAGATTTCTCCAAATAATTACGAATGTCATAATACCACGATTTTCCATCAGCGACCTCAACATCCATCACTTGATTGGTCTCAAAATAGGGCTTTTTCGAACCGAAAATTAGGACTGGCCTCATGATGACCCCTTCCGGGTTAGTCCACGTAGACACTAGAGTTGCGAGAGCATCTACTAGTTGATTCTCATCTCTAGGTACAAAATGGAAGGTGTAAGCCTCGAACTGGCTACTCAACATCCTCACATATTCCAAATAAGGTAACAACCTTTCCTCCTTGATTGACCATTCCCCCTGAACTGATAAATCACTAATGATGAATCACTAAAGACTTTCGCGGTCCTTGCCCCCAAGGCTAAAAGCGATTCCAACCTGAAGGCGCAAGCCTCATGCTCAGCTTCATTATTGGTGGCCTTGTACCTCAATTTCTTAGCTAAAGGTAGCTTTCACCATTTGGGGTTATGAAGATGATCCCCACTCCTACCCCTTTACCGTTAACTGTGCCGTCGAAGAACAACTGCCAACCTTGTACCGCTATAGCCCTAACATCCTCATTTGGGAAACTGTACTCAAACTGGTCCCCTTCAATAGGATGATCGGCTAAGAACTCTGCCACAGTCCTTCCCTTGATGGTTTTCCTAGTTACATATATCAAAATCTTGCAACAGTAGCAACCATCTTCCCATCTTGCCTAGCAAAGAAGGTGCTTCTTGAAGGTATCTGAGTGGGTCATGCTTGGCAACCACCTGTACACTGATTGAATGGAAATAATGCCGCAACTTCTTAGAGGCCCAAATTACCACCAAGCATATCTTCTCGATCTTAACATATTTAGCCTCATAAGGTAAGAACTTCTTAGGGTTGAGGTAGAGGTCGTACTTATTGATCCTTCGGAAGAAATTTTCTAAAGCCTCAAAGTGATCTTCCTTGGTAGAGGACTTGATCATCATGTCGTCAACATACACTTCAACTTCCTTATGGATCAAGTCACCTAAAATCTTCATAACCATCCTCTGATAAGTTGGTGCTACATTATTTAACCTGAAGGGCATAACCCTGTATGCAAATATGCCCCACTCAGTAATGAAGGAAGTTTTAATCCGATCTACTATCTAATTGAGGGTCTGATTGTACCCAACATATCTGTAACACCCCAACACCCCTTGGGAGGAATATTTGTAACCCACCACCCCCCCCCCCCCCCCCCCCCCCGACACCCCCGTTGGAAGGATGCTGGGGCGCCACATGCGCAACTCACAAAAACGCATACATAACTCATGACATGTTAAGAAAAACAAGTACATTTAATCAAAATGTACCAAATTCATATACATATAATAATATTATCATATCATTTTACAAAAAGGGATTTGTAAATAAATACATATACAAAATAATCCTTTACAAAAATTACATTTCCAAAATCATATTCCATATACAAAAATACAGCGAAAGACAAAATAACTCCAATTCTAGACTTCTAGTGGCCGACCTGCAGATATCCGACTCCCAAAAAGAACCTGCCACCTACACGGGAAAAGAGCCCGTGCTAAGCGATAATGCTTAGTGGGGAGGAACAACACATGCATGTACATATAATCGCAATAACATATATATATATATATATATATATATATATATATATAAACATAATAATAACAAAAGCATAAAAACATATACTACTCATGCATATAAAAATTGTCATCATACTCAAGTATATTGGGAAAATAAACCATTCAAATTTGAATACAAGTGTTACATCTCGTCATGTCATAACTCATATTCATATACATGTAACATATATTCATTTCATATAACTATTAGCTTCATAAAACAATCGCATGTACTAAACTCAAGTAATAGCTTGATTATTCTCTAATTAGTGGATACGGGTACCAATAATACTGATAGGACACAGCATCCCAAGCATATGGAGACATGAGTCTCAAAACATTTTATAATCATGTATACCCGAAAGTATACCGGAGACGGAGGCCTCATACATCTTATATGACCCAAACGGGGCCCAAATGTAACAAATGACATATAGCAACTACACTCACACTCTGACCCTGGATAAGCGCTTATCTATCCACTAACTATGACTACCAGGCTCAAATTGCATTTATAAAATAATAAATACGTATATATAACTCCTTTCACTATAAAGGTATAAACTACCAAAGTATTCAAGTAACTTAACCACACATGTACATAAATCATAAGTAAAGTCATGTAAATCATTTACAGGTATAATCAACATACAACTCTCAAATGAATAACTAATACACATATACCATTTAACATGCTATGAAAACTTATTTAGATATGTTAAACTTATTATGAAAGCCAATAATCCACATAATTAACATTTGAGAATGCAAAAAGGAGAAAAATTGCATGTTGAAGATACCTCAGGGTGACAACCAAATGGTTGTGACCGTGACATGCATATCAAACAAGACAGAATGCCAGACTGCGGTACCTCACGGTGGCAACCAAATGGTTGTGACCGTGACATGCATATCAATCAAAATAGAATGCAAGACTGAGATACCTCACGGTGGCAACCAAATGGTTGTGACCGTGACATACCTCGAAATTCAAAAATAGAAAGCAAAACTGGGTACCTCACGGTGGCAATCAAAGTGGTTGTCACCGTGACATACCTACAACAGGCGGGCAGAATGCAATCCTAATATACCTCACGGTGGCAACAAAACTGGTTGTCACCGTGACCTATGTGAAATTTCAATTCCACAACACCCAAACATATATTGAAGCCTTCCCAAAGCATCACAACCCTAAAATCATACATAATCATTCATTTCTTTATCATATCCTTAGCATATACCATAATGAACTCATATCCATGCTACACTTATAATGCTTATAACAACATAACTCACTTACACAACAATTACACAAATCACTTATACTCATGCATTTTCATATACCAAGACTCACAACCAACAACAATATTTGACTCAAAACATAATCCAAAGTGATGATGTAAAAACACTCCCAAACCTGGAATGGAGCTCAAAACTTTCACTTCCTTCAATCAACAACTTTTCCTTTTCCCTTATCCTTTCTCTTTTCTTCAGCTTCTTGTAACCAATCAACGAAAACCAAAACTTAGTTAATCCATTAAATCAACCACAACCCATAATCAGACCCGTAGAAGGAGAAGAAGAAGAATATCAAAACAAATTAACCTAGCCACGTACCTTTTAGAACCTTCAAAGCTCAAACCCTTGTCTAAAGGTGGAAGAATACCCATATGCAAGACTTGAGACAACAGAAAATGGAGATGAGGAGAAGAGAGAGTGGACATGAGAAGGGAGAGAGCAGCTTCAAGTGGCTTCCACGGGAAGTTTCACTTCCTCTCTTCCCTCTCTCTACTCCATCAAATCACATTTAATGCTCCCACCAACTCACACACATGTCACTCTACCAATGGCCCTTTGATCTCATCTTTGACTAACAAACCAAGGTACCAAACTTAACTCACACCATAATCTCCAATAAAACACTTTTACATCCAAGTTACCATGCACAAATACTACTAGGTTATGCCAAAACCAAAAGTACCCTACATCCATACATCACATGTATACCATATAATTCCTTCAATTGACTTAACTAAATTAATTCCTTGCAATAAAGTCCTTATTATGCAAATTTCTCTTGCTAAAATTACTGATATGCTCTAAATATTCCGACTTACCACACAGATTCCGACTAGGCCTGTTTTAGGCTGTTACAATCACTGCCAATTAAGAAATTTCGTCCTCGAAATTTCCCCGCTAACCATTTATATCCAGCAACCAAAAACTCAAAACCGAACTTGACAAAAGCTAATAGCACAACTTACCAGAAGGTCCTGCAGCCTCTGGAGTATCCTCTCTGATCATTGCATATACTCTAGCTGGAGCATACTCTCCTATAGTCCTTGGCCTCTGCACGGTTTTCGATGGCGCCTGAGGAGCTCTACTTCAATCTTGGTTTCCTCTAGTTGCATTCGATTTATCTCCATCCACTTTGCTTTCTTGTTGGCTCCTATTCTCTTGTCGATCAGGGCAATTAGCAAACCGATGCTCCATGCTTCCACATTTAAAACATGCACCCGTGATCTTGTGGCAAGTACCCCAATGTTATCTTCGGCAATGCTCACACTCCGATGCTCTATTTCCTCTACTCGGGGGCGGCGCTACACTTCCTACTTCAGAAGGCGCTTGGGCAGTCCCTTTAGTTCCTTGCTCAGTCAGAGCACCCTTAAACTTCTTATTATTAGCAACTCCATCATCCGGTTCTCTCCTCTTCTGTTCTATTCTTTGCTTCGCCAACTCGGATTCTTCCAACTTAATTGCTGCAGCCACTATCTGAGAGTAGCCAACCGGATGCATAACCGCCATTGCTGACAGTGGGCCTTTAATGACTTCCCTTAATCCTCCTTGAAAATGCTGGCACTTAAAGTCTTCCGTCAACAGCGATTTAGGCACATACTTGGTTAATCGACTGAACTCTTTCTCATACTCGCTGACCGATAGGTTCCTCTGCTTCAAATTGATGAACTCATTCCATTTTGCCTCTCGATAGGCCTTAGTCACATATTTCTGCTCAAACTCTGACACGAAGAATTCCCATGTCAATTCAGCTAGTCTCTGGGGACTGAGGAGCACAAGGTTCCACCCATTATATGCTGATCACTGCAAAAGCGATACAGCACAAGTAACTCGTTGTTGCGGAGGGCAAGCTATCTCTTGTAGAATCCGATCGGATCTCTTCAACCAAAATTCTGCCACATCCGACTCGTCCAAAGAGGTTCCATGAAATTCTTCTGCTCCCCTTTTCCTTATAAGCTCAGAAGGAGCCTTAGGAGCAGTCAATCTTTCTACCACTTGCAGTAAGCCTTGTACTAAAGTCGGATCGAAACCCTGACCTTCTACTGGTGCACGCTCACGTGCAGGCCTATCTCGAATGACCGGATTACTTCCAACCGGATTTACACTTTCCCCCGTGTCGCCCATATACTCACTTGGATCCAACTCCATCTAGACACTATAAAAAATAACATATGCATTACTGTAGACACGGGGTCCTGAGTCAGCCTAGATTGAACTTACCCGATGATGATAATTGCCTTCTAGGCTAAAAAGGTTAAAAGTGATGATTTCCTCGTCAAATTTGAATTTTAGAATGAAAAATTAGAAAATAATAAAAAAATATTTAAAAAATTAATTTTGAAAAATGGGGGCTTAAAATTATAGTGTTTTTAGTCAATTTAAAATTAAAAAAAAAAAAGAAAAAAAATCGGATTGCGAGTGTCGGGCGCGGCGACGCGCTGGCGCCCAAACGCCTAACGCGCTGGGCGTGAAGAGGCGAAGCTGCGCGTCGCTAAAAGCGCGCGCAACATTGTGCAATGATAGATCGCGCGGTTTTCGCGCCTCTGCGAGCAGTTTCCGCGCATCGTAGCTGCGTCAAGCACGTCCCCCTATAGCAACGGGCTTCCCTCCTGTCCTGCCCGTCACTATAGGGTCTGATACCCTCTTTTCCGATTTTTTTCACCCTTTTTTCCGATTTTTTTCACCCAAAAATCCGTTTTTTATCCCATTTTTTTAGGGTTTTTGAGTCCAAATTAAATTCTAAAATATTTTCTTAGATAATTAATTAATAAAACTTGATTTTATTTGTTAAAATAAATTTGTTTTCCTTAATTAAATTAGGGGAACTTTTTTTATCTTATAAATACTTTATGATGAAAAATCAGTGATGGAGCCTCCACATTTTTTTAGACCTGAAATTTCCTGAATTCTTCTTCTTCTATTTTCTCTTCAAAAAAATTCAGATTTATCTTTTAATTAATAAGGTTTAATTGAAATTGAAAAATCAATTTTCAATTCTTAATTATTCCAATTAATTTCTTTGTTTTTCCTCCATAAATACAAAAAATTAATCATCACTTTGAATCAATTTCTTTTCAATTTTAAGCATACAAATTAATTCCTTTGTTTTCTCCATAAACAAAGAGAATTAATTTTATTGCTACATTATTTTTTCAATCAAGTTTCCAAGAAAATCATCACTTTTCCTTCATCGAATCCGACTCTGAGGGTAAATATTTTAGGCTCAATTTCTATTTTAGTTTTTTATTTTTATTTAATTTATTCATGTATATTTTACTGTTTTTATTGATTTATTTATTGTTTTCATTTATTCATTTGTTTTGTTGATTTTATATTTGTTCTATTTAATTGTTTATATATGGTTTGATTTTTATTCAAGTGAATATTGTTTTCTTTTAATTCCTAACATTTAAATGATTTTCTTTTGATTCCTCGTTATTTTTAACATGTAAATAATTAATTAACTTAAATTAATCTTTTTGCCATGTAAATATTTTGTTTTAATTATGAACACTTCAATTAATCATGTCATTGTTTTCATTATTTTTATCATTCTTTTGTTTATTAATTTTTATTATCCTTTTTATCATTGTTACATGATTTATTTATTATTATTTGTTTATTTATTCATTTTTTATTTTTCACTTTTCATCATTATTTTCATCATGTGTATATTTTCATGTATTAATTAATTAACATGTTTTATTTTATTTTCATCACATCATTTAATCATTTATCATATATAATGCATGTTTCTCATTTATTTTGGTTTGTTAACATTTTGATTCAATTATCATTCTTTTCATTTCTTCTTATTTTATTTTAATTTGTTATTCATTATTTTGTATGTTTAATTGATTTAATTGTTAACATTATTTTATTTGTATTTTGTTTTTTTATGTCTAAACTCATTTTTTGATTGAGCGTTTTTGCGAGTCCTACGGGGAGGTCCAAAAGGCTCGCTCGGAATATTTATTTTTCTTTATTTGTAATATTTTGTTTATTTGGCTTTTTTTTTATTTATTTTTGCCATATAATTTTCTTGTAAAATTGTTTATTTAGGCCATCTAGAAAGAAAGTCACTAAACCATTTTTATTAATTAACTTGGTATTTTTCCTAAATAAAAATGGGACCAATGTCTCAATTTTCTCCATCCAAAATCATCACATAAAAATTATTTCATAATAATATGCATGCGAGGACCAATGTCCTCACCATTAATGAATATCTCGATTTATGCATGATCTGTATTTTATTTACAATGGGGGTTGTATTCCGCCCCTAGTTTTATTGTAATATTTTTACATGTGCTTTATTTTACTTATGCTTTTATCACTTTTTTTAAATGTATGTTGTGCGCTTTAATTAATTGCATTAAATGTATGTGAAATGGGATGAAATAATAAATTCAAAACTTGATTATAAACTTAACCAAGGTATGAATAAATGAGAAGTCCCGAACTCACTCTAGTCCTTGGGGCTCAATGAGGCGAGAGGTCTAGGACTTCCAAGACACCTCTTGAGTCTCACCAAAAGACTTAAATTTACAATCCTAGGCTCCAGGGGGTAGAGGTTGAGGCCTCCAAGATCTCTCTGGCTAGCCCAAGATGGATATGTATGCGCCGTCTTAGGCTCGCTGAGACTAGACGACCCTTCCCAATGTTCTATTGGGTGGCGACTCCAAGAAACCTTATTGTTGCCCAAAATAGACGCACTTGTAAATACCTTACAAGCTTTATGAACCTTTCCTGATCGCCCTAAAGCAGGCTTTCGGGAGGCCACGAGGTTCGGCACGCATCACAGTGGCGACTCCGCTGGGGACATACTCGAGACTTCGATTCGATAGTACGTTGATTAAAAAAATTATAATTGAGTTTTAATTTAAAAATTTCACCTTTTTTCAAAACTGCATTGCATCTCATTAGAGCCTTAGATCTATGCTAGTTTGGTCCCTTTTTCAGCCTCAGTGCGTTCTCGAAGCACAACCCTACGTTCACTCAATGTAGGGAAGTGTTAAGGATAATCACCAGCCCAAGCCTCGTACCATCAAGGTATATCAAATGGTGACCCGATCGGTCGTTACGCTCGTGATGAGCTAGACCCGTCGGTAGGGATCATGCTTGGGTAACCCTAAAATATCATCACCCATGACCAAAGCTCATGTAATGCTAATAGATACTTCCCCTAGGTGACATGTACCTTAATACAATGCTTGCTATATGGGCCATTATATATTGAACAAATTTAACCCAATTAAATGGGCTTTTATCAAAGGCTTTCATGCCCTGGTGGGCCCATCTTAATTTAGTTGAAATGTTTAAATACATAAAGGCCAAAATATGTATGCGCATAAGATAAGAGATATTATGATGCCGATTTTCCACCGAGCACCATACGCATCCATTGGGTTCCCCGCTAACCCATGGATCAAGCCCACCTAGGAAAGAGACCGCATTACCTCGTGTGTGGGAGTAATAAGGTTGGAAGGATTTACTTGCTTGCATGTGATTGTAAATGTTGCATAACTCACTATCATGCATCGTATATGTCATTCATGCATCATCCTAACAATCTAATTTTTTCAGCCATCATAGATTCATCTAAGTGGACTAGAGGTTCCGACGGTCGGCTAGTAAGGACAAACCTGCTCTTTGAGTTGCTGGAACTAGTGTCTGACTGGGATTATGAGTCATTCCCATCAATCAGTGAATCCTCTCTTGAATCATCAATGGCAGAAGAAGCTGGAGCTTTGACCACTCAGGACCTAGCTAGGAGGCTAGAGGATTTTGAACGGAGAATGATGGGCGCCATGGCTGAAAGGATGGCCCATCCACCTGTTGCTCTACAGCCGCCTGCTGCTCTACAGCCACAGGCAGCCCCTCCTCGGGGGCAAGCCGAACCACCTGCTGGTGGGGAGGCTCCCTTCGTTGGAGCTGCTGCTTGCCAACCCAACAATGAACACAGGGCTGCCACACCCATCGAGCCAAGAGGGGAAAGGATTCATAATCCCAATGATGATTTCCTGATGGAGGAGGAAGAAGAAGAGGTGCTGATAGTCCACCAAGCTGCGAGGCCCAGAGCACCCAGAGTAGAGGATGAAGCTTTAAGAGGTATGAGACAGCAGATCAAAACTATCACCCGCATGCTCTCAGCTGGAAAGGGGGTCAACCCAGAAGACGGAGATCTGGGGGATGAAGAGCTGCTGCCCCAAAGATTCAAGATGCCCGAGCTGCCGAAATTTGATGGCACCTCTGACCCATTCGTCCACATCAAGTAGTACACCCTGGTCATGAAAGGTACAGGGCTGAGCAAGAAGCAAAAGGTGGAATATTTCTGCCTTAGTCTGGTGGGCCCGATAGTTGACTGGTACCACGGGTTGGATAGGAGGTCCAAGGAGGACTGGGAGCTTTTGACCGAAGAATTCATGAAGCAGTACGACTGCAGCACCAGGATGGAGGTCACCGTAAAAGACCTTGAGCTCTTACAGCAAAGGAGCGATGAGTCATTTCATGAGTACCTCACCAGATAGAGGAACAGAGTCATGGAGATGAAGAGGAAGCCTGACACTGCAGACCAGATCAGGCTGTTTATCAAAAACTCATGCCCTTACTTAAGGGACTTACTCAGTTTTAAGGGGCTCAAGGATTGGGAGTTGCTCAAGGATATCGCTATAGAGGCTGAGGCGGCTTACCTAGCAAAGAAGGCAAGTCAAAGTAACTTTGCTAGGAAAGGCTATGGGAACCAGTCTGGGCATAGACCGAGAGGTGCTGGGAGCAGTAATAACAGGAATGGCAAGATAGCCGAAGTTTCAGCGGTTGGAGTTGGGCAGCGCCAAAGATATTACTCCAATTTAGGCCGCTCCTTATCCTGGGTATTGGAGAGGCTGATGAAAGAGGGCAAGCTGCAGCCTTTGGCGCCTAGACCGGCTATGAATCAAGGGCAGCCAGGACACAGAGAAGACCAGTACTGCGCCTACCACCAGCACACCGGCCACCTGACAGATTACTGCCAGATATTGAGAAACAAGATCCAGGATCTCATCGACACCAATCAGATCACGGATCCTGGGAAGAGAGAAAAGAAGAAAAAGGCAGGCTACAACGTAGCCCCTCCACCATGATGATGATCGGGTCCTCTTAATCCACTAGTGAGAGTGGAAATGAAGATTATGTTCTTTCTTTTTCAATCTTTGCTATTATTTTGAGAACAATTTTTTATGATAATGTTTGGTTATTTCAATAGAACGATATTTGCTTATTTGTATGATATTTCTATTTGATTTCATTGAACATGATCACACTGCATTTACTTTGGCATTAATTCAAATAATATGACTGCAGTTAATCTCGAAACTTTGGGGAACCCAAAGAAAATCTTGATAGCATCTGATATAACTCCTATAGAGAGGGAAATTAAAAAAAAAAAGAAAAATAAAAAAAACTAGTTGCAATTAGGGGATTGGATGGAAACTCACTAAGAGCACTAGAACCTTTCTGATTACCCATCAAAGCGATCCCTGGATAAGACGGAACCTAGAAAATGATTTAGGCAACATTTTCTTTGTATAGCTCTCTAAATGGCCATTTCCTACCCTTATTTTGCAATCGCTTGCTAGCCCATTGAGCCTTTATGTGGGTATGCTAAATGCGTGCCAATTTTGTTGTTACACATGTTAAAACTATCCCCTCGCCTAAAATGATTTTTGCCTCCCCTTAGAAGAGTGGCCGCTCTAAAAGGGATGGATGTACGTTTTACCAATTTTTTGGGTTATCAAAAATTGCCTTGGTAAGGATGAGTTTACAATTTGAGAAGAGGGTTTCAGTCATGCGCCAAAGACATGAGCTAAAAATAATAATAATAATAAAATAAAATAGAGCTCAAAATAGTAACCACTTGACGAGTTTCGATGATTACCTTTTTAACTGTCATTCTGATTTTAATGAGCTAAAACGTTACCGAACCCAAATTCAAGAATACCTTTATATATGCAACTGAGCTGAGAATGGTTCATCCATCAGTCGGGTAAATATTGCGGCCATATTTTCTCTAGCGACCTGATCTTCTTTTGACAGCCATCTACCTAAGCCTAACATTACAACCAAAATAAGACCTCTTGATTCTTGTTTCAGTTTTATCCAATTAGCAGAGATGACCTTCTAATAAGGTTTGGTACGTAAGAAGAGGCATATGGTGTTTCTTGAGTTTAAAGCGAGGAGCCACGAGTGCATTCATGCATTCGAGTTAAGTCTCGTCCCCAAAGTTGCATCTAGAATTCATGTTCAAAGAAAAAATTAAGAGATGAGAGAAAATCTTCAATCATGAAACCCGAGAGGGCTGATTGATAACAAGAGTTGGATGCTTTCAATATCTATCCTGAGATTAGCTGGGGTCTTGTATTCCTTGAGATTAATTTCAAACAATTATCATGTTTAATAAAATGAAAGTGAAACACATGCATTTATGCAATGATTTATTGATGTAATCATAGCAGCTCACCTTATGTGGTCAAAGTCATATACTGCAAGTGCTTTAGTTGACTCATCCTGCTATCAAATGCCAAGACTCCTGAAAGATTCTCGAGCAATATATTCAGCCTCTTCAGCAATCAGCAGCAAAAAAAAAAAAGCCTTTAGAGTGAAAACCATAACTGGCGCTCTAAGCAAAAATTAAGCAAAAGGATGGGTGAAAACTTGAAAACAGGCAGTCTGTCCTTAAAAAAAAAAAAGCCGCTGGATTGGGTTGGGTCCATTCCAGGCAAAAATTAAGGCACAGGGTTATGTGAAAATCCGTAAAGGACGTATCTCCCGCTAAGAAAAGCTAGTGTGAAAATCTACAAGGGACGCACTACCTTCAATTAATGACTACAGGTACCGGATGAGAATCTTGCAATCCCAAAGGGCATGAAATTCAAAAGCAGCTTAAAAGGCATCGATCCTATTGCAAATTGCAGCTAGCTCGGTTGTCATCTCCAAGTCTACATAGATGATTCTTATCCTGCATTCCTGCATTACTCATGCATTTCACTTGCATGCTCACTATTTTTCCTGCATATTTTAGTTTCCCTATTTTGCAAAAAGAGAGATTTGATGCGGACACCGACAAAAGCCGAGTGACGACATTAGCCCAAATAATCAACCAAAGACCTCTCAGGGGGGGCAACCAGCAAAAAACAAAAATCCAAGTATCAATCCAAGTAATCAACCAAAGACCTCTCAGGTGGCAGATCTCAACCCAAGACCTCTCAGGGGGCAACCACTTCTCAAAGGGCTCATAGACAGCACCACTTCATCAAAACAGAAGGGTTACCACGATGGCGGCACTACCACTCTGAGGAGGGTTAGCACGACCACGACACTACCACTTCATCAAACAGAAGGGTTAGCACGATGGCGGCACTACCACTCTACGGAGGGTTAGCACGACCACGACACTACCGCTTCATCAAATCAAAGGGTTAGCACGATGGCGGCACTACCACTCTACGGAGGGTTAGCACGACCACAACACTACTGCTTCATCAAATCGAAGGGTTAGCACGATGGCGGCACTACCACTCTACGGAGGGTTAGCACGACCACGGCACTACCACTTCATCAAATCCGAACGGTTAGCACGATGGCGGCACTACCACTCTACGGAGGGTTAGCAAGACCACGGCACTACCGCTTCAACACGCCCACAAGATGGCAACAACCACCACCACGGATTCCCCGCTTTGAAAAGGTAAGGGCTGCCTCAGGTACGCGTCTCTTTCCTTTTCTTCTTTGAGTTTAGGCTCACCTAGATACTAGTGCACTAGATTCCCCTAAACTGGGGGCAACTGTAGACACCAGGTCCTGAGTTAGCATAGATCGAAGTTACCCGATGATGATAATTGCCTTCACAGGCTAAAAAGGTTAAAAGTTATGATTTCCTCGTCAAATTTGAATTTTAGAGTGAAACATTAGAAAATAATAAAAAATATTTAAAAAATTAATTTTAAAAAATGGGGGACTTAAAATTATAGTGTTTTTAGTCAATTTAAAAAAAAAAGAAAAAAAAATCGGATCGCAAGTGTTTTTAGTCAATTAATTTCTTTGTTTTTCCTCCATAAACACAAAAAATTAATCATCACTTGAAATCAATTTCTTTTCAATTTTAAGCATACAAATTAATTCCTTTTTTTTCTCCATAAACAAAGAGAATTAATTTTATTGCTACATTATTTTTTTAATCAAGTTTCCAAGAAAATCATCACTTTTCCTTCATCGAATCCGACTCTGAGGGTAAATATTCTAAGCTCAATTTCTATTTTATTTTTTTATTTTTATTTAATTTATTCATGTATATTTTATTGTTTTTATTGATTTATTTATTGTTTTCATTTATTCATTTGTTTTGTTGATTTTATATTTGTTCTATTTAATTGTTTATATATGGTTTAATTTTTATTCATGTGAATATTGTTTTCTTTTAATTCCTAACATGTAAATGATTTTATTTTGATTCCTCTTTATTTTTAACAAGTAAATAATTAATTAACTTAAATTAATCTTTTTGCCATGTAAATAGTTTATTTTAATTATGAACACATCAATTAATCATGTTATTATTTTAATTATTTTTATCATTCTTTTGTTTACTAATTTTTATTATTCTTTTTATCATTGTTACATGATTTATTTATTATTATTTGTTTATTTATTCATTTATTATTTTTCACTTTTCATCATTATTTTCATCATGTGTATATTTTCATGTATTAATTAATTAACATGTTTTATTTTATTTTCATCACATCATTTAATCATTTATCATATATAATGCATGTTTCTCATTTATTTTGGTTTGTTAACATTTTGATTCAATTATCACTCTTTTCATGTCATCTTATTTTATTTTAATTTGTTATTCATTATTTTGTATGTTTAATTGATTTAATTGCTAACATTATTTTATTTGTATTTTGTTTTTTTTTTATGTCTAAACTCATTTTTTGATTGGCCGTGTTTGCGAGTCCTACGGGGTGGTCCAAAAGGCTCGCTGGGAATATTTATTTTTCTTTATTTGTAATATTTTGTTTATTTGGCTTTTTTTTATTTATTTTTGCCATATAATTTTCATGTAAAATTGTTTATTTAGGCCCGCTAGAAAGAAAGTCACTAAACCATTTTTATTAATTAACTTGGTATTTTTCCTAAATAAAAATGGGACCAATGTCTCAATTTTCTCCATCCAAAATCATCACATAAAAATTGTTTCATAATAATATGCATGCGAGGACCAATGCCCTCACCATTAATGAATATCTCGATTTATGCATGATCTGTATTTTATTTACAATGCGGGTTGTATTCCGTCCTTAGTTTTATTGTAATATTTTTACATGTACTTTATTTTACTTATGCTTTTACCGCTTTTTTTAAATGTATGTTGTGCGCTTTAATTAATTGCATTAAATGTATGTGAAATGGGATGAAATAATAAATTCAAAACTCGATTATAAACTTAACCAAGGTATGAATAAATGAGAAGTCCCGAACTCACTCTGGTCTTTGGGGCTCAATGAGGCGAGAGGTTTAGGACTTCTAAGACACCTCTTGAGTCTCACCAAAAGACTTAAATTTACAATCCTAGGCTCCAGGGGGTAGAGGCGAGGCTGAGGCCTCCAAGATCTCTCTGGCTAGCCCAAGCTGGATATGTATGCGCTGTCTTAGGCTTGCTAAGGCCAAACGACCCTTCCCAATGTTCTATTGGGTGGCGACTCGAAGAAACCTCATTGTTGCCCAAAATAGATACACTTGTAAATACCTTACAAGTTTTATGAACCTTTCCTGATCGCCCTAAAGTGGGCTTTCGGGAGGCCACGAGGTTCGGCGCGCGTCACAATTAGGCCACAACTCTAGACAGACTCTCATAGAAAGACTCTATACTCAATCAATCATATAGGACCAGAACCGACTAAACCGGTGCTTTGATACCACTAAATGTAACCCCCCCCCCCCGACACCCCCTTTAGAAGGATGCCGGGGCGCCACAAGCGCAACTCACAGAAACGCATACATAACTCACGACATGTTAAGAAAAACAAGTACATTTAATCAAAATGTACCAAATTCATATACATATAATAATATTATCATATCATTTTACAAAAAGGGATTTGTAAATAAATACATATACAAAATAATCCTTTACAAAAATTACATTTCCAAAATCATATTCCATATACAAAAATACAGGGGAAGACAAAATAACTCCAATTCTAGACTTCTAGTGGCCGACCTGCAGACATCCGACTCCCAAAAAGAACCTGCCACCTACACAGGAAAAGAGCCCGTGCTAAGCGATAACGCTTAGTGGGGAGGAACAACACATGCATGTACATATAATCGCAATAACATATATATATATATATATATATATATATATATATAAACATAATAATAACGAAAGTATAAAAACATATAATACACATGCATATAACAATTGTCATCATACTCAAGTATATTGGGAAAATAAACCATTCAAATTCGAATACAAGTGTTACATCTCATCATGTCATAACTCATATTCATAGACATGTAACATATATTCATTTCATATAACTATTAGCTTCATAAAATAATCGCATGTACTAAACTCAAGTAATAGCCTGATTATTCGCTAATTAGTGGATACGGGTACCAATGATACTGATAGGACACAACATCCCAAGCATATGGAGACATGAGTCTCAAAACATTTTATAATCATGTATACCTGAAAGTATACCGGAGACCGAGGCCTCATACATCTTATATGACCCAAACGGGGCCCAAATGTAACAAATGACATATAGCAGCTGCACTCACACTCTGACCCTGGATAAGCACTTATCTATCCACTAACTATGACTACCAGGCTCAAATTGCATTCATAAAACAATAAATATGTATATATAACTCCTTTTACTATAAAGGTATAAACTACCAAAGTATTCAAGTAACTTAACCACAAATGTACATAAATCATAAGTAAAGTCATGTAAATCATTTACAGGTATAATCAACATACAACTCTCAAATGAATAACTAATACACATATACCATTTAACATGCTATGAAAACTTATTTAGATATGTTAAACTTATTATGAAAGCCAATAATCAACATAATTAACATTTGAGAATGTAAAAAGGAGAAAAATTGCATGTTGAAGATACCTCACGGTGACAACCAAATGGTTGTGACCGTGACATGCATATCAAACAAGACAGAATGCCAGACTGTGGTACCTCATGGTGGCAACCAAATGGTTGTGACCGTGACATGCATATCAATCAAAACAGAATGCAAAACTGAGGTACCTCACAGTGGCAACCAAATAGTGTTGACCGTGACGTACCTCGGAATTCAAAAACAGAAAACAAAACTGGGTACCTCACGGTGGCAATCAAAGTGGTTGTCACCGTGACATACCTACAACAGGCGGGCAGAATGCAATCCTAACATACCTCACGATGGCAACTAAATGGGTTGTCACCGTGACCTATGTGAAATTTCAATTCCACAGCACCCAAACATATATGCAAGCCTTGCCAAACCATCACAACCCTAAAATAATACATAATCATTCATTTGTTTATCATATCCTTAGCATATACCATAATGAACTCATATCCATGCTACACTTATAATGCTTATAACAACATAACTCACTTACACAACAATTACACAAATCACTTATACTCATGCATTTTCATATACCAAGACTCACAGCCAACAACAATATTTGACTCAAAACATGATCCAAAGTGATGATGTAAAAACACTCCCAAACCTGGAATGGAGCTCAAAACTTTCACTTCCTTTAATCAATAACTTTTCCTTTTCCCTTATCCTTTCTCTTTTCTTCAGCTTCTTGCAACCAAGCAACAAAAACCAAAACTTAGTTAATCTATGAAATCGACCACAACCCATAATCGGACCCATAGAAGGAGAAGAAGAAGAATATCAAAACCAATTAACTTGGCCACTTACCTTTTAGAACCTTCAAAGCTCAAACCCTTGTCCAAAGGTGGAAGAATACCCACATGCAAGACTTGAGAGAGTAGAAAATGGAGATGAGGAGAATAGAGAGTGGACGTGAGAAGGGAGAGAGCAGCATCAAGTGGCTTCCACGGGAAGTTTCACTTCCTCTCTTCCCTCTCTCTACTCCCTCAAATCACATTTAATGCTCCCACTAACTCACACACATGTCACTCTACCAATGGCCCTTTGATCTCATCTTTGACTAACAAACCAAGGTACCAAACTGAACTCACACCATAATCTCTAATAAAACACTTTTACATCCAAGTTACCATGCACAAATACTACTAGATTATGCCAAAACCAAAAGTACCCTACATCCATACATCACATGTATACCATATAATTCCTTCAATTGACTTAACTAAATTAATTCCTTGCAATAAAGTCCTTATTATCCAAATTTCTCTTGCTAAAATTACTGATATGCTCTAAATATTCCGAATTACCATACAGATTCCGACTAGGCCTATTTTGGGTTGTTACGATATTAGGATGCCACACAGATAAACGCATACACTCATGCAACTAACTAAAGCGAAAGCATTCAGAAATAAAATATACTTGCATTATAGAACTTATAATGTATACATAAACAAAATCACTACACTATCATGTATCAATATTACATGCCTTTTATACATATGCAAAACACTATACAAGAGTCCTATACAAAAAGAATACTATAATCAACATAAAAATAAACTCTTCAACATCAAAACTCCTAGTGGCCAGCAGATGAGGATTCTCACTCCTAGAATTGAACCTGCAAACCTACACGAAATCAAAACATCCGTGCTAAGCGATAATGCTTAGTGGGGATGAACAGAAGCAAAGAACTTCCAAAGAAGTCACAATAAATACAGTATACATGTATATAAAACATAGGTACTTGCATCTAAATTCCGAAGCTTAACATAAAATAGCATAAGCAATACGTTAACTTGCTCAAGTTATTAGAAATACAGAAGCAATAACAATTGCTAAAATTAGGAATATACAGAATCATATAACAAATACAAGCTTAATAACAACTCACACATATACAGAACAGTACAACAGGCTAAGTTCGCAAATGATTGTGGATACAGGTGTTCAGAATACTGACTAACAGTATTAGAAGACCAAAGCCTAAAACTTTCAGAAGACCAAAGTCTAGATTTTCAGAAGATCGAAGTCTAGATTTTCAGATACCCGAAGGTACAAAAACTAAATCCTTAATAAGTATGCGTATCTATCCACTACCTTGACTATTCAGGCGAACAACCAACTCTAATCACTATAATAATTTCTCATGTATTCGAACACAATCACATCTCCATCAATTCAAATACACGTTAAACATTCTATCAAGCATATAATTCGTACAAGCATATAATACTTATGATCATTATAATACATGCTCAAACATATACCAATGCAATACTAAACATAAAAGGGAGAACAAGACTAATCTTACAAGACTGTACAGTGTCACGCTCGCGACCCTTATCGCGCCCGCGACAGAATGCCCAAGGTAGCTTCTATCGCACCCGCGACCATACTAGCGCTCGCGATAGAACCTCACACTTGCAGATGTCATGCACGTGGGCCTCAATGATCTCACGACAGAATACCAAAGTGGCTTCTATCACGCCTGCAATGGAGCTCGCGCTCGAGACAGAGCTCGGCACAGCTCGAAAACGTGCGAGAAAGCTCGGCAGGCTCGGTGATGCTTGGCAAGCAGACGTCGCCAAGACACATTCTATCATGCTCGTGCCCCTTGTCGCCCTCACGACAGAGCAGAACTAAGTGTTCCAAACCAACAAGTCACTAACTTTAACACGTATAAACACTTATCACTCAATAACACTTATATGCATGATTTCAAGGACCTATAATACAATATGGCAATAACACTACAAGGCTCCAAATCAAGATTTAACACAAATCACATGCCAAATTTCAAGAAAAGAATATTAACAACCAAATCATGTACACATGCCTTTTAATCACTATACTAAGCATACTTACACTCAACATGCTCTAAAAAAAACAGGGTCCTAATTCACAGTAGTCAAACTAACGACACATGCATATTCTTAGTTCTAACTCAAAACACAACATGCATCAATTACTCTTAAATCAAAAACACATGCACAACTCAGCGGGCACACGATCCCAACCTCTAGGAGCAGCTGAACGTCCACCAAAAGCATACCTTATCCTTGCCCTTCTCCCTTCTTCTAGCCTCAGCTTCTTGCAATATCCAAATCAAGAATAACTCTTAATCCAATACTCAACCAAATACAAACACAAAGAAAGGAGTAGAAGAAGAGACTCAATCCAAAGACACTTACCATTTTAACTTAATCTTAACACCTCTTCAAGTTAATCCAAAGAATCAATCTTTAAGAACCCACGGAAAAAGATGAAGAACAAGAAGATAATGCAGAAATGAGACAAGTAAAGAGAAGAGAGAGAGTGAGCCAATCGAAATTCATGCAAGAATGGGGCAGATTTTGCCCTCCACTCACTATTTATTGCATGCCAAGTCCAAGTGTCAAGCTCTCCTCTTGCCACTTGTCCAAATTCCAAACACTTGTCCCACTAACTCACTATCTCCCTCTAGGTCCACGATAATTATCCCTCTAAGTCCCTCAAATCCATTTCTCCTTCAAGCAACTTATAAATTCCATTCGATTAAGTCCTTAACTACATTTAATCTTCTATAAATATAGAAATTTGCACTACTAATTCTACTAGGGTACAAATCGGGTTGTTACAATTTACTCCTCCTTAAGAAATTTTGTCCTCAAAATTTCACCCGATACCAAACAAATAACACTACACTATAATACCAAAAATCATACGAATCAAACTTAAACAAATGGTAACTTACCAGAAGGACCCACTTGATCATCTTCTTTGTCTCTGATCATAGCGTGACACCAAGCTGGACCACCTAAAGGTATCGGTTTCTTAACCATCTCCGATGATGCTTGCACTGTCTGTTCTCTTCATCTTCCACCTCTAACAGATCCAGTCACTCCCAAGTTACCCTTACTTCCTGACTGGATTGTACTATCCTTCAAATTCGGGCAATTGGCAAGCAAATGCTCCATGCTGCATATGACGCGCGCCAAATCGGGAAGGCCCTTATAGGAGCCTGCTTCTAGGCTTCGAGGGATTGGTTCGCATCATTTGATCTTGGGTAATACGAGACATTTTGGAATCCCCTCCTAATAGAACATTAGGGAAGTTCATCTAGCCTCATGAAATCTTTAGGCACCTTTGAGGTATTTTTGAGTTGCCACCCAATTTACAAGAAATTGGGAAAGGTCATCTAACCTCGAGGGTCTTAAACAAGAGAAGGTGTTCGGAACTCCACTTTTATTTATGCCTTGGTTAATTATAAATGAGTTTTTAGATTTAAAAATTCCATCTGTCTTCTCACATGATTAATGTAATTTATTAAAGGCACACTTCAAGCACTGAGAAAGCGATAAATGAAAGCTGTAAATAAAGCAGTAAATAAAGCGATAAATAAAGCGATAAACACGCAAACACGCCATTCACAAAGGAGAAATTGGGAAAAATACAATCCCCTAAAAAGCGAAACAAAATTAAGATGAAAATTGGGACGGAATACAATCCCCAAATGAAAAAAAGCTTAATAAAATTTCCCCAAAAATAATTAATTGCAAGGGCCCACAAGATATATGTAGACGTAAAGTTAAACAATCAAGAAAAATTAATTAAACAAGGAGACATACATAAATCTGGATATTTATTCGGTTTGGGAACATTGGTTCCTTCACGCTCACTTAAAGAGGGATCAAAGAGTTATTTTGGCTATTAGCTAGAAAACCGGGATGAGTGATTCTATTTTTACGAAAACTTAACTCTTCATTTTAATTCGTGATATTTTTCATTTCTTGGCTAAAATCGAGGACATTGTTCCTAATTAATTAATGAAAATCCCGATTTGTTATAGAAATATTTTCACGATTTTTTATCTTACACGCGTAGGGATAAAACCACTTTAGTTATAAACAAACATAGTCACAGAAATAGAAGACAGGTAAGATCTCACAAAGAAAGGTTTCCTACACGTCGTGACCCTTCCGTTCGGTCACGGCGATGCTCAAACGAGTGACACCACATTTTACCCAAACACGAAAAAGAACAATAAAAGTATTAGTAATAATTCTAACATTAACCATATAATATAAAGGTAAGAGAAAAAAATGAAACATGGTTAATATACATATAGGAAATAAAATGAGCCAAATCGAATATATTTAATTTAGTACACAAGCAACTAACATGCAAGAGGATTAAGAAAACTAACCATGCCAAAATATAATAATAATAATGATAATGATTATAATGATGATGATAATAATAATAATAATAATAATAATAATAATAATAATAATAATAATAATAATAATAATAATAATAATAATAATAATAATAATAATAATAATGATGATCACACTAACACAACAATAATAATAACAGTGGCAAAAATAGAATAATGACAACAGTAACAACAAATACAAATATATAATAACATTAATAATAATAATAATAATAATAATAATAATAATAATAATAATAATAATAATAATAATAATAATAATAATAATAATAATAATACAAAGCAGTAAAAAGTAATAATAATAATAATAATAATAATAATAATTATTATTATTATTATTATTATTATTATTCTTATTATTATTATAATGACAAAATAATGGCGATGACAGTAAAAAAGGGACAATAGTAGTAATAATTACACAATCACAATAATAATAATAATAATAACAATAATAATAATAATAATAATAATAATAATAATAATAAAAATAGTAAAAGGTAATAATGATAATATTGATAACAGTAGCAAGAATAATAAATAATAATAGCACTAGTGTTAATAATAAACCAATGAAATTAGGTGAAGGAAAACGAAGAAGATAAATGAACATGCAGTAAACAAAAAGCATTAGCATTTAAACATGGAAGGAACACCACGAAAGTCATGCAAAAAATAAATCTCAAACCCAACAAAAAGAAAACATGCATTCATTAAACCATCATTCATGCATTAATCAAAACTGCAACCAAAAATAAAATAAAATGTGTTGATGAAGAATGAGTCCAAAAATCTTTACCCTCAGATTTTATAGAGTGGAGAAACAATGTCTCAATCCGTCTACCTTGTCAAGTTTTGTAGTGATAAACACCAAAAATACCCAAGAAAAACTTAAGTTTTCAACATAAAAAAAACTTAAGAAAATAATTTTAATGGAGTGCCCAAGTTGAGGAAATTAGTTTTCCTAACTCAAGTCAATCTAAGAACAAAAACCTTTTTTAAGAAGAAGAAGAATTAAATCCCAATTTTTTTTAAGAAGAATGCCTTTTTTTTCCTCATTTGCCTCTCTTTTTCTGCAAGGAAGAAGCCCAAATGAAGACAATTCTCCCTCTTATTTTTCCTCATCTTCAGTAAGGGAAAAGACAAAAGCTTCTTTTCAATGTCCTCTTCCCAAAAAACACTAAAACATGAAAAAAAATAGTCTTCAAAATCTCTAAAAAAATCAGGTTTTGCAAGTGGGAAAGGGACAGGACAGAGTGGGTGGCTGCACGCGAGGTGCCGCCTTGCAGCTGGAGGCCGCACGTCGACAGTTGGGGGTATTGGGTCCAGCTATTTCTCCATTTTTGGTACCACTCTCCCATTTCGAGTGACAGCCTGCACTTTTTGCACCTTTTCTTCACCCTCAGAGGTCCTCAAGTCTTCTGGCTCATCAACTTTCTCAGCCTCGCTCTCACTGGTCGAATCCCAATAATCTATCATGCTGACTCGAGGCCTCTCTTCATTGGCCCTCCATCCGGGATGAGTAATAGCCACATAGTCATTTCCATAAAGGTCCCTGAGCACATACCATTTCGGTAGGCTGGAGCTTATTATAAAGACGGGCGGGGGAACAGCATTATACCCAGCTTTCTTCTTCATTTCTCTCTTTTTGGGGTTAGAGATCTGTTTACTGTCAATCAGGTCTTGGACTCGATCCCTTAAAGTCCTACAATAATTAGTGAGATGGCCGGTGTGCTGGTGGAAGGCACAATATTGGTCCCCCCTGTGGTTCGGCTGGCCATGATTCTTAGCTGGTCTAGCTGGCAACGGCTGAAGTTTCCCTTCTTTCATTATTCTCTCCAAAACCCAGGATAATGATCTTCCTAGATTTGAGTACTGTCTTTGGCTTACGTCAGTGGCTGAAACTTTCGCTGTCTTGCCAACTCGATTATTGCTGCTTCCGGGGACACTCGACTTATTTCCTCCTTGAAGCCCATAGTTCTTCCGAGCAAAATTGTCATTGCTGGTCTTATTTGCCAAGTATTCTCCTTCGGCTGCTATGGATATATCTTTCAAGGAATCCCAATCCTTAAGCCCTTTTATCTTAAGCCCTTCCCTCAAGTACGTATTTGCATTCTTAATGAACAGCTTGATCTGGTCTGATGTATCGGGCTTCCTTTTCATCTACATGACCCAATTTCTCCACCGAGTAAGGTAATCATGGAAGGACTCACCCTACCTCTACTGCAAAAGCTCAAGGTCTTTCAGTGTTATTTGCATTCTGGAGCTGCAGTCGTATTGCCTTATAAACTCCCCCGTCAATAGACCCCAATCTTCCTTGGACCTCCTATCTAAGCCATGGTACCAGTCGACTGTTGAATTTATTTCTTTGTTAGCCCCGTGCCCTTCATAATCAGGGCATATTGCTTAATGTGGGCAAAAGGGTCCGAAGTACCATCAAACTTTGGCAAGTCTGGCATCTTAAACCTCTGGGGCAATAGCTCTTCATCACCCAACTCTATATCTTTAGGGCTGATCCCTTTCTCGGCTGACAATAGACATGTGATCACCTTAATTTTTTCTTCCATCTTCTTCACCACATCGTCATCCTCTACCTTGGAGACTCTACTCTTTATATTTTTAGGAATTATCGGCTCATCATCTTCTTCCCCTAAGAAATCATCTCTTGGGTCTGAAATCCTCACCCTTCTTTGCTTAGCTGGTACTGCTGCTCTAGGCTCGACAATTGGTTGTTGCACAGCAGCAGTCGCTATGGGAGTCTCCCCCATAACAAGCATTTCAACTTGCTCAACAACAGGAGTTACAGATGGTTGCCAGGCATTTGGTGCCATCTAAGCGACGATGTTCCCTATCATGGCTATCATCTTCCTTTTAAAATCCTATGTTGTCAAATCACCCATTTCTTTTGGTAAATCTGCCATTACTGACCTAGAGGATTATCCTGAAGAAAAGTCTAAATTTTTGTTCCAATCTGAACCCAATACAGGCAATAACCCTGGCAGCTCAGACACTGAATTTTTGATCAATCTTCCATTGGGATCCCTAGACCACTTATTCAAACCTATGATGGTTGAAAGGCTCAAATTGTTAGCATGATGCATGAATGACATTAAAGGTGCATGGTCGTATTGATGCAGCATAGACAACTACATACAAGAAAATAGACCACCCTTCCAACCTTGTTACTCCCGCACAGGAGGCCGTGCGATCTATTTCCTAGGTGGGCTTGACCCATGGGTCAGCGGGGAACCCAATGGGCATGCATGGTGCATGGCAAAAAATCGGCAGCATAACACTCTTAATTTAAAGCTCATACGTATCATTTCAATCAAATTAAGGCAAACTTACTGGGAAATGAAAGCCTTTGATAAAGGACCACTTAATTTGCTTGATTTTATTTAACACGTGATGGCCCACATCACAAGCATCATGTTACGGTTCATTTCACCTAGGGGAAGTATCTATTGCCATTATATGAGCTTTGGTCAAGGTAATGTTACTTTAGGGCTACCCAAGCACGGTCCCTACCAACAGGTGTAGCTCATCACGAGCATAATGACCAATTAGGTCTTCATTTGACATACTAAAAGGTACTAGGCTTGGGCTGGTGATTATCCTTAACACTTCCCTATAATGAGTGAAAGTAGGGTCATGCTTCGGGAATGCACCGGGGTAAAATAAGGGACCAAAGTAGCGTAATTCTAAGGCTCTATCATGAAGCAATGCAATTTTCAAAAAGAGATAGGATATTAAGTTTTAAAAACTCAATTATACGTTTTAACCAAGACACTTTCAGAGCAAAGTCACAAAGTCCCCGATAGAGTCGCCACTGTGACGCATACCGAACCGGGAAGGACCTCATAGGAGCCCGCTTTTAGGGCTGGAGGGATTGGTTCGCATCATTTGATCTTGGGTAACACAAGACATTTTGGAATCCCCTCTCAATAGAACATCGGGGAAGTTCATATGGCCTCATGAAACCTTTAGGCACCTTTGAGGTAATTTGGAGTCGCCACCTAATTTACAAGAAATTGGGAAAGGTCATCTAACCTCGAGGGTGTTAAACCAGAGAAGGTGTTCGAAACTCCACTCTTATTTATGCCTTGGTTAATTATAAACGAGTTTTTAGATTTGAAAATTCCATCTCTCTTCTCAAATGATTAATGCAATTTATTAAACACGCACTTCAAGCACTAAGAAAGTGATAAATGAATGTTGTAAATAAAGCAGTAAATAAAGGGGTAAATAAAGCGGTAAACATGCAAACACACCATTCAAAAAGGAGAAATTGGGAAAAATACAATCCCCCAAAAAGCAAAACAAAATTAAGATAAAAATTGGGACGGAATATAATCCCCAAAAGAAAGAAAGCTTAATAAAATTGCCCAAAAAATAATTAATTACAAGGGCCCACAAGATATATGTACGCATAAAGTTAAACAATTAAGCAAAATTAATCAAATGAGAAGACATACATAAATCGGGGTATTTATTCGGTTTGTGAATATTGGTTCCTTTATGCTCACTTAAAGAGGGATCGAAGAGTTATTTTTGCTATTGGCTTAAAAATCGGGATGAGTGATCCCATTTTTAAGAAAACGTAACTCTTTATTTTAATTCGTGATATTTTGCATTTCTTAGCTAAAATCGAGGATATTGGTCCTAATTTATTAATGAAAAACCCGGTTTGTTATAGAAATATTTTCACATTTTTTTTATCTTACACGTATAGGGATAAAATAACTTTAGTTATAAACAAACACAGTCACATAAATAGAAGACAGGTAAGATCTCACCAAGAAAGGTTTCCTTCACGCCGTGACCTTTCCATTCGGTCACGATGATGCTTAAACGAGCGACACCACATTTTACCCAAACACGAAAAACAACAATAAAAGTATTAGTAATAATTCTAACATTAACCACATAATATAAAGGCAAGAGAAAAAATGAAACATGGTTAACATGCATATAGGAAATAAAATGAGCCAAATCGAATATATTTAATTTAGTACACAAGCAACTAACATACAAGGTGTTAAGAAAACTAACCATGCCAAAATATAATAATAATAATAATAACAATAATAATGATCACACTAACATAACAATAATAATAATAGTGGCAAAAATAGAATAATGGCAATAGTAATAACAAATACAAGTATATAATAACATTAATAATAATAATAATAATAATAATAATAATAATAATAATAATAATAATAATAATAGTAACAATTGATAGAGTTGGGATAAGCCCACAAGCAACTAACATACAAGGTGTTAAGAAAACTAACCATGCCAAAATATAATAATAATAACAATAATAATGATCACACTAACACAACAATAATAATAATAATAGTAGCAAAAATAGAACAATGGCAACAGTAACAACAAATACAAATATATAATAACATTAATAATAATAATAATAATAATAATAATAATAATAATAATAATAATAATAATAATAATAATAATAGTAGTAGTAGTAGTAGTAGTAGTAGTAATAGTAGTAGTAGTAGTAGTAGTAGTAGTAGTAGTAGTAACAATAATAAAAAGCAGTAAAAAGTAATAATGATAATGATGATAATAATAACAATAATAATAATAATAATGACGATGACAATAAAAAAGGGGCAATATTAGAAATAATTACACAATCACAATAATAATAATAATAATAATAGTACCAATAATAAAAAACAATCAAAGGTAATAATGATAATATTGACAATAGTAGCAAGAATAATAAATAATAATAGCACTAGTGTTAATAATAAACCAATGAAATTAGGTGAAGGAAAACGAAGAAGATAAATGAACATGCAGTAAACAAAAAGCATTAGCATTTAAACATGGAAGGAACACGACGAAATTCGTGCAAAAAATAAATCTCAAATCCAACAAAAAGAAAACATGCATTCATTAAACCATCATTCATACATTAATCAAAACCGCAACAAAAAATAAAATAAAATGTGTTGATGAAGAAGGAGTTCAGGAATCTTTACCCTCAGCATTTATAGAGTGGAGAAATGATGTCTTGATCCGTCTCCCTTGTCAAGTTTTGTAGTGATAAACACCAAAATTACCCAAGAAAAATTTAAGCTTTCAACATAAAAAAAAAAAATAGAAAAAACATAAGAAAATGATTTTAATGGAGTCCCCTACCTGAGAAAATTAGTTTTCTTCACTCAAGTCAATCCAAGAACAAAAACCTTTTTTAAGAAGAATAAGAATTAAATCCTAAATTTTTCAAGAAGAATGCATTTTCCTGTTTTTTTTTCCTCGTCTGCCTCTCTTTTACTCCAAGGAAGAAGCATTAATTAGACAATTTTCCCTCTTATTTTTCCTCATTGTGATGCGCGCCGGATCCCCGCGGCCGCCCATGGGACCGCCTGCTCGAGGGCAATCGGGGCATTTGTGGGTCCGTTGATAGCTTGCAATAAATTGCAAGCTGTAAACGGACAACAAGGAGGTTTCACGGAGTCGCCACCCAATAGAACATTGGGAAAGTTACTCTCGCCTCGGAGAGCCTAAGACTGCGCTTGGTATCCATTTTGGGCCAGCCAGAGGGGTCTTTGAAGGTAAACCTCTCGCCCTAAGGAGCCTAGGATTAGCGCTAAAGTCTCATGGCACAAAAAGGTATCTTGGAGGGTAGACCTCTAACCTCTTTGAGCCCAAAGACCAGAGCTGGGTCCGGGATTTCTCATCTATTTCTACCTCGATTATTTTATGATCAAATTTTAATTATCATTGATTCGCTCTCTGTCCATGCGATGCAATTGATTAAAGGCGCATTTATTCACATTTGGAAAGCCGTAAATGGGCAAGTAAATATCAAAAGCGGTAAATTACAATAATACAAGGAGCAGAATACAACTCCTTTTATAAATGTGTGATACATACACGAATCGGGGCATTGCTTATTTTGAGGACTTTGGTCCTCGCATGCATCATTATCAAAATTGGATATTTTTATTTGTGGTGATTTTTATTGGATAAAAATAGGGCATCGGACCCTTGAGTTTATGTAAACCTCATTTTATTGAATGTAAAACATTGAGTCATTTTTATACATTAACGAGATATGAAAAGAGTATATCCATATACATAAAATAATCAATGAATAACAAATGAAGGAGATAATCAAGAAGGTTAGGAAACTAAACCGGACGAAATCCTCCGAATATGGTAGATAGCCCCTCAAGCTCGGGATAGTCCAAGAGAATCAATATACACTCATAGAAAGTTAAAAGATGTCAATATACATAAAATTAATATAAATAAAGTCAAAAGGACTTGAAAGAGATAGAAAAGATTTGAAGATGTGGGGACAGAACCCAGCGACAACCTTTCTTAGGTGACCGACGGGCGTCTGTCGAATTGATCGACATGTCCGTCGCTCACTCAAGTTGAGGAGCATCTGTGAGTGGGGTGACCGACGGGCGTCGGTGATGGAAATGACCCGTCGGTCACCACTGTCTCCGAAAAACAGAAGAAAGAAAACTCTTTTCAAAGCCAAAAAAAGGTTTTATCACAAAATGAGATAAAGAGAGTCAAAATAAAGAAAAATAATGACAAAAATTGAAAGAATCCACAAAATAAGGAATAAATATGAAATGATATGGAGCAGGAATCCGGAATATTTACCCTCAGATATTTGCTTTGGGTCAGATTCTTGTGTTGATTAGAGCCCCGCGCGTTCCATGAGAAGCAAAGATGAAAGATCAAAGAAAGGAAAAATGGATTGTTTCCTCTTTAACCCCTCAAAAGATAGACTTTGGAATCAAAATCTAAAGAAAACTAATTAGTTTTTAGTTCCTTTCGATTGATTTGATCCTCCTTTAAAGAGATTTCTTTATGAAATGTGTTTGCTAGAAGAGAGAGAAAATATGCTTAAATTTGGGCAGAGTTTCCCCTCTTCAAAATTTTTGGAACCCTTTTTTAAGTGAAAATCCGGAGGTTTTATAAGCCAGACACGACTGACGAGCGTCGGTGTATGGAGGCGGGCGTCGAAAGAATCCTTCTGACACAAGGATTCATCCGACGGCCATGCCACATCCACCGACGGGCGTCGGAAAGGTTGCGTGCTCCGGGAAACCAGGCGGCGTTTTGACAGGGGCGGTGGTTTTTCGACGGGCGTCGGAAAATACCACAAGCAGTCGGTGACCCTAAGCGACGGGCTGGCCTCACAGACGGGCTGGCCGTCTGTGGAGGAAAAATAACCTTTTTGACTCGAAAATTCCCTGTTGTCTCCCCCTCTGCCTACGAAAGGTAAAAAGACTCACTTCTCGTGGAATGCGGTACTAAAACCCCCAAATCCAAACCATTTATACAGGCTCGGATACTGATTTCATCATAGGGTAACCTCTGATCCGGATCGCTCCGGGACACGGTGCTTACAGTTGCCCCTAGTTTTGGGGAAACTAGTGCACAAGTGCCTAGATAAGCCAAAACTCAGAGAAAGGACAGAAAGAAAGAAGGCGTACCTGCGCTGGCTCTTACCTTTCGTGCCTTTTGCCGGGTAAACCTTGTCTCAGTTTGTTCGGCGATGCGAAGATACCCCTACCGATCTCATCTCGACTTGTAGGTGTCTGTGAGATGTAGCACTCTCTGGCCACGATCTCGATCTGGTGAAGAGCGGTGTTTCTTTAACTGCAGATTCGATCTGAAGTTCCCTTGCTAGCCCCCATTCGATCTGCAAGGTGCGTAGAACTCTCTGGCTGCCGCGCGAACTATGAGATGCAGCACTCTCTAGCTACAATCTCGGTCTGGTGAAGAGCAGTGTTTCTCTAACTGCAACTTTGATCTGAAGTTCCCTTGCTAACCCCCATCCGATCTGCAAGGTGCGTAGCACTCTCTGGCTGCCGCGCGAACTGTGAGATGTAGCACTCTCTGACCATGATCTCGATCTGGTGAAGAGCAGTGTTTCTCCAACTGCAGCTTCGATCTGAAGAGAAGCGGTACTCTCTGACCTCAATCTCTAGGTGAAGAGTAGTGTTTTTCTAACTGCAGCTTCTGCTGGCCTCATCTCGGCTTGTGCAGGGTTGAAGAGATGTAGCGCTCTCTGGCTACAAATTCGGTGTGAAGAGGAGGAAACCTCACTGGGTTCTCTGTTGCGAAAAAAACAATGGATCTTAGGCGCCCTTGTTCGGATTTCTAATCGATGCCTGTGTTCGGATTGATGTTTCTTTGTACCTGTGTGATAAAAAAAGGGTTTTGTTAATTCATGTTTTAGTTGTTATCTTTCAACATGTTTATTAATGACGTGATTTATATTCTTTTTTATTGAATTGTTATTCATCATTTTTTATCATTTTTGCTTTGGAATATGAGTGAATGTGAAGGCATATGTTCATCTGTTATATGAATGAATCATAAATAACTGCGTAAATGCATAAATGTTGAAAACAAAAGTTTTTTCACTAGAAATATCTATTTTGTACAATGTATATACAAAGCATAAATATACAAAAATATGACTCCCTGAATATCATAGGGGTGTGTAGTTAGAGGGCTCATCGGGATCCTCATCATCCGATATGTGCACTGTCCCTGGCGGAGGTGGAGGCAGAGCTGGCCGTGCCGGAGGTGGAGGCGGAGCTGTGGAGAGTCCTGCCTCAACGTCGTGGGTCTGCCTGAATCGGATCTGAGCGTGGCCATCCAAGAAAGGCTGGGTGCAAGTCCTCATGAACTCCAACGTCTCTGATACTGTGCCTCCCAACTTCTTGAACGCCTGGCTCAATTGAGTGGTCTGCTCACTGGCGGCCCTCTTTATGTGCTCTAGGCGCTGCTCTGCCTGCTCCCTGAACTCCCTCATGGTCTGAGACAAGGGTGGGAGGATACCCTCTATCACCTGGACGCGGGATCTCAGAGAGTCAAGTGACTCATCAATCATCTGTAGGGTCATGTCAACCCTCTGAGACGTCTGGTCCTGTGACGTCCTCAAATTATGAGCGAGCTGCTGCCTAAGCTCCCTCTGACCCTGAGCAATCTGCTCGATCAGCCTCGCCTGCTCACCTCTGAAGGCCTCTATAACACGAGCCTGCTCATCCCTGAAAGCATCTATGATCCGAGCCTGCTCCCGTGTCGTATGCTCGATGTAGCCGGCCAGCTCCTGGGCTAACCGCTCCACCGACTGGGACTGCTCCTGAATAGCGGCCTGCTGGCGGTCTAACCTCTCGTGAATAGCTCTGTCCCTCTCATCCTGTCGTCGCTCTAAGGCCGTGAACATGGAAGTGAGGAGCTGAGAGAAGTCAGGCTGTGCTGGCTGCTGCTGTGGTGGCTCTGGAGGCAGTGCTCTGGAGGCAGATGCCCCTGGGTCGCCTCTAGAATAAGGATGATATCTTTCGGGGGGCCCGTGGGTAGTCCTCTGCACTCTGACGCTCGGCGACGGGACAGGAGTCGGCGCTCTTGATGCTGGTGAGGCGGCAAAGAGCTCATCCATAGTGAACTCCATATCGAAGTCCGATGGGGTCCTAGGCTGCTCCTGCTGCTGTGGCGGTGGCACAGTCTAAGGCCGAGGAGGCTAGGGCTCTGGCTCTGAGTGTGGAGGCTGGTGCCCTGGCTGAGGCTCGGGCTGAGGCTAGGGCTCTGGCTGTGGAGGCTGATCCTCTGGGTGCTTCGGGTGGTCTGGATCTGGACCCAAGGGTGGTAGTGAGAACATCCGCCGGGTCTCGTGGATGGTCAGCACCCTGTAGGCCTCTGCCTGCCTTGATATCGGGGAGATCATCCCCATCTGCACTGCCGCTGTGGCATCTACATGGACCCCCTCCTCAAATGGTCCTCTCAAGCTGTCAGGGGCAACTCCCAACCTCAAAAGTAACCGGGTGATAACTCCTCCCACCATTACCATCGGTGTCAATCCTCTGCCGACTCTGGTCAAGTTGGCCAAGATCTCATGGCTAATGTTGAGACGCTGGCCTGCCACCATAGCCCAGAGGCTCCAGATCTCGGCCGCATTAAGCGACCCTGGATTACCAGCTCGACCGAGGTACGAACTGGATAGCACTCTGTGCAAATACCGGAGTGCCTGAGACACCAGTACGGTGCTCTTTGCTGTATCATGATCATACAGCACTCCCGGTAGGGCAATGGCCGCCCAATGGGCGCTTCTCACAGCTCGCCGTGGGATCTCAACCCCCTCCTCTGTAGGGAGCCCCATGGCCTGAGCGAATCTCTGCCTGGTAATGCTGTAATGGTCGCTGTCAAACCAAAAATGGACCACCCCTGGCTCGGTATCTGCACTCTGAAAACCGGCATAGCGGAGAGTGGCTAGGACCTGGCGAGTAGCCTCTAGAAAAGTCTGAAAGGAGGGGTCAAGGAACTCCGTCCACCCAACACCCTCGACAAGCAAATCAAACTCTGGGGCCATCCCTAGGGCCTCTAGGAATGGCCGGGACACAAAACGGCTGGCCCGAAACTCTACCTGAGCCAACGCTCTATACCTCTGAGCTGACTCAGCATCCATCCAACCCGGAACTACGACCTCGGGCTGGGACTGCGGTGCTCTGCATCTAGGAGGCATCCTGTAAAGGAGGAAAAAATTTGACAGCGAAAATTTGACAAAACAAGTATTATTAGACTTATTTTCAAGGTGAAGGCCCATTTAGGCTTCACCAGGGCAATAGCGGCCCGAAAACGAGATAGAAAACTGATAACAAATGAAAAAGGCGAACATCCTATCAAAGGAAGTTGCCCAACATGCCTCGCACATATCAAAGCAAAAGCAATATACAATTAGCATGGAAATAATTAAAGCGAATAAAAAATGGGTTTTCTGGGCCCCAAGGCATGCATTATACGCAAAAATATTTAGTTTTTAGAATAAAAATAAAAATTTTGGGCAGCACCCCGGCAAGGGTATGCCCAACCTCCTGCATAAAAAGGCATCAAATTAGGCCTCAGGCCTCAACAACAATATATGTATGTAAATGGGACGCATCCCAGCAAGAGTGTGTCCCCAACAACACAAAAATAAGGGCCTCCGGCCTCAAAAGCAAAATATACACAGAAAAGTGCGCTAGAAGGTGTAATTCTAAAACACCAAAGTTATAGAAAAAAATCTATTTCTATGTGATCATGCAAAGTTTCAGATTTAATTGCACTTAGAAAAAGAAAATGGGCAGCATTCTCCCTAAATTTTTAAGGCATCTAAAGCATCCTAACCGTTTCTAAGGTTAAAGGAAGAAGAAATGAAGAAATAAATTGAATAAAAAATAAAAAAAAAAGTAATTATTTACTTACTTGTAGTCGAGAGAAGTGTAGAAACTGAAGAAATATAAATATCCAAGCACCCGGTGAGTAGAGAATGCGAAAATATGAAGAAATCGCGAAAAAAAGAAGAAGAAATGCTTGAAAAACACTAAAAAAACACAAAAGAAACCGTTTGAGAGGGAAGAAGAAAGGGACAGCAGGCGCTGCACCGTCTGTCACTCGCCCTTATATAGAATTTCGTGACCGACGGGCTGGGTGTCTGTAGGAGCGACCGACGGGCTGGCCGTCTGTCACCCAATAAATGCGAGTTAATGCGCGTGATGAATGCAATGCTGATGTGTGCGTCTGCCAGGTGGATCTCTACCGACGGGCAGGCCGTCTCTCAGGAGAGGCGGGTAGGCCGTCGGTGACGTTTCCCTATAAATTCTTACAAAATTTTTGCTCCTCTTATGCCTCTTCATTTTCCAACATCTTGAGCCTTTCATCTTTCTTAGCATGTCTTCTTCTTTAGCCCAAAGGATGCACCGTATCTTAGATGACAAACCCAATTGGGAAGAAGGCGCCCTTTCCTCTCTGTCTGGGCTGAAATATCTGTGCCGGGTCAAAGTCAATCAGAACCTCCTTCTGGCGGCGACCCACTTCTGGTACCCCCGGTTTCACGTCTTCCGGTTCAACTACCAGGAACTGTGCCCTTTACCTGAAGAGCTAGCTACCATTCTTGGAGCCTGGTTCCCTCCTAGCGTTCTGCCTTGCGTCCCCCGCTGCGGCCTACTCCAGACTCGAGACACAGCTATGGCTCTTGGCATACCTTCTTCTGAGGCCGCCCGGCTGATTCCCCCGGGCTCTTCCTTTGCTCTGGAGCCACTGATCAAAGCTCTGGATCAGTTCACTGACATTCCCACCTACCGGGTAAGCATCACATTCTTGTTTTGCATGGTGAACTTCCTCACTATTGTTCCAGGGGGGTTGACAGGTGACTCTCGCCTGTTCGGAGTCCTGAGCGACTTTCATCTGGGATTATCACCCTTACCACTCATCCTGGCTGAAACCATTCTGGGCTTGGACGCTGTGCGCTCTGGATCCACTACAACCTTTACCGGCAGCCCCTTATTGCTCCAGGTACGTCATTATTTTAAAGGTAGTGCGTCCCTTATGGATTTTCACACTAGTTTTTCTTAGCGGGAGGTGCGTCCTTTCGGATTTTCACACAACTCTGTGCCTTATTTTTGCCTAAAGTAATCCTACTTACTCCAGCGGCTTTTTTTCTCTTTTTCTTCTCTTCTTTCTTTTCTTTGTTTTTTTTTTGTTTTACCTTTTTTTTTCTTTTTTTTTTAGATCTGGCTGCAAGAGAAGCTAAGGATGCTGTCTGAGCCACCTCCTCGAGTTACCCCACAGTACTCGCCGAGCCACTTCCTTCCGCGTCGACGATTGCACGGGTGTGCCACTACTGGTGAAGGCATTACCAGATTTGGCGAACTGTCAGATGATGACTTCAGTTTCACATCTGCCTGGCTCCCACTGTCTCATGTGGTCATTGATGGGCCATCGGGGTGTTTTCCCCTCTGTGGGCTCCGGTGAGCTACCTTCTGCATCACCTCTCGATGTACGCGTCAGCTCGGGATGACCCAGGATGTAGTGAGGGTTCCCTTATCTTTCCGGGGAGGAGCTCTTTCAGCTGCGTTCGCCTCAAGGTATCATGAGCTGTGGGGAAAACTACCAGTGAAGACTGTTATCTCGAGGTTCGGTAATCATTTTGTGTCATCAACTAGCGAGTATAAGAAGTGGATCTTTAGTCCAGCATCTGATAACAGGACTCGAGGGCTCAAGCATCTGGCCGGCGAGAGCAGCAGCAGGACTTAGCTTAGCTTACATATGTATTTCTTTTAGTGCTACATTTCTTTTTAATGCAGAACAAGGAAATGACAAAAATGAAAAGAATAATATTCATTCTATTTCATGAACTTGTGTACATTTTCATATAATTTCAGCACACATGATCAGTTTTGACATTTACTCAGCTGTTTACGCATTGTTAATACATGAAACCAAATTTTAACAGCATCAACTCCTGTTACCAATCGGCCCTCTCGGGTTTTCACGATCGGACATTTTCTCTCATGCCTCTAATTTTTGCACAGGATGCCTTTTTTCGGTTTTCACCCTGTCGAGGTGTCCAATTTTAGCACAGCCGCCTTTTTTCAGTTTTCGACCTGCAGGGCATTTTATTCTCTTCTTTTTATTTTGGTCTTTAGCCATGGAACCTTTTGAGTCTGTCGACGTTGATCGGTTCTTTGAATTCGTTCCCATCACTATCCGACAAGATTGCAGCTCCTTTGGACAGTAGCTTTTTAAGGATATACGGCCCCTCCCAGGTATGTCTGAATTTCCCTCTCATATCTGGTATGCCCGGCCTCATCTGCTTGAACACCAAGTCTCCTTCGTTCAGCGGATGCTTTCTCACCTTCTTTCCGAAAGTCCTGGCCAATCTCTTCTGGTAAATCTGGTTATGATAATAAGCTTTTAACCTACTCTCGTCCAGCAAGTTCAAGTGCTGTAGCCTCTGCCGCGCCCATTCGGCCTCCGGAATTTGGGCTTCCATGACCACTCTCAGTGATTTGAGCTCTATCTCAACTAGCAATACTGCTTTCATTCCGTATACCAGGGAAAATGGTGTAGCGCCTGTAGACGTCCTTACCATTGTTCTATATCCCCACAGAGCGAAGGGTAACTTTTTAGCCCAATCTTTGTAGGTTTGGACCATCTTGGACAGGATCTTCTTCACATTCTTATTCGCGGCCTCTACTGCTCCATTCGCTTGTGGTCGGTAGGGAGAGGATTTATGATGCTCGACACCATACTTCTCGAGGAGCTTCCTGGTTTCCCCCATGAACTGCACCCCATTGTCAGACACTATGTGATGAGGGAGGCCATATCTGCAGATCAGATTCCTCTCTATGAACTTGGTCATATCCCTTGCGTCAATCTTCTTGAAGGATTCCGCCTCTACCCATTTGGTAAAATAGTCAATTGTGACTATGATGTACCTGTGCCCATTGGATGCCATAGGGCGAATCTCTCCAATGATATCTATCCCCCAAGTAGCGAAAGGCCAAGGTGATGTCTGGTTATGTAGCTCTGACACTGGCAGGTGTCTCAAGTCTGCGTATTGTTGGCACAACTGGCATTGCTTAACATATTTTGAGCAATCATTGTCTATCGTAAGCCAATAGAAGCCTTGTCTCATGATCTTCTTAGCCAAGGTCAAACCGTTCATGTGGGCCCCACAGACACCTGCATGGGTCTCCTCTGTCACTTTGCGGGCTTCTTTTTCATTCAAGCACCTAAGCTGAATCCCATCTGACTGTCTTTTATACAACACCCCTTCCAAGGATATGAACTGAGTAGAAAGCTTCCAGATCATCCTCTGGTCTTTCTCAGTAGCTTCCTCTGGAAATTTATTGTTTTCCAAGTAATTCATGATGTCGAAGTACCATGGTTTTCCATCCGCCACTTCTACTTCCATTACAGGCTTGATCTCAAATCTGGGCTTCTCAGAACTCGAAATTAGCACTGGCTTCATAGCTATCCCTTCAGGATTATCCCACATTGATACTAAGGTTGCCAACGCATCAGCTAGACGATTCTCATCTCTCAGCACAAAGTGGAAAGTGCAAGCCTCAAACTGCCCACATACCTCTCTCAAATATTTAATGTAGGGTACCAGCCGCTCTTCTTTTACAGCCCACTCACCTCTAATCTGGTTAATCACCAAGGATGAGTCACCAAAGACTTCTATATTCTTTGCCCCCAATGCGGCCAAAGCTTCCAACCCGTAAGTGCATGCTTCATATTCGGCTTCATTGTTGGTCGCTTTGTATCTCAGTTTCTTGGCTAGGGGAAGCTTCTCATTATCTGGGGTTGTCAAGATGATTCCCACTCCGGCCCCTCTGTTGTTCACTGCCCCATCGAAGTGTAACTGCCATCCTTGGACAGAAATCACGACTATGCTCTCATCTGGAAAGGTGAACTCGGGAGTGTCTCCTTGAATAGGATGCTCAGCAAGAAATTCGGCTACGGCTCGCCCTTTGATGGTTTTACGAGTGATGTATTGCACATCAAACTCCTGTAGCAAGAGCAGCCACCTCCCCATCTTACCAAGCAAAGACGGCGCTTCCTGCAAATATCTTAACGGATTCTGCTTGGCCACTGCCTGAACTTTATACGAGTGGAAGTAATGCCTTAATTTCTTTGACGCCCAAATCATTGCAAGGCATATCTTCTCTACTTCAGCATATTTAATTTCGTAAGCCAGGAACTTCTTGCTGAGGTAATAAATTGCGAATTCTACCCCAAATTCATCCTCTTGAGCCATCATGGCGCCCACAGAACTGCCCTCTACTGCCAGATACAGGATAAGCGGTTTGATCGGTTGCGGCGGCCTTAGCACTGGTGGATTCAACAGATATTCCCTGATGCTGTCAAAGGCTTTCTGGCAGTCTTCATTCCAGACCACAGGCTGATTCTTCCTAAGCAGCTTAAAGACAGGCTCGCATATTGAAGTAAGCTTGGCAATAAATCGGCTGACATACTGCAGCTTGCCTAGGAAACTCCTTACATCCTTCTCCTTTTGTGGCACGGGCATCTCTCTGATGGCCTTCACCTTGTCCGGGTCAATTTCTAATCCCCTCTGACTGACGACATGTCCCAATAGTTTTCCTAAAGTTTCTCTGAAAATGCACTTCTTGGGGTTAAGCCGCATATTATACTTGTCGATCCTGGTGAAGAACTTCTCTAGAGCTTCAAAGTGCCCCTCTCGGGTGGCTGATTTGACCATCATGTCATCGACATACACCTCTACCTCCTTGTGGATCAGGTCGCTTAAGATCTTGGTCGCCATCCTCTGATATGTGGCCCCTGTATTCTTCAGGCCAAAAGGCATGACTCGGTAGGCATAGGTCCCCCATTCTGTGATGAAAGCGGTTTTAACCCGGTCAGATATTTTGTTTAGGATCTGGTTGTAGCCCACATAACCATCTCCAAAGCTGTACATCGCGCAATTGGCGGCGCTGTCTATCAACACATCGATGTGGGGCAGTGGAAAATCATCTTTAGGGCAGGCCTTGTTCAGATCTCAATAATCCACACACACCCTGACCTTTCCATTCTTCTTCGCTACATGGACCACATTTGCCAACCATGTAGGATACTGCACTTCAACAAGGAACTTGGCTTCAATTTACTGTCGAATTTCCTCCTTGACCTTGTCTGCCCATTCTGGCCTGAGCCTTTTCAACTTCTGCTTCACAGGCTTGTAATCCGGGTAAGTCGGGATAGCATGTTCTGCCACATCTCGGTCAATCCCCGGTATGTCCTCATAGGTAAAGGCAAAGACTTTTTCATGTTTTCTTATTATTCTCTCAAAATTTTTTCTCTCCTCAGGAGTTATATTTGATGCTATTAGAATTTCTCTTGGATTTTTCGAGGTTCCAAGATTAAAAGGCGTCGTATCGGTGGAATCGATGTAAAAAATTGATGGAATATGATCATGTTCATGCATGTTGAAATCATTAGAAACATCGCACAAATAAGAGAAATCGTTTGCCTTATTAATAATATAATAATTGTCATTTACATCATAAAAGAGTTCTGGAATAAAAAGACAGTCTAAGCTGGAGTCTTCTTCTGCCACTCCAGAGGTCGAGGCCGCCGTAGCTTGCTCATTGGCTTCCTAATCCAGCAGAGGCCCTTCTAGCATGTCTGAGGAAACCTTCAAATCCCCCATCTTCAGTTCTAATTCTGCTATCTTCTCTTTCCCTTTCAGCCTGGCAGTCAACATCTTCTCGGTGACAACCTCTTCAGGCTCGCATCTGTCCCAAGTAATACCCTGAGTCATGACCTCCTCATCCCAGAAGTTTTTAGCGGTCTTGATAAACCCGACAAGCCAGTCAAATACATCATTAAAGATCTCGAATCCAGGGACAATCCTCCCCTTTACCCATTGCGGCTCGTCTTCGCCAGTATAAGCACATACCGAGGATGCTGGCACGAAGCTCTCTAAAATGTGAGGGATCCTATCTATTGCCTTCTTATTGCCAAAGCCGCCCCAGTACCCCAGACCCTTCCGGTTCTTCTGGCCTCGAGTGGTGATCGCAGTCTGCAGCCCTTGAGAGTTTCTGCCCAAACCAGCCCCAGGGAGATAGTGCATCTTCTTCAACATATTAACCACAGCTGGGTTATCCACTGATCCGCACCCTTCTGTTATCATGGACACATGGAAGCCACTAAAGTGCTGATTAGCTATTTCAAGCGTCGAGACCTGGTTCTCCCTGGCTGCCTTGATAGTCACCACCTCCCCTTCATGTGGGAACTTTATCATCTGATGCAGCGTGGATGGCACTCCTCCTAATTTGTGAAACCAGGGTCTCCCGAGCAGAGCTGAGAAGTTAGCAGGGATGGGCAGAACTACAAATTCTACCTCCACTTCAATGGGTCCTGTCTTGACCAAGGTCTTAAAGGTTCCCGAGGCTTGCCTCCTCGAATTATCATAGGCTGTGATAGTCAGATTTGATCCACTGAGCATATCCTCGTTTAAACCAAAAGCCTGCAGAGCTATCAGAGGGCACACATTTCTAGAAGACCCATCATCTACCATAACGCAAGCAGTGTGCTTATCGTTAATCTGCGCTTTGATGTATAGGGGTTTGTTATGATTGCGGCATTCGACCGGTAGGTCGGCATCAGAAAAGACCAATCTCTCCTCTGATCCTCCCTTAACTAAGCCCAAAAGCTCTGATGGGAAAATCGTGGTGGCGACCGTGGCCTCAACCAAAGCCTCTACTACCTTCTGCCTATGAGAGGGGGACTGTCTCAAGAGATCCCAGATGGATATTTGGGCTGCAGTCTTCTTCAATTGTTTGACAATCTGATTCTCCTCTGGCTCTTTTTCTACTGATGGCTGCGCTGGCTCAGGTAGCCTCGTAATCTCAGGGACCACTCTTCCACTCCTCGTTACAGCCCCGATCTCTTCTTTGTCTTCATAAGACCCCCATAAATCAAGGTTCATCTCTCCCTCCACCTCGGATTCTCCACCGCTTTTGCTACTAGACAAACAATCAAGGGTCGCCACGACTGCTTTCTCCTCTCTATCCTCGAAACAATTAGCAGCAAAATTCTAGCTTCTATAAAGATCTTGTAGCACGTACCACTCTAGCAAGCTAGATCCGATCATAAACACGGGTGGTAGTACGACATTATAATCGGGCTTCTTCTCAGTTTCCCTCTTCTCAAGGTAAAAAATTTGCTTGCTGTCAATCAAGTCTTGGATAGAGTGCCGCAACGCTTTACACTTGTCTGTGATATGGCCTGAGTGCTGGTGAAACGCAAAGAATTCATTGTCTTTGTGTCCAGGATTCCCCTGCGTCAGAGCGGGCCTAGGAGCTAAGGGCTACAATTTCCCTTCCTTCATTAACCTTCTCAAGACCCAAGATAATGGTCTTCCCAAGTTCAAAAACTTCCTCTAGGTGGTTACCTCAGTAGCAGACACCTCACCTGTTCTTCTGGTGCTACTACTGGGACCCGCTGGCCTACTGGTTCCTTGACCGGGGTTAGCCCTTTTGGCAAAATTATCATTGCTAGCTTTCTGAGTCAAGAACTCTCCCTCAGCTTCGATGGCTATATCCTTGAGAGACTCCCAGTCCTTCAACCCCTTCATCTTCAACCCATCTTTCAAGTATGGGCTTGCGTTCTTGATAAATAAACGAATCTGGTCCTGGGTGTCCGGCTTTCTCCGCATCTCCATTACTCGGTTCCGCCATCGGGTGAGGTAATCATGGAAAGATTCCCCAACCTTCTGCTGGAGCAATTCAAGATCTTTTAGAGTCACCTCCATTCTAGTGTTGCAGTCATACTGTCTCAAAAACTCTTCAGTGAGCAGATCCCAATCTTCTTTAGTGTGACGGTCGAGACTATGATACCAGTCGATGGCATGAGCGGTCAGACTCAGACAAAAGTATTCTACTTTCTACTTCTTAGACAACGTGGTCCCTTTCATGACCAGAGAATATTGCTTAACATGAGCAGTTGGGTCAGAAGTACCATCAAATTTCGGCACATCTGGCATCTTGAAGTTGTAAGGAATCGAGTCCTCTCCCTCCAATTCCTTATCCTCTGGGTTCATCCCCTGACCCCGGCTCAGCATGTGGGCCATAGCTTCAAACCTCTCTTCCATCTTCTTTAAAATGAAGTCATCAGTCAGAGGTGCCTTCCCCCTCTCCGATGCAATGCTCATCCTATCATCTTCGATATCTCTATCATCATCAATTCTCAGCATAGGCCTTATTCTCTGCTCTCCCGAGGCTACTGACCTTAATTCTACTGGCGGCGGCCTAACAGGCTCCTCTCGTCTTTAAGCCCTTTCTTCCTCTGGCTCATTCTGTCTCACAGGAGGAGGAGGAGGAGGATTTTGTGGAGCAAGATTCTGTGAAGCATTCTGTTGTGCCAGGGCGGTCAACATATTCATCATTCTGCCCTCGAATTCCTCAAATCGCCGGCCCACTTCTTCCGTGATCATGGCCCTGGTGGCGTCATCCCCTTTAGGCGAGTTGGCCATCTGAGATACAGTACCGCTGATTTCTGATAAAACTTCGGGTAGGCCCTCTCTATCTGACAGCTCAGAAGTAGGAACTCGGATCAGTCATCCGGTTAGTGATCTAGTCCACCTGGACAGATCTATGATGGCTGCAGGGACAAGGCATTAGTCATGATGCATGAAATACAGGTGTGATGCATGGTCGTGATATGCGACATTCACATAGCACAAGCAAGCAAGTAGGTCCTTCCACCCTTATTTCTCCCACACACGTGGTCGTGCAGTCTCTCTTCTAGGTGGGATTAGCCCAAGGGTCAACGAGGGACCCAATTGACACGCATAGTGCACGACGAAAAACCGGCAGCATGACACTCCTATGCTAATGTACAAGCGGATGGATAATGATCGTCACGTATTTGGACGTTCCACAAATTTTGACATGGCCCTACCGGGGCATGAAAGCCTTTGGCTAGGTTACCAAGCGAGACATCTGGACTCACCCAATACGTGAGGATCCATACAGCAAGCATAGAATTTGGGTTCATTTTACCTGTGGAAAGTAGCTACGGCCATTACATGAGCTTTGGACAAGGGAGATGTTTCTTTAAGGCTACCCAAGCATGATCCCTGCCGACAGGTCTAGCTCATCACGAGCATAGCGACCGATCGGGTCATCATTTTGATATACCATTGAGGTACGTGGCTTGGGCTGGTGATTATCCTTAACACTTCCCCAAATTGAGTGAAAATGGGGTCGTGCTTCAGGAACGCACTGGAGCTAAAAGAGGGACCAAACTAGCATATTCTAAGGCTCTAATGATATGCGAATGCAATTTTTGAGAGAAAGCGAATTTTGTGAATTAAATTTTAATCATAAATGTTAAGCGAGGTATTTTCGAATTGAAATCTCGAACCATAAACGTCCCCAGCAGAGTCGCCACTGTGACGCGCGCTAGATCCCTGCGGCCGCCCATGGGACCGCCCACTCGAGGACGATCGGGGCATTTGTGGGTCCGTTGACAGCTTGCAATAAATTACAAGTGCGTCTATGTTGGGCAACAAGGAGGTTTCATGGAGTCGCCACCCAATAGAACATTGGGAAAGTTACTCTCGCCTCGGAGAGCCTAAGACTGCGCTTGGTATCCATTTTGGGCCAGCCAGAGGGGTCTTTGAAGGTAAACCTCTCGCCCTAAGGAGCCTAGGATTAGCGCTAAAGTCTCATGGCATAAAAAGGTATCTTGGAGGGTAGACCTCTAACCTCTTTGAGCCCAAAGACCAGAGCTGGGTCCGGGATTTCTCATCTATTTCTACCTCGATTATTTTATGATCAAATTTTAATTATCATTGATTCGCTCTCTCTCCACGCGATGCAATTGATTAAAGGCGCATTTATTCACATTTGGAAAGCCGTAAATGGGCAAGTAAATATCAAAAGCGGTAAATTACAATAATACAAGGAGCGGAATACAACTCCTTTTATAAATGTGTGATACATACACGAATCGGGGCATTGCTTATTTTGAGGACTTTGGTCCTCGCATGCATCATTATCAAAATTGGATATTTTTATTTGTGGTGATTTTTATTGGATAAAAATATGGCATCGGACCCTTGAGTTTGCGTAAACCTCATTTTATTGAATATAAAACATTGACTCATTTTTATACATTAACGAGATATGAAAAGAGTATATCCATATACATAAAATAATCAATGAATAACAAATGAAGGAGATAATCAAGAAGGTTAGGAAACTAAACCGGACGAAATCCTCCGAATATGGTAGATAGCCCCTCAAGCTTGGGATAGTCCAAGAGAATCAATATACACTCATAGAAAGTTAAAAGATGTCAATTTACATAAAATTAATATAAATAAAGTCAAAAGGACTTGAAAGAGATAGAAAAGATTTGAAGATGTGGGGACAGAACCCAGCGATGGCCTTTTTAGGTGACGGACGGGCGTCTGTCGAATTGATCGACATGTCCATCGCTCACTCAAGTTGAGGAGCGTCTGTGAGTGGGGTGACCGACGGGCGTCGGTGATGGAAATGACCCGTCGGTCACCACTGTCTCCGAAAAACAGAAGAAAGAAAACTCTTTTCAAAGCCAAAAAAAGGTTTTATCACAAAATGAGATAAAGAGAGTCAAAATAAAGAAAAATAATGACAAAAATTGAAAGAATCCACAAAATAATGAATAAATATGAAATGATATGGAGAAGGAATCTGGAATATTTACCCTCAGATAGTTGCTTTGGGTGAGATTCTTGTGTTGATTAGAGCCCCACGCGTTCCACGAGAAGTAAAGATGAAAGATCAAAGAAAGGAAAAATGGATTATTTTCTCTTTAACCCCTCAAAAGATAGACTTTGGAATCAAAATCTAAAGAAAACTAATTAGTTTTTAGTTCCTTTTGATTGATTTGATCCTCCTTTAAAGAGATTTCTTTATGAAATGTGTTTGCTGGAAGAGAGAGAAAATATGCTTAAATTTGGGTAGAGTTTCCCCTCTTCAAAATTTTTGGAACCCTTTTTTAAGTGAAAATCCGGACGTTTTATCAGCCAGACATGACTGACGGGCGTCGGTGTATGGAGGCGGGCGTCGGAAGAATCCTTTTGACACAAGGATTCATCCGACGGCCCTGCTACATCCACCAACGGGCGTCGGAAAGGTTGCGTACTCCGGGAAACCAGGCAGCATTCTGACAGGGGCGGTGATTTTTCGACGGGCGTCGGAAAATACCACAAGCCGTTGGTGACCCTAAGCGACGGGCTGGCCGTCTGTGGAGGAAAAAAAACCTTTTTGACTCGAAAATCCCCTGTTTTCTCCCCCTCTGCCTACGAAAGGTAAAAAGACTCACTTCTCGTGGAACGCGGGACTAAAACCCCCAAATCCAAACCATTTATACAGGCTCGGATACTAATTTCATCATAGGGTAACCTCTGATCCGGACCGCTCCGGGACACGGTGCTTACACTCATCTACCGTAAGGGAAAAGACAAAAGCTCCTTTTTAATGCCCTCTTCCCAAAAAACACTAAAACATGATAAAATCAGTTTTCAGAATCTCTAAAAAAATTAGGTTTCACAGGTGGGAAAGGGACAGGACAGAGTGGGTGGCTGCATGCGAGGTGCGGCCTCGCGCTTGAGGCCGCATGTCCACGTGCTGCCTCGCATGAGGCCTTGCGCGCGGTGCCGCGCAGGCCCGCACAGAGGCGCTATGCCTCACGCGCGCCGCACAGGCCACCTCGGTGGTAGGCCATTAAAAACCCTAGAAGATAAAATAAAATTTTTTTAAAAAATATTTTTTAATTAAAAAAAGGAATTTCGACAAGGGAATCATCAATTTTTACCCTTTTGCCTGTAAACAAGCATCATTTTCATCATTGGGTAATCTTGATCTTAGACTGCCTCGGGACACGGTGTCTACACTGCCATATCTGAAACATGCTCTAGTGAGCTTCCTACAAGTGGCCCAATGGAACCTCCCACAGTGCTCACACTTAGGCACTATACTTCCTTTACTCGAAGGTGCCAAAACACTTCCTTTTGATGTCGGTTCATGACCCGATCCTCGAGTAACGTGCCCATTAGCAGCTTCTTGGGACTTCTTAGCACTTGGCAAAAATGTCATCGAAGATCTCGAATCCCGGCATGATCCTACCATCAACACATTGAGGCTCGGCCTCTCCATTGTAAGCACAAATGGAGGATGTAGGCAGGAAGCTCTCCAAGATATGAGGAATGCCATCTGACTTCTTCTTCCCCTTGCTATTTCCACTTTTATAGCCCAAACACTTTCGGTCCTTCTGACCCCCTTGGTGGTGATAAAAGACTGCTGGCACTGAGAGTTTTTACCTAAACCAGTCCCTAGAAGAAAGTTCATCTTCTTTATAATATTCAGTACTTAGGGACTATCCACTGAGCTCTCCTCTTCCCCTATCACAGACACATGGAAGCCATTAAACGGCTGATTAATTATTCTTAAGTAGAGACTTGGTTTTCCCTTGCAGCTTTGATGGTCACTACCTCCCCCCATGCTATATCTTGATCATCTGATGGAGAGTAGAAGGTACTCCCCCCAATTTGTGAAACCAAGGCCTCCCTAGCAAAGCCAAAAAATTGGCAGGGATAGGAAACACCACGAACTTTGACTTCATCTCAATAGGCCCAGTCGTTACTACCGCTTTGAAGGTACCCGAGGCTTGCCTTTTGGAATTATCATAAGCAGTGATGGTGAGATCAGACCTACTCAGCATACTCTCATCCAACCCGAAGGCTTGAAGTGCAACCAAAGAGCACACATTTATAGATGAGCCATCATCCACCATCACGCAAGCAGTGTGCTTGCCATTGATCTATACCCTGATGTATAGGGGATGGTTGTGATTACAGCCCTCAACCGATAAGACGGCATCAGAGTATGTCAGATTTTCCCAAAAATTCCCCTTTACCAATTCTAACAACTCGAAAGGCGAGATGGTGGTAGCAATAGTAGACTCACACAAAGCTTCGACTGACCTCTACCTCTGCGACAGTGACTGCCTTAACAAATCCAAAATAAATATCTGAGCTATGGTCTTCTTTAATAGCTTCTATATCTGATCCTCTTCCAACTCGACTAGTTCAGGCACTAGCTTTGGTTGCTTCTCTGCTTCTAGAACCACCCTTCCACTCTGGGTCACTACTCCTATGTTCTCATCCTCTGAATCTCATGGATCAGTAGGCACAATCTCTTCCCCCTCTTGCTCATTCTCTTCTCCACTCTCGCTAGTAGACTAACAATCAATCATTGCCACGGGAGCCCCTTTTTCAGTTGCCTCAACTCATTTCCATACAAGTCTTGCAAAACATACCATTCTAGTAGGCTAGATCCAATCATAAAAATAAGAGATGAAACTGCATTATATCCCGGCTTCTTCTTACCTCTCGGCATTTAGGATTTGTGATTTGCTTGCTATCGATCAGATCCTAAATCTCATATTATCCGTCATATGCTGGGTATGCTGGTGGTATGCACAGTACTCATTCTCCTTATGCCCAAGCTGCCCCTGGGTTCTAGCCGATATGACGCGTGCCGAACCTCGAGAGCCCCGAAAACCCACTTTTAGGGTATTTGAGAGAGGTTCATAAGACTTGCAAAAGATTGCAAGGGCAACAAGGAGGTGTTTTAGAGTCGCCGTCCAATAAACATTGGCAAAGGTCGTCTAGCCTCACTGAGCCTAAGACAATGCATGTGTGTCTGTTTTGGGCAATCAGAGATATTTTGGACACCTCCTTCTAATAGAACACTGAAAGGATCGTCTAATCTCGTAAAACCTAAGATGATGCATATACATCTATTTTAGGCAAGCCAAAGATAATTTGGACACCTCTTTCCAATAAAACACTGGAAAGATCATCTAATCTTGTGGAGCCTAAGACAATGCAAATTGGGCCTATTTTGGGGAACAAGAGATATTTTGGAGATCCCACCCCAATAGAACATTGAGATGGTCCTCTAACCTCGTTGAGCCTAAGACCAGAGATGGTTTAGGACTTTCCATTTATTCATACCTTGGTCAAAGTTACGATTGAGTTTTAGAGATAAAATTTCATCTATTTTCTCATACGTTTTAATGCAATAATTAAAGCGCAAGTCAATCATGTAATGGAAGCAGTAAATAAAGGCAAGATTAAAATAAGGTAAGTAAAAATGCAATAAATTACATTAAAACTAGGGACGAAATATAACCCCTAATGTAAAGTAAATGTGAATCATGCATAAAACGAGATATTCATTAAGTTTACGGACATCGGTCCTCGCATGCATGTTTAGAAAGAAAAATTTTAAATTAGCAATTTTATGTAGATGGAAAAAAACTAGGACATTGGTCCTATTTTATTAGAAAAAATCTCAATTTAATTAATATAAATATTTTTGTGATTTTTAATTAAACGTGCATAAATAAATTATTTTTTTAGTAATTACATGACATATAAATTAAAAAGGCAAATAAAGGAAATACAATAAATACAATAAAAAAATTATTCATCAAAAATAAATCCCGGATCTTCTCCTTCATTCACATGGGTGCCTAAATAAGGAAAGAAACAAAGATTATAATCCACCAATAAATGCAGATAAAATTAATGTTAGAAATTAAATAAAGAAAATCCATTAAATACATGAAATAATAAATAATAAATTAAAATAGATAAAAAGATGCATTATGGATGACAAATAAATTAAATAATATGATTGAAACAAATAAATTAAACATACTAATAGGTTAATACATAAAAACATGAAATAATAATAATAATAATAATAATAATAAAACAATAAGAATAATAATAAAATGATAATAAAACAATAATAATAATAATGATAAGTAACTAAATAAATAACAATAATAATGAAAAATAATGATGATAAATATTAATGATAGATAAAAGAAAATGAATAATCAAATAAATAAAAAAATAACAAAGAAAAATATAAAAAAATCAAATCTATATGTAAAATAACATAAAATAAATAAATAAACAATAAATATAAAGATTTACATGATTACTAATTAAATATGAACAAAAATAAATAAAAGATGAATAAAATTAAGAAATCGAGCCTAGAATGTTTACCCGCAGATTTTGGATTCGATGGAATAGGTGAAGATGATTGATTTTCCTTGCTTTAATTCACAAAATAATAGATAAAAAATAATCTAAAAACTTTTCTCTAAAAAATTGTAAAAATCTTATTTTTACGAAATCAAATAAAAAATTAGATTTTAAGAAAAAAAATATTATTCTTTTTGTCAAAAAATAAATTTTTTATCCAAAAAATCAATGTAAGTCTTTGGAAGAAATCAATTGAAGAGAAAAAGATTAAAAAATAACAAGTGAGAAAATTGGATTTTTAATAACAAAGAATTGTTTTTTTTTTTTCTCAAAATCAATTATTTTTCAATAAAATTCAATCTAAAAATGTTTAGAAGAAATTTTATTGAAGTAAAAAGAAGAAAAATAATTGAAGAAGAAGAAAAATGGGAAAAACTCAAGAAGAGAGAAGAAAAAATGCCTCCAAAGAAAATTTTTCCATTTCTTTCTAAATTTTCTATTTATAATAATAAGAATGGAAAACCTAATTAATTAAGAAGGAAAATTGAATTTTTATTAAATTCCCTTAATTTGGGTTCAAAAAAGGAAATTATCATTAAAAATCTCGTAAAAAATGTAAAAAGTAAAAAAAAAATTAAGAAAAAATGGAAAAAGGGCGAAAAACGTGATTTCGGCAGACCAGGGGCGACCAACACCTATCGGAGGCGGGCGACGGGCATCTGGCAAGTGCGTTGGCAGGGCGAGCGAGGCAACCCCCTGCACGACGCTTGCACGTGGGGGACGCTCCACGTGCCTGTTGGAGGCACGCTTGCCCTGCCATGTGTGAGGCCTGCCGCAAATGCCGATTTTTTTTAAAATAACATTTTTGACTACATCACTATAGTTTTCAAACCCCATATTTCAAATTTAATTTTTAATGCATTTTTTATTATTTTATTAGTTTTTATTCTAATATGCAAATTTGATATGGAAATCATCACTTCCAACCTTTTTGCCTATTAACAGGCATATAATCATCATTGGATAACTCTGATCTAAGCTGATTCAGGACCCGATGTCTACAGTTGCCCCAAAATTTGGGGAAGCTAATGCACAGGTGCCTAGGTGAGCCAAAACTCAGAGAAAAAAAGGAAAGAGACATGTACTTGATGCAGCTATCTTTTTTAGACTGGACGATATTGTTAGGGTGGTTATTACCAGCTTGTCGGCATGTTATTCTTCGCTAAAGCAAGTTACCATGATCGTGTAAATCCTCGTTCAAGTGTTATTTACCGTCAGCGTGTAAATCTTTGTTCAAGTGGTAGTGCCGTGATCGTGCTAACCTTTCGTGGAATGGTAGTGCCGCCATCGTGCTAACCCTTGTGAGATTTAAAGCGGTAGTGTCGTGATCATGCTAACCCTCTGTGGAGTGGTAGTGCAGTCATCGTGCTAACCCTTCTGAAGTGGTAGTGTCGTGGTTGTGCTAACCTTCCGTTGAATGGTAGTGCTACCATCATGCTAACCCTTATAAAGCGGTCGTGCTAACTTTTCGTAGAATGATAGTGTCGTCATCGTGCTAATCCTTCTGAAGTGGTAGTGCCGTGGTCATGCTAACCTTCTATAGAATTGTAGTGTCGCCATCGTGTTAATCCTTCTGAGATTTGAAGTGGTAGTGTCGTGATCGTGCTAACCCTCTGTGGAGTGGTAGTGTTATCATTGTACTTACCCTTCTTAAGTGGTAGTGCTGTGGTCGTGCTAACCTTCCGTAGAATGGTAGAGCCGCCATCATGCTAACCCTTCTGAGATTTGAAGTGGTAGTACTGTGATTGTGCTAACCTCTATGGAGTGGTAGTGCCGTCATTGTGCTAACCCTTCTGAAGTGGTAGTGCTGTGGTTGTGCTAACCTTCCTTAGAATGGTAGTGTCGTCATCGTGCTAACCCTTCTAAGATTTGAAGTGGTAGTGCCGTGGTCTTGCTAACCCTCCGTGGAGTGGTAGTGAGGTCATCGTGCTAACCCTTTTGAAGTGGTAGTGCCGTGGTCGTGCTAACCTTCCGTAGAATGGTAGTGCCGCCATCATCCTAACCCTTCTGAGATTTGAAGTGGTAGTGCCATGATCGTGCTAACCCTCTGTGGTGTGGTAGTGCCGTTATCGTGCTAACCTTCCGTAGAATGGTAGTGCCGCCATCGTTCTAACCCTTTTGAGATTTGAAGTGGTAGTGCTGTGATCGTGCTAACTCTCCGTGGAGCTGTAGTGCTATCATCGTGCTAACCCTTCTAAAGTGGTAGTGCCATGGTCGTGCTAACCTTCTGTAGAATGGTAGTGCCGCCATCGTGCTAACCCATTCTGAAATTTGAAGTGGTATTGCCATGATCGTGCTAACCCTCCGTGGAGTGGTAGTACCGTCATTGTGCTAACCCTTCTAAAGTTGTAGTGCCGTGGTCGTGCTAACCTTCCATAGAATGGTAGTGCCAGCATCATGCTAACCCTTCTGAGATTTGAAGTCGTTCACCCTAAGAGGTCGTTGGATTTGATGCTTGGATTGATGTTTGGATTGATATTAGGATTGGTGTAGCCACTCGCCTTTTGCCGGTGTCTGCATCGAATCTCTCTTACTACAAAATTAGAAAGCCAAATATGCAGGAAAAATAGTGAGCATGCAAGTGAAATGTATGTGTCATGTAGAAATGCAGGATAAGAATTCATCTAAGTGGACTTAGAGATGATAACTGGGCTGGCTACAATTTGCGATAGGATCGATGCCTTTTGAAGCTGCTTTTGAATTTCATGCCTTTGGGATTGCGATGTTTTCATTTGAGACCTGTAGTCATCATTTTTTTAAGCTAGTGCGTCCCTTGTGGATTTTCACACTAGCTTTTCTTAGCAGGAAATGCGTCATATCTGAATTTTCACATAACCCTGTGCCTTATTTTTGCATGGAATGGACCCAACCCAGTCTAGCGGCTTTTTTTTAAAGGACAGATTGCCTGTTTCTAGGTCTTCATCCTATCCTTTTTCCTAACTTTTGCTTAGAGAGCCAATTACAATTTTCATCTCTAATGGCTTTTCTATTTTTATTTTATAGATTATAAGAGAGGCTGAAGTAGTTACTAGAGATTCTTCAAGGGCAATGAGCGTGTACTTATGCCCTAAATCGTAGTCATATGAGCTTGATTCTTCTCATGATGGTACTGTAGAATTGGATTCATAGTTGATAACAGGATGAGTTGGCTGAAAGAACCGAGTCCTGAGAATAATAGAGGGTAGATAGTAGACGACTTTAATAATGCAAAGTGAACCGCTATGATCATATCAACATATTATGGTGTAAATGCATATGTTTCAGTTTGATTTCATTACACATGATTATTATTTGGCATTAATCTCAAAAATACGAAACCTCATCTAATCTCGGGATGGATCTTGAAAGCATCAAACTCCTGTTATTAATCAGCCCTCTCAGATTTTCATGATTGAAGATTTTCTCTTAGCCCTTCATTTTGCCTAGAATGCTTTTTTTTTTTTACCCTGGCAGGGCGTCCAATTTTAGAAAGATTGCCTTTTTTTGATTTTTGACCAGTGGGGTATTTATTATTTTCTCTTTTCTCTTTAGCATTTGCCATGGAACCTCCTTCAGTCTGTTGGTGTCGATTGGTTTCTTTGAATTCTCTTCATCATTGCCAGCCGGGACGGCTGCTCCTTTTGATGGTGTCCTTTCTTTTCTTTTTTTTTTTTTACCAAAGGCTTTATCTTGACTTCTGTGCACACTGGCTGAGGTAGTGAGTTTCTTTGCTTGAATATTGACCGTGAAAGTCTGTATCTTCTTTTTGTCGGCTTTGGTGGCTCAATTTCTGAATTTTCCTTTAATGGTCAGGATGGAGTTGTACTTTGGCCTAAGATGGTTTAGGGCAAAATTGTGGTTTTTTTAGGTACGGTCAAGACTATAGTTTTTCTTTTCTTCTTCTTTTTTTTTTCGTTTTTGTTTGTTTTTTTTTTGAGGCAATGAGCTGTCCTTCTATGTTTGGCTATAAGGTTCCATGCTTTACTTATCTTGGTTTCAGATGGTTAAAGGTCAATCTTGATTGGTTTTGGAGTGCACATCTCAAGTGGTTGGGAGAAAATAAATTCTAAGGCTTAGTTCTAATGAGCTATTTATTTTTTGTGAAGGCCCGAAATTTTATCTATCTAACTTTTGACATAGCCCTTTAATGAACGGAGTTTGATTTTGCTTTGCTGCACTGTATGCATCCTGGATGTTGAGGAGGCAAAGGAATGGCTTTTGAAACTTTGCTTGTCGTCATGTTGGCATATTGAAGCAACGATGTCCCAATAATGCTCTTGTCATTCCAGGTCCACGCAAAGGCTTTTTCATTTCCTTTTTTTTTGACATTATCTCTCAGAATTTTCCTCTCTTCAGGAGTTATATCAGATGCTATCAAGATTTTCTACGGATTTCCCAAAGTTTTGAGATTAAATCAGTTGCATTAGTTAAATCAATGTCAAAAATGAATGCATCGTGATCCTGTGAAATGAAATCATTAGAAATATCATACAAATAAGCCAAATTGTTCTTCTTATTGAAATTGCAAACATTGTCATAAGAAGTTCTTGGAATAAAAAGAACAAAGCATCTAAAAAAATATTATCTTTTTCACCACTCTCACTAATGGACCAGTAATCTACCGTCACCATGGGAATCCCTTCTTCACTCGTCTCTCGATGGATGATAGTGACGTACTCATCTCCATATGTCTCTTGCAACACGTGCAACTCGGGTAGACCAGACCCGATCATATATATGGTGGGGGGATTGCATTATTGCCTGCCTTCTTCTTTTTCTCTCTCTTCTTAGGGTCAGTGATATCCTTGGAGTCAATAAGATTTAGGATCTTATTCCTCAAAGTCCGATAATAACCTATCAGGTGCCCAGTGTGCTGATGGTAGGCATAGTATTGATCAACTCTGTGCACCGGCTGTCCCTGATTCATGGTTGTCCTGGGTGGTAATGGTCTCAAGTTTCCCTCCTTCGTCAATCTCTCCAATACCCAGGATAGAGAGCACCCTAAATTAGAATAGTACCTCTGGGATCATCCATCCTCGGTAGTTGAACCTCGACCGTCTTACCATTTCTGTTATTACTGCTCCCGACACCACCTGATTTATACCCTAACTGGTTCCCATAACCTTTCCCAGCAAAGTTATTTTGGCTTGCTTTCTTTGCTAGGTAAGCCCCCTCAGCCTCTACAACAATGTCGTTATGTGACTCCCAATCTTTGAGCCCCTTAAAGCTTAGTAAGTCCCTCAAGTAAGGGCAGGAGTTCCTGATAAATAGCCTGATTTGGTTACCTGTGTCAGGCTTTCGCTTCATCTCCATGACCCCATTCCTCCATCTGGTGAGGTATTAATGGAATGACTCATCACTCTTTTGCTGTAAAAGCTCGAGGTCTTTTAAGGTGACCTCCATTCTGGTGCTGCAGTCGTACTGCTTCATGAACTCCTTAGTTAAAAAGTCCCAGTCCTCTTTAGACCTCCTGTCCAACCTGTGATACCAATCTATTGCCGGACCCACCAAACTAAGGCAGAAATATTCCACCTTCTATTTCTTGGTCAACCCTGTGCCCTTCATTTCTAGGGTATACTGCTTGATGTGTGCAGATGGATCCGAGGTACCATCGAACTTCGGCAGCTCAGGCATCTTGAACCTTTAGGGCAACAACTCTTCATCGCCCAAATCTCTATCCTTGGGGTTGATCCCCTTTCTAGCTGATAACATGTGGGTAATCGCCTCAATCTGCTATTGTATCCCTCTCATTATCTTTTACCCTGGGTGCTCTAGCCCTTACAGGTTGATGGACTATTGGATCCTCGTCTCCCTCTTCCATCATAAAATCCTCATCGGGATTAGGGATCCTTGCCCTTCTTGGCGGCGCAACAACTCTATGCTCATTGACAGGTTGACGGGTAACATTACCAACAAAAGGAGCCTCCTCGCCAGCAGGTGGTTCATCTTGCCCTCGAGGAGGGTCTATTGGTGGTTGTGGAGGGACAAGTGGCTGTGGAGCAATAGGTGCTTATAGAGCAAGAGGATGAGCAATCCTGTCGGCCATGGTGCCCATCATATCTAACATCCTCCGTTCAAAGTCCTATAGTCTCCTAGTAAGGTCTTGAGTGGTCAAAGCTCCGGTTTCTTCTCCCATCAATGATTCTAAAGATGATTCACTGATCAATGAGAGTGACTCAAAATCCTGGTCAGACACTAATTCCGGTAACTCAAAGAGCAGATTTGTCCTTACTAGGCAACCATCGGAACCTCTAGTCTACTTAGATGAATCTATGATAGCTAAAAGATTTAAATTATTAGAATGATGCATGAATGATATATACAATGCATGATTGTGTGTTATGCAACATTTACCACCACATACAAGCAAGTAGATCCTTCAAACCTTATTACTCCCACACATGAGGTAATGCGGTCTCTTTCCTAGGTGGGCTTGATCCATGGGTTAATAGGGGAACCCAATGGATGCCTATAGTGCTCGACAAAAAATTGACAGCATAACATCTTTTAATTAATGCGCATACGTACGAATTTTGGCTTATATGTATTTAAACATTTCAACTAAATTAAAATGGGCTCACCGGGGCATGAAAGCCTTTGATAAAAGACCATTTAATTTTGTTGATTTTGTTCAATATATAATGGCCCACATAGCAAGCATCATATTAAGGTACATATCACCTAGGGAAAGTATCTATTGCCATTACATGAGCTTTAGTCAAAGGTGATGATACTTTAGGGCTACCCAAGCATGGTCCCCGCCAATAAGTCTAGCTCATCATGATCATAACAACCGATCGGGTCTGCATTTAATATACCATAAGGTATGAGGCTTGGGCTGGTGATTATCCTTAATACTTCCCTACATTGAGTTAATGTAGGGTCGTGCTTCGAGAATGTACCGGGGCTAATAGAGGGTGTAAACTAGCATAAATCTAAGGCTCTAATAAGATGCAATACAATTTTGGAAAGGGGTGAAATTTTTAAATTAAAGCTCAATTATATGTTTTAACTAAGGTACCTTCTAAGCGAAGTCTCAAGTAATCCCCAGTGGAGTCGCCACTATGATGTGCACCAAACCCCGAGAGCCCCAAAAACCTGCTTTTAGGGTATTCAAGAGAGGTTCACAAGACTTGCAAAAGATTACAAGGGCGTCTATTTTGGGCAACAAGGAGTTATTTTGGAGTCGCCACCAAATAAATATTGGGAAAGGTCGTCTAGGCTCACTGAGCCTAAGACAGTGCATGTGTGTTTATTTTGGGCAATCAGAGATATTTTGGACACCTCCTTCCAATAGAACATTGAAAGGGTCGTCTAATCTCGTGAAGCCTAAAACGATAGATATACATCTATTTTGGGCAAGCCATAGATATTTTGGACACCTCTTTCTAATAAAACACTGGAAAGATCATTTAATCTCATGGAGCCTAAGACAATACAAATTGGGCCTATTTTGGGCAACAAGAGATATTTTGGAGACCCCACCCCAATAGAACATTGAGATGGTCCTCTAACCTCGTTGAGCCTAAGACCAAAGATGGTTCGGAACTTCCCATTTATTCATACCTTAGTGAAAGTTACGATTGAGTTTTAGAGATAAAATTTCATCCATTTTCTCATATGTTTCAATGCAATAATTAAAGCGCAAGTCAATCATGTAATGGAAGAGGTAAATAAAGGCAAGATTAAAATAAGGTAAGTAAAAATGTAATAAATTACAATAAAACTAGGGGCGGAATACAACTCCTAATGTAAAGTAAATGTGAATCATGCATAAAACAGGATATTTATTAAGTTTGAGGACAGTGGTCCTCGCATGCATGTTTAGAAAGAAAGATTTTAAAGTGATAATTTTATTTGGATGGAAAAAAACTAGGACATTGGTCCTATTTTATTAGAAAAAAATCTCAATTTAATTAATATTAATATTTTTGTAATTTTTAATTAAACGTGCATAAAATAAATAATTTTGTTAGTAATTAAAAGATAAATAAATTAAAAAGGCAAATAAAGGAAAGACAATAAATACAATAAAAAAATGATTCAACAAAAATAAATCCCGAATCTTCTCCTTTGTTCGCATGGGTGCTCAAACAAGAAAAGAAACAAAGATTAAAAGCCACCAATATACGCAAATAAAATTAATGTTAGAAATTAAATCAAGAAAATCTATTAAATACGTGAAATAATAAATAATAAATTAAAATAGATACAAAGATGCATAATGGATGACAAATAAATTAAATAATATGATTGAAACAAATAAATTAAACATACTAATAGGTTAGTATATAAAAACATGACATAATGATAATAATAATAATAATAATAATAATAATAATAATAATAATAATAATAATAATAATAATAATAATAATAATAACAACAGCAACAACAATAATAATAAAACGATAATAAAACAATAATAATAATAGTGATAAGTAACTAAATAAATAACAATAATAATGAAAAATAGTGATGATAAATAAAAAAAATGAATAATCAAATAAATAAAAAAGTAATAAAGAAAAAGATCAAAGAATGAAATCTATATCTAAAATAACATAAAATAAATAAATAAACAATAAATATAAAGATCTACATGATTACTAATTAAATATGAACAAAAATAAATAAAAGAAGAATAAAATTAAGAGATCGAGCTTAGAATGTTTACTCTCAGATTTCGGATTTGATGGAATAGGTGAAGATGATTGATTTTCCTTAGTTTGATTCACAAAATAATAGATACAAAATAATCTAAAAACTTTTCTCCAAACAATTAAAAAAATCTTATTTTTACGAAATTAAATAAAAAATTAGATTTCAAGAACAAAAAATTATTCTATTTGTCTCAAAATCTATTTATCATCCAAAAAATCAATGTAAGTCTTTGAAAGAAATCAATTGAAGAGAAAAAGATTAAAAAATAAAAAGTGAGAAAATTGGATTTTTAAGAATAAAGATTTATTTTTATTTGTCTCAAAATCAATTATTCTTCAATAAAATTCAATCTAAAAATGTTTAGAAGAAATTTTATTGAAGTAAAAAAAAGAAAAATAATTGAAGAAGAAGAAAAATGGCAAAAACTCAAGAAGAGAGAAAAAAAAATTCCTCCAAAGAAAAATTTTTCATTTATTTCTAAATTTTCTATTTATAACAATAAAAATGGAAAACATAATTAATTAAGAAAATTGATTTTTTATTAAATTCTCCTTAATTTGGGTTCAAAAAAGGAAACTATCATTAAAAATCCCATAAAAAAAGGTGAAACGTCAAAAAACTAAGAAAAAATGGAAAAAAGGGCGAAAAATGCGATTTCGGCAGATCAGGGGCGACCGACGCCCTTCGGAGGTGAGCGACAGGCTTCGAGCGCGCGGGACGACGCTTTGCGCATCGCTCATGGGCCCCGCGTGGGGCGCCTGCATAATGCCAGCACGCGCGCACTGCTAGCCCTGCCTTGTGCGAGCGCTACCGCAAACGCCGAATTTTTTTTTAAATAACAAATTTGACTACAATACTATAATTTTCAAACCCCATTTTTCAAATTTAATTTTTAATACATTTTTTATTATTTTTCTATTTTTTATTCTAAAATGCAAATTTGACAAGGAAATCATCACTTCCAACCTTTTTGCCTGTGAACAGGCATCTAATCATAATTGGGTAACTCTGATCTGGGCTGACTAAGGACTTGGTGTCTACAGCCAGCCTAGGTACTAAGGGTCATAGCTTTCCTTCTTTTTTAAGCTTCTTCAGAACCATGACAGAGGTCAACCTAGGTTCGAGAAGTACCTTTGGCTTGCCCTCGTAGCTGAAACCTCAGCCGTCTTTCCTGTCTTATTGGTACTACTAGAACCGGCTGACCTACCCGCCCCCTGATTGCTATAAACCTTCCTAGCATAGGCTTCATTGCTTGCTCTCTTGGCCATGAATTCACTCTCGGCCTTTATGGTGATTTCCTTCAAGGATTGCAAATCCTTGAGACATTTCATCTTTAGTCCCTCCTCCAGGTATGGACTTGCATTTCAGAAAAACAACCAAATATGCTCTAAAGTATCGAGCTTATGCTTCATCTCCATAACCCTATTCCGCTACTCAGTGAGATACTCATGGAAGGACTTTCCTGATTTCTATTGTAATAGCTCTAGGTCCTTCAAAGTGACCTCCATCCAGATACTACAGTCATACTGCTTGAGGAAATCCTTGGTTAACAGATCCCAGTTCTCTTTGGACCTTCTGTCCAACCCATGATACCAATCTACTGCTGCTCCAGTAAGGCTCAGATAGAAATCCTCTATCTTCTGCTTCCTAGACAAGGTGGTATACTTCATGACCAGAGAGTACTTCTTAATGTGCACTGTCGGATCAGAAGTCCCATCAAACTTGTGAATATCAAGCATTTTGAAATTTTGGGGCACTAGGTCATCCCCATCTAACTCCCTATCCTCAAGATTCATCCCCCTACCTACTGTTAGCATATGGGTCATGGTCTCAAACCTCTCTTCTATCTTCTTCCACATTATCTCCTCAACTTTAGGTGTCTTGCCCTTCACTGAGATCGGGTCTTCTTCAAAGAAGTCATCGTCAAGATCTACAACTCTTTTAGGTTCGGGTGCATCCCTAAGCTTAGCCACTGGTAGGCATAAAATCTTTGGAGGATCCTCACTAATTGGATCTTGCCTCTCTTGTCCTACTGCAGGAGCAACTGGTAGCTGCCTAACGGGCTATATCATCACTGCAGTTAAATTCCCCATCATGGTCATCATCGTATTTTTGAACTCCTCCAGTCTCCTACCCACTTCATCAACAATCAATGCGCAAGTCATATCATACTCTCTCGAAGGATCAGCCATACCCTTCCTGACAACTCGAAGATAGGATTTCTGATTAGCTATCCATGGGGATCCCTAGACTACTCGGATGAATCTATGATCGCTGAATGATGCATGAATGACGTATACGATGCATGATCATGAGTAGTGCAGTATTTCACAACCACATGCAAGTAAGTAGATCCTTCCAACCTTTTAACTCCCGCACACGAGGTCAGTTGGTCTCTTCTTAGGTGGGCTTAATCCATGGGTCAATAGGGGACCCGAGGAACACGTATAGTGTATGGCGGGAAATCGGTAACACAACGTCTCTCAGAATGCACAAACGTATGAGTTTTGACCATTATGTATTTGAACACTTCAATCAAATTAAGGTGGACCCACTAGGGTATGAAAGCCTTTGATAGAAGACCATTTAATTCGTTTGATTTTATTTAAGACATGATAGCCCACATGATAAGCATTATATTACGGTTCATTATACCTAGGGGAAGTATCTATTGTCATTATATGAGCTTTAGTTAGGGTGATGTTACTTTAGGGCCATCTAAGCATGGTCCTTGCCAACGGGTCTAGCTCATTATGAGCATAATGATTAATTGGTTCTCCATTTGATTTACCAAAAGGTACTAAGCTTGGGCTGGTGATTATCCTTAACACTTCCCCATATTGAGCGAACACAGGTTCGTGCTTTGGGAATGCACCGGGGTAAGAGATCTAAGGCTCTAGCATAATGCAATGCAATTTTAGAAGACAGATGGAACTTTAGTTTTAAAAACTCAATTATACATTTTAACCAAGACACTTTTAGAGCAAAGTTACAAAGTCCCCAATGGAGTCACCACGATGACATGCACCGAACTGGCCCGCTAGGGAAGGCGCCCCTCGCAAGACCCACTTTTAGGGCTCGAGGATTGGTTCGCGTCATTTGATCTTGGGTGACTCTAGATATTTTAGAATCCCTACCCAATAGAATATTGGGGAAGTTCATCTAGTCCTATGAAACCTTTAGGCACTTTCGAGGTATTTTGGAGTCATCACCCAATTTATGAGAAATTAGGAAAGGTCGTCTAACCTCTATGATCTAAACCAGAGAGTAGTTCGGAACTCCACTCGTATTAATGTCTTGATTAGTTAAAAATGAGTTTTTAGATTAGAAAATTATATTTCTCACCTCACACGGTTAATGCAATTTATTAAAGGCGCAATTCAAGTATCGAGAAAGCGGTAAACACACGAAGCCACGCCATTACAAAAGAGAAATTGGGACAAATACAATACCCCAAATGAAAAGAAAAGCTAAACAAAATTGAAATGAAAATTGGGACAAATACAATTCCCAAATGAAAAGAAAAGCTAAACAAAATTGCCCCAAAAATAATTAATTATAAGGGCCCACGAGATATTGAACATAAAACTAAACAATCAAGCAAAATCAATCAAAAGGGGTAACATGCATAAATCGGGATATTTATTCGATTTAGGAATATTGGTTCCTTCATGCTCACTCCCATTTTGAGAAAACTAACTCTTCGTTTTAATTCATGACATTTTTTACATTCTTTGGCTAAAATCAAGGACATCGGTCCTAATTTATTAATAAAAATTTTGATTTAGTCATAAAAATATTTTTGTTATTTTTTATCCGGCATGCGCATAAAATAAAACTATTTTATTTACAAACAAACACAATCATACAAATAAGAGATAGGTAAGATCTCACCGAAATACCGTAGCCTCCTACACGCTGTGACCCCTCCATTTGGTCACGAAAACGCTCAAACAAGCAAAATCACATTTTAAACCAAATAAAAAACAACAATAAAAATATTAGCAATAATTCTAAAATCAACTAAATAAAAATGATAATAAGGGAAATAAACATCATTAGGCAGAAAATAAAATTTAAACTAAAAGAGGAAAAAGTTATCGCTAAAATGGATCCGAAACATGCATTGAATAGGTTAAAATCGAGCAAAAATGGGACAAAGGCGCACGAAGGGACACCACATGGGGTGAGGGGAGGCCTTGCCATAAGGGGTGGCCTGCCCACCCCTCACCTCTTTCCTGCCCCTAAGGGGGAGGTGGTGGAGCAGCCTTCAAAAACTCAAGATTTTCCAAAATATCAAACACTAAAAACTTGATTTTTCACACCTAAATCATATACATTTGTCCATTCTTAAACTAAAACAAGATAAAGATTGGAAAGTCATGCAAAAAGAATAAATCTCAACTCCTAAAACACATATTTATCAAATCATTTTTCATGCATTCATTAATGCAAGCAAAGTAAAACGAGAAAATAAAATGAGATAATAAAAATGGGTTCAAGATCCTTTACCCTTGGAGTAGATAATCTGTAAACAGGATGTTCTCAATCCGCTCCCCTCATCAAGATTCAAGAATAGATTCAAAACGATTAAAAAAAATTGTAAGTTTTTGTCTCAAAAAACTCAAGAACACTGAAACTCAAAAAATGATTTTTTGTTGTTTGATGAGAATACCTAAGCAAAGGGAATTGATTTTCCCTTCCTTAAGTTAAATGTAACCTCAACAAACATTTTCTTTTAGATTCAAGAAAATCAAAGAAGTAATTTTTTGCTTAAAGAAATCCCCGTTTTTCTTCAAAATCTCTTTTTCAAAAATCCTCCTCCAAAATCCCCCCCTTTGTTTTTCTCTCTCTTCTCTTATATAATCCACCAAAAAATGCAGGAAAACTGAAAAAACCAGGTTATTTCAATCCAATTTGGACTGTAACTCCCTCAAAATCCGATAAAATCGCACTGCGGGACGAAGGAAAGCGACAGGGGCGCCCTGCCGAGGGGAGCCCAAAGCGTAAGGGCAGCCTCGCGCGCTACTGTAGCATGGCTGCCCATGCGCAGGGGCATCCTTGTGCAAGGGGTGGCCTCGCACTCATAGGCTGCGCCTACAGGGAAGCCTCGTATGCACAGGCCGTGCCTGTAGGGTGGCCTCGCACGTGGTTGCCGCATAGCCACCACCCACGCAGGGGCACCCTCGCGCAAGGGATGCAATCGGCGCGCAGGCCGTGTCTATGAGTCGGCCTTGCACGGTGCTGCTGCATTGCCGCCTGTGTGTAAATGCGGCCTCACACAGGGCTTCCTGTGTGCAGGGGGGCCTTGCACGTGCAGGCCGCTTCTGTTGGGCAGGCGCTCTCACATGCGAGCGGGAGTGCCCCTCGCCGCATTGCAAAGTTATCTTCTAGCCCATGTGTCAATGGAACCTCCCCTGTAGAGACAACGCATGCGCGCCCTCTGCACGTAAACCCAAAAAGACCCTTTATTTTTTCCAAATTTTATTTTTTAAAAAACTTATCTTCAAAAAAAAAATTTAAAAGCACTTTGAAACGGACAAAAGAACTTGACACGGAGACTATTAATCTCCACTTTCTTGCCTATGAATCGGCCTTTGCTTTCATCATTGGGTAATCCCGATCTTAGACCGCCTCGGGACCCGGTGTCTATAGACGACTGTCGCGAAAATCCTCCTCTGCCCGTCAATTAGCCCAGAGAATGTCGTTGCTCACTCGGCTTGGGCCGTCCCTGGGCCTCATTCCTTTCCTTTCTTCTTTGTTATTTCTTTTCTTCTTTCTTTGAATTTTGTTTTCACTCATTTCAAGGTAATTTATTTCCATTTCTTATTATTTAGATTATTTGTTCGTTACTATTTTTCAATAATCCCTTTCATCGTTATCTTATTTTACTATTTTACTAACATGTTATTTGTTTTTGTGAGTTTAACTGTTTCTATTGAATACGAGGTGCTGAGAAGGGGATCTCATTAGGATGATCCGGGGACACCAATTGGGTTTATTTCCTTTACCCTATTTCCTTTTACTTTATGTTATTAATTCCAATTTATTGTGAATGTTATCTTTATATTCGTAAATATAAAAGATGGCGAGAGATTTCTATAAATGAGATTGATTGTCTTTAAATAAAATAGGACCAATGTCCAGATTTTCCATCCAAATAAAACAAATCTTCTAATGTTACTTTTATTTAAAACGTGCATGTGAAGACCAATGTCTTCATCCTTAATGAATATCCCATTTTGTGTATATCTGTTTACTTTCTGTTCATTTACGATTGGGATTGTATTCTAGCCCTAGTTTTATTGTAAGCTATTGTATTTAAATTTACTTTATTTTGAGCTTACTTTATTTAATGCGTTCATTATACGATTGATCTGAGTTTTAATTATTGCATTGAATTGGATGAGAAAATGGAATGAAAGTTTAAATTCAAAACTCAATTATAATTTAATAAAGGTATGAATAAATGGGAAGTTCCGAACTCTTTCTGGTCTTAGGCTCAACGAGGTTAGATGAACCTTTCCAATGTTCTATTGGAAAGGGAATTCCAAAATATCTCTTGTTGCCAAAAATAGGCCCAAGTTGCATTATTTTAGGCTCCACGAGGTTGGATGAACCTTTCCAATGATCTATTGGAAAGGGAATTCCAAAATATCTCTGGCTTGCCCAAAATAGATGTATATGCATCGTCTTAGGTTTCACGAGATTAGATGAATCTTTCCAATGTTCTATTGGAAGGAGGATTCCAAAATATTTCTGATTGCCCAAAATAGACACACATGCGCTGTCTTAGGCTCAGTGAGGCTAGACGACCTTTCCCAATATTTTTTTTGGGTGGCAATTCCAAAACACCACTTTGTTGCCCAAAATAGGTGTCTTATAATCTTTACAAGTTCTAAGAACCTCTCTTGAATGCCCTAAAAGTGGGTTTCGGGGCCCTCAGGGTTCGGTGTGCGTCACAGGTTCCTATGGCTAGCCAAACATATGCTAAATTAGATTAAATCGCCAGACACGACTAAAGGCAGTATTTATCAAAAAACTTTCAAATCCACTTTTCATTATTTTAACACTTCCGTTTTACATATAACATATAACTTATCACTGCATTTTTATACTTTAACACTTCCATTTTCACTTACGTTTTACGTTTCATTTTCATTTTAGTGTATTCATTATCGTTTTAATACCCTAATCGATGACTATTCTAATCAATTAGGCACAATTCTTGTCATATACTTATTTTTCATAATAAGTGTACGCAAGCCATTCAATAGCTATAAATTCATTTTATATCATTTCACTTTCAATTATTTCACTTCATTATTTTCACTTTGAGCATAATGGAATATCATACTCAAATATTCATAAATATTCCATAAATTCCAAATAAATTTATGGACACTTGTTTTCATGCCTAAATTCATTTTTTGTCATTAATTTTCACATATACTTAAGATATGCCTTAGTATGCACTAGGGTACCATTCGGCCAAAGTGATCACTTTACTTTACAATTTATTTTTATTTCATTTTAGCATTTCAATTGTCATATTAAAGGCTCTTAATCATTTTTCTATGCTTATTATTCATTTACACATGCTTTTAACACAAATTCACTTAAGTAAATCATTCGCTTTTCATGTATTTTTTTTTATTTAACTTTCTTTTATACTTCTAATTCATTTATTTATCTAATTCACATCTCATATGACATATATATCATATAACCTATCCTATTCCTCTACTTAAGCAATTCGGCCATTATAGGGTTTTTCTCTAACATTTTATTTTTCATCCATTTATTACTCATTTCACTAGATTAAGCCTCAATTCATGTGCATATACCATTTAATTTCATTAAATCACTACGTATACCTTAAATATACCTAAGTATACCATTATATCTAACACTTCCGCTTAATTTTCTTTCACTTTAATCACTCTAATTAGCTTAGTTACCCTCCCTAAGCTCAATTATCACCTCAATTTAAATTATACATGCAAATCACACATAGTCACCATATAAACATAACATTAAACCCTAATTTTCCAAAGGAAATTCATGGATTAGGTAATCACAAACCTCACATCCATACTATAGCCTTCACAAGCTCTTCAATTCTTCTCTCCCATTTCCTCATCGTGGCCGAATATACAAATCAAAGAAACTGTCACACCCCGTTTGCCCCCTAGTAGTACGAGCCATGTGTATGTGTGCATTTGTGTGTATTTTGGCATGTGACAAGGGTATTTTGGGGTATATTACATGTTTGTGGATTTTATTAGCATGTGGATGCATGTATGTTATTAGAGTGTGAATTTTGGGATATGTTTATGTGTGCATGAGTGTACTATTGTAGGGTATGAGTAGTGGAGTTGTGGTTGTATGTTTTATTCACACATAAGTAGGGTGTGCATTAGTTGGGAGTGCATTGTGTGTGTGTAGTGCATGCTTGTTAGTTGTGAGTGGTTAGGTTCCACCAATAGGAAAGTGACGCATGGATAGGGTTTAGGAAAGGAGGGATTTAGAAGAGGAAAGAGAAAGAGGAGCAGAAATTTTGCCTCCCTAACCCGTTCTCTCTTTTCTTCATTCCCTTCTTCCTTTTCTCTTTCCATTTTGGTGCTCTAGTGGAGTTTTAAGCCATTGTGGTGGAAATTAATCACCTTTAACACTCTAATTGCTAAGCCTCCTCGCGATCCTAAGGGCAAAGAGAAGGTGGGGAGTAGTGGAACAAAGTGATAAGAGTTAAGGAGTTTTCAGGTTTGGGAATGGGTTTGTTAATTTATGTGTTAATGATTCTTAATTGATGAATTGATTGTGTTGGTTTGGATTAAATTTGGTAAATTGATGGTGTCAAATGAGTTGGTTTGAAGCTTGTTGAATTCCAAAGTGTAAATCTGTCTTTGTGGGTCTGATTGACCTTTGGTCATTCTTTTTAGTATAAGTTGAGTTTTACAACTTTAAAATATGTAATTCAAGTTGGGTTAGACTACAACATCTGTGCCTAAAAATTTGTAGAAATAACTATAATTTAATTCGGAATCTAACTATTTCAAAATCGCCCATTACAGTAGCGAAATTTGTTAGGTGTGTCTGTGGAGCAGGTTAGAGAAATTTGAGTATATCTCCCCGATTTCAGTTCCTATTGATCTGAAATTTTGTCACTAGAAAGATAACATCATGAATATTAATTTTTATGCAGATTAGGTGGTCTAAAAAAGTCGTTTATTAGTTCAAAAATGCATGTAGATTCAGTAAATTAATTCTGCCCTGTGTCTGATAACGTTTGGGGACTGGTTGGAAAGCACAGCTGTGGTTTTAGTAGGACACAGCTGTGTTTTTGGCAATTAGATCGAAGATTAGCAGCAGAGCACAGCTGTGTTTTAGTAAAACTTTTCCCTCTTCACCAATTCATCCTAGAATCGGTTCTACACCTCCGAATTAGCCCTAAAGTGTCTAGAAACGCCTGAAAAATTTAATGTTACTTATTTTATAATTAGGTAATGAGGATATATAATTAAATTACCTGTGAATTGAATAAATTCTTATAACAAAGAATTAACTAATATGATGATTAACCATGAATTAAACTATAAGCATAATTTGCTAGATGAATAAATACTCATGACGAGAATTATATAACATGTTTATAATTTATGATTAAGGCATTAAACCTAATATATTATTTGATTAAATCTAATTTAATTAGGAAGCAAGAACTTGTGATTTGAATATTACATGAGCTATATATTACTCGTGTTTGTGCTCTGTTATAGACGTGATAAGGGTGTACATTAGATGGCTTTCTTTGTTCAGTCATTTCTTTGCTTTGGATGTTTTTTTTTTGTATTATATTTCATGCGAAGCTATCTAAATGTTATTTAGTATCTTTTTATATGCTTTACATTTTATAATTGTATTTTTGCTATGCTAAATGTTTGTATGCCATATTATGCCTTAACCTATGAACTAAATGTGTCATGCTTAAATATAATTGATTTATGTATGTTAATTCAATGGTTATTCATATTGAACAAATGTGTAACTAAATGTGAATTGTATTATACATGACCTGCAAGAGTCAGTTTAGTGGATAGTTAGGCATGCCTAATAGAGTCTTTAGCTGCAGCCTCAGTTCCGTTTGGACCCCGATCAGGTCCCTGTTTGGTTCCTCGCGAACCCCTCAATATTTGGATCTTGTTTAAGGTCCCCTCAGTAAAATGTTTTGTAATTGATAAAATGAAATGGTTTTCTATTCGTACCCGTAAGGTACTGTCAGTATTCGATTCGTACCCGTAAGGCACTGTCCGTATACTCATTATCCACTATTGTGAGTCAGCAGGTTCTCTTTTTGTTTTGTTCCGCTTTGATATGATTACAAGAATATGGTATTCGGATGCGTATAATGATGAGTATGAGAAATCAACTAAAGTGTAAATGAATGTGGATGTGAACTTCCGAATGCATGTCTTTATTATGCAAGTATGATTATATAGCTGATATCATTATGCGCATTTGTCATATTGTATGTGTATGGCATTGACGACCATTGTGAATGGCTGTCCACTCTTTTGTTGTGTGTTACCCACTAAGTGTTTATCGCATAGCACGGTGTTTTATCTGTGCAGGTGCGGAGGATGGTGTTCTTTTGGGAGATTTATCGCCAGTCAAGCCAACACAGAGGGATTAGTGTTAGGGCTTTATTTTTGATAGCATGACTGATTCTTTTGCATCAGAACTCTCTTTATACCATTATTTTGTAAAGCTTCCGTATTTATATACTTTTGGGTTATGTAATTAGCTTATTCTGAATTTTGATCAGAACATTTTTGTAACGAATTTTGCTATTGTAATGATGGATCATTCTGATACTTATGAAGGTTTTAATTTTCCCGTAATGATGTTTGGTTATCATGTATGAATGTATGCTTTGTATCTTTATATGCTTGGCGACACACCCGGCTCATACGACTTCTCACTCCTGGAGGATGGGTACGCCTACGTATGGGTAGGGGGTGTTACAGAAACACACATCAATTTTCTTCTTTTGTCACATATAACCTTATAAACATACTCTAAAAACCCTAGAGAACTCATAGAAACCATTAAATCAAATTAAAACCATCTAATTCTCTTACCTCCAATTTCAGACATAATCTTGAATCCTTGATTTTCCTTACTTTTAATCCACTAAATGGATAATAGAGGTTGCTATTAGCTCATAGAAGGGCTAAATTAACTTTAGGATGCTTGAATTAAGCAAGAAATCAAGCAAAGTATGAAGAAATTGAGAGGAGAAAGGCAAGGGGAACTTTGGCAAACTAAGGGAGAGGAGAGCTAGAAAAGATAAGGATTACACACCTAAAATTTTTGTCATTTAAGTGCTTTTATAGTGGCCCAAAATGGTCCAACCTATAAAGCCCAATTACACTTTTAAGCCCATTTGGCAACCTTTCTATAGTTTTCTCACTTTATAACTCCAAATCATTTCAAATTTGATTCTATAATTTATATCGTACAAAAACTAGGCTGTACACAAAATTTTAGCCCAATTACAGTACATTTTTGTTCTGGTTCAATCAAATCGGTTCGGTTCAATAATTATCAGTGTTACCAAAAAATTTCCTTTTTAATACCAAAAAATTCTACATACCATTTAGAGCCTATCTGGAAATTTTTATCAATTTTGGGCATCGATTACTATTTTTAAAGTGTCGGTCAAATCGAGTACTATTCAAACCAAAAATCATATCTTTTTCTTGCTTCCTAAGCTTTATTACTCATAAAAATGACTCCATAATTCCTAATCGGAAATCATTCCTTGGTCTGATAATTATTTACTAGGCCGGTAACCCAATTTTCTAGTATCACCAAAATTAAATTTTTTATTACCATAGGATTCTGCTCATTATTACTAGTACGTCTATATTCTCAGATCATTTTTCTGAGGTCCGTAGCACTCTCTATAGTCCGGTTAAAACTCTAGTCAACCTAATTACTATTCACATCGAAGCAGGTACTTTTTCGTATTTTCAACTTTCGGAGGTGTATTTGACATTTGTTGGGTTTCATCGCAATAATTCAAATTAACGCAGCGGAATAAAATCAAAACCAAAAACAGGATCCATGTAATTTCAATTGATTCAAAAGGAAAATATTAAGATTTACCAACCTTTAGAACGAAATTAACTCCTTATCTCGGACTACAGGCACTGCTTCAATCACGAACACCGTCTATTGGTATCCACACGCACGAACCGATGAACAAAATTCATAGGGGTGCTAGCTCCCGTACGTCGTGACTCGATTTTATGGTTTTTTTTCTTTCTCGAAGAAAATATGGTGGCTAGGTTTTTTTCTCTTAAGAAAATCAGCCACTCTCTCTATCTCTTTTTCTCTCTAGGAAAAACGTAATTAGGGTTAATCACTTATTAACCTATATCAAATTATATATCTGTATATATTTTAAACTCTAAAGAGATAAATAAGGATAATATCTCTTATTCAAAATTAAGAGATATTTCTATATATATATATATATATATATTTATTTATTTATTTCTTATTAGAAATAATATTATATTAATACATATTATTATCTCATATTCAAAATATGAGATTTATATATATATATATATATATATATATGTGTGTGTGTGTGTGTGTGTGTGTGTGTGTGTGTGTATGATTTCAAAATTAAATAAAATTCACATTATAATTTTGAAATATCCTAATTAAAATCCATTTTGTTCATTTTGGTATTGGTGTGTGACCCAATAGGTTTATATTAAGTTGGGAGTGGGCCTTATCTCATAATAAGCCCACAAGTCATAATTGGTCTCTAGCAAGAAATTATGACTACTCAAATAATATAAATATCATTAGTCCGATTTTAACCTGACAATAGAACATGCCATTATCCTTTTATCACACGATATCTTGTTTGAACATAAGTCATGGTCCATGTTAAACTTATATTGTTCAAACATATAATTTCCCGATCACTAAGTAGACTGATAAATTCAAATGGCATTGATCACACTATCAATTCATTCGAGCACGGGCATGCATTTTTATAGTCCTACATATCGAGGGGCCCAATAGATATCTCTCTCATAAGAGAGGGACAAATTCCATCTTGATTATTCACTTTCCTCTGCATAATTCTCATTATGTCCGATTATAAACTTTATAATTATCCAATTAAAGATAACGTTTGATTATGTCAAAACATAATGTTCCTTATGTAGGAAACCATGATAACCTCAGGTAAAAGGATTCAATAACATATCTATCATAAGATCACTTATGACACTATCCCATGTAGTGGTCTTATAGTGTGTCTATCCAGTACTTTGTTCTCTAACAAATACTTATAGATTCGATTTATATCATCACATATAATCATCCCATGATTATCAATGCAAATCTATACAAATCTTAATTTATCTTTATGCCCTTTAGTGATAAATGACTAGGGACAACATGAATAACATTGTTATTCATAAACATTACAATAATGTAACATCCAATAATATTAATGTGAAGAAAACCATTATATATAAATGAAAATGTAATGATTACATCAAGGTCCAAATGTTTTGCCTATGGCATAACCACTAACAATCTCCCACTTGCACTAGGCCCAATCATACATATATCTAATACCCATTGACCTAGTATGTCCATCATGTTTGGCTTGTGGGAGAGCCTTGGTAAGTGGATCAGCAATGTTATCATCAGTAGGTACTCTGCATATCTTGATGTCTTCTCTCTCAATTATTTCTCGAATGAGATGAAAACGCCTGAGTTTATGTTTTGATCTCTAATGAGATCTGGGCTCCTTAGCCTGTGCAATAGCACCATTGTTGTCACAATAAAGATCCACAGGGTTGCTGATACTAGGTACTACTCCCAATTCAGTAATGAATTTCTTGATCCATACTGCTTCTTTAGCTGCATCTGATGCTGCTATATACTCAGCTTCTGTTGTAGAATCAGCGACAGTGCTTTGTTTAGAACTTTTCCAGCTTACAGCACCTCCATTTAATACAAATACATATCCTGACTGCAATCTAAAGTCATCTTTGTCAGATTGGAAGCTTGCATCTATATAACCATTTATTACTAGCTCATCTTCCAATCCTCCATATATTAAGAATGCATCCTTAGTTCTTCTCAAGTACTTAAGGATATTTTTAACAGCTGTCCAGTGACTTTCACCGGCATCTGACTGGTATCTGCTCGTCATGCTCAGAGCATACGAAATATCTGGTCGAGTGCATAATGTGGCATACATGATTGATCCTATAGTCAAAGCATAAGGAATCATACTCATGCGATCTCGCTCATCAGATGTCATTGGATATTGAGTCTTGCTAGGAGTAATGCCATGAGACATTGGCAAAAATCCTCTTTTGGAATTTTGTATACTGAATCTATTTAGCACCTTATCTATATAAGTGTTTTGACTCAGACTAATTATCCTTTTAGATCTATCCCTATAGATCTTAATCCTAAGGATATAAGCAACTTCGCCCAAATATTTCATTGAAAAAGATTTCCCTAACCATTCTTTTGTCTTTTGCATGATAGGGATGTCATTTCCAATGAGTAATATGTCATCGACATATAATACAAGAAACATCACAGCGCTCCCACTAATCTTCTTGTATACACAAGGTTCATCCTCATTTTTATGAACCCAAACTCTTTGACTGTTTTATCAAAATGAAGATTCCAGCTCCGAAAAGCTTGCTTCAATCCATAAATGGATCTTTGCAGCTTACATACCTTTCTAGAATTCTTAGAATGGACAAAACCATCAGGTTGTGTCATGTATACATCCTCAAGTAATAAGTTTGCATTAAGAAATACTGTTTTGACATCCATTTGCCATATCTTATAGTCATAATATGCAGCAATGGCAATAATAATTCTTATTGATTTAAGCATTGTGACTAGTGAAAAGGTTTCATCATAGTCAATACCATGAGTTTGTTTGAACCCTTTTGCAACAAGCCTTGCTTTAAAGGTATTTACTTTGCCATCCATGTCAGTTTTCTTTTTGAAAACCCATTTGCACCCAATGGTTTTAGTTCCTTCAAGTGGATCAATCAAGTTCCAAACTTGATTATCATACATGGATTGCATCTTTGATTTCATGGCTTCTAGCCATTTCTCAGATTCTAGACTTAACACGGCATCTTGATAGGTAATAGGCTCATCTTGGTCCATGAGCATTACTTCATGACTATCTGTAATGAGAAATTCATATCTATCGAGCTCATATCGTATGCTATCAGATCTATGTAGTACTTGTGTAACAGGTACAGGTTCTATAACAGTTTATCAAACTTGTTGAGTTTCTATCAATGGTTCTATGTTTTCTTGTGGTTCTCAAATTTCTTCAAGTTGTACTTTATTCCCACTGGTTCTTTTAGAAATAAATTCCTTTTCTAGAAAGATACCATTTCGAGCAACAAACACTTTATTCTCAGAAGGGTTATAAAAGTAATATCCTTTAGCTTCCTTAAGATATCCCACAAAAAGAAATTTATCAAATTTTGGTGCTAATTTATCTAAGACTTGTCGTTTGACATAAGCCTCACAGCCCCAAATCTTTAGAAAAGATAAACTATGAGTTCTCCCAGTCCATATCTCATATGGTGTCTTCTCAACTGCTTTAGATCGAACTCGGTTCAAAGTGAATGCGGCTATTTCTAATGCATAACCCCAAAAGGATAACGGAAGATCTGTTTGACTCATCATAGATCGAACGATATCTACTAAAGTTCAATTCCTCCTTTCAGATACACCATTCCATTGTGGTGTTCCTGGCGGAGTTAATTATGAAACAATTCCACAATTTCTTCGATGATTGTCAAACTCTTGGCTTAAATATTCTCCACCCCGATCAGATCGAAGTGCTTTAATAGTTTTACCAAGTTAATTTTGTACTTCTGTAACACCCCGCCATCCCCGTTGGAAGGATACCGGAGTGCCACGCGGGCAAACATATAAACCAATCCAAATACATGCTAATAAAATAAAACAAAAGATAATATGTAAAGAAACTTTTAAATCGTTTATAGAAAAACCTTTAACATATACATATACATTTCAGTATCGTTTTACAAAAAGGGCTCGTAAGCAAATACATATACAAAAAGAATACTTGTTCCTTTACAAAAGATTCATTTTGCTAATTACAAGCCATATACAAAAATAATTACAGCGGAAGACTAAAAAAAATAAAACAACTTCATCCAAAAAGACTCCTAGTGGCCGACCTGCAGATATCCGACTCTGAACTGCACTCGCCACCTGCACGGGAAAAGAGCCCGTGCTAAGCGATAACGCTTAGTGGGGAGGAACAAAACAAAATAACAATATACAATATAGTATCTCATCACCTTTAAAATATTTACAATACAAGTAATTAACAAATACAAACATACTTTTCTACATTACACGATATAGGATATACAAAATTCATGTGCAAGATATACCTTTAATCATGTCAATAAACATCTCAACATATACGTCACATATAAACATGTAGCCTGATTAGTCTGGTATAAACCTAAGAAGTGGATACGGTCATTTGGATACTGATAGAACACAGTATCCCAAGCATATAGAGACATGAGTCTCAAACATGTAATTTTCATATAGAGACCGAGGTCTCGCTTTATTTCCATATAGACCAAACATGGTCGAAACAAGGATCCAAACGGACCCGCATATATCATTTTATCATATAGCAGCTGCACACACACTCTGACCTAAGTAAGCGCTTACTTATCCACTACTATGACTTATTCAGGCTCAAAGAATACAATTCAATAATTCATGTATCAAATCATGAGAATTTCATTAAATACTAGCTTATAAATCATGTATACTTGTATAATAATCAAATTCAGAAACATTTAAACATATAAATATTAACTACAGGAGGTAATAAGAACAAATAGCTTATATTGAAAAGTCCCTGTTAAATAGACTATAAACATGTAAATCATGTATATTAATTATTAATCATGTATATAAAACCCAATATTATGCAATTATTAAAACACAATACAGATTTTAAGTCAAATATTTATCATGTAATGCAAAAATTCTTGAAATCAGAAGTTAAAACCTCAATTTTGGAAAACAGGGTAGCAGGGAAGGCTGGTCACGCCGTGACCATTCATCACGTCGCGTGACACAGGCTTCACGCCAGCGCCAGGCAGAGGAGCAAGGCAAGGCAAGGCAAAGCAAGGCAAGGCAAAGCAAGGCCGTCACGGCGTGACCACCAGTCACGTCGCGTGACGCCTGAGAGAGGAGAGGGAGAAGTCGCGCAGGAAAAGGCGAAAATCACGGCGTGATGCCGCTTCACGCCACATGACCTTCAGCAAAGAAGGAGTCACGGCGTGAAGCTGCTTCGCGCCTCGTGACCTTCAACCGAGAAGGGGGTCACGGCATGACCACCAGTCACGTCTCGTGACCTTCTTCTCACACTCCTTCATCTTCTCCAAAAACTAATTTTTCAGAAATCCAAACCCAGAAAAACGTGAAAAACCAGATAATTATAAAGACAGAGTTCAATCAAAACTCAAACCCCAATTTGTCCAAATCTATTTTTCAGGCAATAATGATGCAAATACATACCATTAGGTCTTCTGAACACAATCCCAGCAATCATAACACAATAATACATTTTTGCAACTAAAACTAAAACAGAGGCAAAAACCAGGAAGTCTTCATCCTAGAATTTCATATCCACATTCATGCACAAACATCTCACTTGCATACTTTTCTACAGAAATCATCTATACACTTTGCATTTCTCATACATTTTGTTAAACAAATACACCTAACAGGTATTCATATTAGAACAGTAACTAGGATCCGAAAATGAGAAAGGACAGACACACTCCCAAACCTGTATCGAAGTCCAAAAAGTCCACTGTATCCTTCTTCAATCCAAAATCTTATCCTTTCCTTTGTCTTTTCTTTTATCTTCAGGAGCTTGCAAACAAGTAGAACCACAATCAAAGATCCAAAGACAAAATTTCTAAATAACTCAAATGAGAAGAAGAACCACCCGAAACCAAAAGCCACTTACCTTCTGTAACTTCTTTTCCAATCTCCAACCCTAGTCCCACAACAGAATACACATGCAAAAATGGGAAGAAGAACAGCAAATGGAGAGTAAGAGCAGAATGTGATTTTCGTGAGAGGGAAAACAAGAAGAGAGAAAACTTTTAGTCTTTTGTTTTCACCCAACTAAACTTTTCTCAGATCTTTCTTTCCCTCACCCACGTACACACTCACTCTCCACCTGGCTCACATGCACAAAGACACAAATCACTTATTCCTCTTTTACCAAATAACCCTTGATAAATTACCTTTTCCTCACTAAAATAAAATCTGCCATTTAACATACTTTTCATTCTTGCAATTTAATCCACTTTCCTCATATAAAATACCAAATTGCCCTTAATTGTCCAATTTGAAAATTACTAATTCCAATTAGGCCACTTATGGGGTGTGACAACTCACCCCTCCTTAAGAAAATTTCGTCCTCGAAATTTCCTTGCTTACCGAATACAACTCAAATATCAAAATCCGAAACAAGACAAAACTGAACATGTAAACACTTACCCGAAGGACCCGCTGCACCCGTCGCATCTCTAGCAATCATTGCATAACCTCTATACTGATTATGATCCTCAGTAGCACCAGGTCGCTGCACTGTTTCTGATGGTGCTCTCGGAGCTCGACTTCCTTCACGATTGCTTTGGATAACATTGGATTTTCGGCTTTCTTGTTGATTCTGGTTCTCTTGTCGACTAGGGCAAAAGGCAAATCGATGTTCCATACTTCCACACTTGAAACAAGCGCCGATAATCTTGCGACACGTACCCCAATGGTACCTATGACAGTGCTCACATTCTGGTGCTCGATTTCCTTTACTACCATGTGGGGCTACACTCTCAACCTGTGAAGGCATCTGAACACTCCCTCTAGATCCTTGCTCAACTGGTGTACCCTTTGACTTCTTAGCACTCACATTTCCCCCTTCTGGTGCTCTTCTCTTCTTTGCCATTCTCTGCTTGATCTCTTCAGATTCCTCTAACCTCATTGCTGCAGCCACAATCTGATAATACCCAACTGGCTGCAAGACAATCATCGCAGACAAGGGGCCTCTGAATACCTCACGCAATCCCTCTAAAAAGTGCCTACATCTGAACTCATCTGTCAACAACTGCTCGGGCACATACTTACTCAGCCTATTGAACTCCTTGTCGTACTCACTGACAGTCATTCCCCTTTGCTTCAAGCTAATGAACTCTCTCCATTTCGCTTCTTGATATGCCTTCGTTATATACTTTTGCTCAAACTCTTTCTTGAAATATTCCCAAGTCAGTTCGGCTGGTCGCTGAGGATTCCTCATCACAAGTTCCCACCAATCATAGGCTGGTCCCTGAAGCAACGATATAGCACAAGAAGCTCTCTGATCAGCAGGACATCTAATCTCTTGCAAAATCCTGTCCACTCTCTTTAGCCAAAACTCAGCCACATCGGATTCATCTAAGGCAGTCCCATGAAAATCCTCTGCTCCTCTCTTTCTTAACAACTCAGTTGGAGCCTTAGGTGCAGTCAACCTATCAACCACTTGTAATAATCCTTGTACTAACGCTGGATTCAAACCAATTCCTCTATTTGCACCCCCAGCTGGTGCAGGTTCCTGTGCAGGCCTATCCTGTCTAACTGGATCATCTCTTCTAATTGGATTCTCTCTAGGACCCACATTATAACTGCTCATAGTGTCGCCCATATACTCACTTGGATCCGACTCCATACAGACACTACAAAACAAAAGACATCTGCATTAGGCCACTAAACAAAACTGACTCTCATGTATAGACTTGACTCACACCAAAACAATCACAACATAACCCAGAACCACCAAACCTAGGCTCTGATACCAAGCTGTAACACCCCGCCATCCCCGTTGGAAGGATACCGGAGTGCCACGCGGGCAAACATATAAACCAATCCAAATACATGCTAATAAAATAAAACAAAAGATAATATGTAAAGAAACTTTTAAATCGTTTATAGAAAAACCTTTAACATATACATATACATTTCAGTATCGTTTTACAAAAAGGGCTCGTAAGCAAATACATATACAAAAAGAATACTTGTTCCTTTACAAAAGATTCATTTTGCTAATTACAAGCCATCTACAAAAATAATTACAGCGGAAGACTAAAAAAAATAAAACAACTTCATCCAAAAAGACTCCTAGTGGCCGACCTGCAGATATCCGACTCTGAACTGCACTCGCCACCTGCACGGGAAAAGAGCCCGTGCTAAGCGATAACGCTTAGTGGGGAGGAACAAAACAAAATAACAATATACAATATAGTATCTCATCACCTTTAAAATATTTACAATACAAGTAATTAACAAATACAAACATACTTTTCTACATTACACGATATAGGATATACAAAAATTCATGTGCAAGATATACCTTTAATTATGTCAATAAACATCTCAACATATACGTCACATATAAACATGTAGCCTGATTAGTCTGGTATAAACCTAAGAAGTGGATACGGTCATTTGGATACTGATAGAACACAGTATCCCAAGCATATAGAGACATGAGTCTCAAACATGTAATTTTCATATAGAGACCGAGGTCTCGCTTTATTTCCATATAGACCAAACATGGTCGAAACAAGGATCCAAACGGACCCGCATATATCATTTTATCATATAGCAGCTGCACACACACTCTGACCTAAGTAAGCGCTTACTTTTCCACTACTATGACTTATTCAGGCTCAAAGAATACAATTCAATAATTCATGTATCAAATCATGAGAATTTCATTAAATACTAGCTTATAAATCATGTATACTTGTATAATAATCAAATTCAGAAACATTTAAACATATAAATATTAACTACAGGAGGTAATAAGAACAAATAGCTTATATTGAAAAGTCCCTGTTAAATAGACTATAAACATGTAAATCATGTATATTAATTATTAATCATGTATACAAAACCCAATATTATGCAATTATTAAAACACAATACAGATTTTAAGTCAAATATTTATCATGTAATGCAAAAATTCTTGAAATCAGAAGTTAAAACCTCAATTTTGGAAAACAGGGCAGCAGGGAAGGCTGGTCACGCCGTGACCATTCATCACGTCGCGTGACACAGGCTTCACGCCAGCGCCAGGCAGAGGAGCAAGGCAAGGCAAGGCAAAGCAAGGCAAGGCAAATCAAGGCCGTCACGGCGTGACCACCAGTCACGTCGCGTGACGCCTGAGAGAGGAGAGGGAGAAGTCGCGCAGGAAAAGGCGAAAATCACGGCGTGATGCCACTTCACGCCACGTGACCTTCAGCAAAGAAGGAGTCACAGCGTGAAGCTGCTTCGCGCCTCGTGACCTTCAACCGAGAAGGGGGTCACGGCGTGACCACCAGTCACGTCTCGTGACCTTCTTCTCACACTCCTTCATCTTCTCCAAAAACTAATTTTTCAGAAATCCAAACCCAGAAAAACGTGAAAAACCAGATAATTATAAGACAGAGTTCAATCAAAACTCAAACCCCAATTTGTCCAAATCTATTTTTCAGGCAATAATGATGCAAATACATACCATTAGGTCTTCTGAACACAATCCCAGCAATCATAACACAATAATACATTTTTGCAACTAAAACTAAAACAGAGGCAAAAACCAGGAAGTCTTCATCCTAGAATTTCATATCCACATTCATGCACAAACATCTCACTTGCATACTTTTCTACAGAAATCATCTATACACTTTGCATTTCTCATACATTTTGTTAAACAAATACACCTAACAGGTATTCATATTAGAACAGTAACTAGGATCCGAAAATGAGAAAGGACAGACACACTCCCAAGCCTGTATCGAAGTCCAAAAAGTCCACTGTATCCTTCTTCAATCCAAAATCTTATCCTTTCCTTTGTCTTTTCTTTTATCTTCAGGAGCTTGTAAACAAGTAGAACCACAATCAAAGATCCAAAGACAAAATTTCTAAATAACTCAAATGAGAAGAAGAACCACCCGAAACCAAAAGCCACTTACCTTCTGTAACTTCTTTTCCAATCTCCAACCCTAGTCCCACAACAGAATACACATGCAAAAATGGGAAGAAGAACAGCAAATGGAGAGTAAGAGCAGAATGTGATTTTCGTGAGAGGGAAAACAAGAAGAGAGAAAACTTTTAGTCTTTTGTTTTCACCCAACTAAACTTTTCGCAGATCTTTCTTTCCCTCACCCACGTACACACTCACTCTCCACCTGGCTCACATGCACAAAGACACAAATCACTTATTCCTCTTTTACCAAATAACCCTTGATAAATTACCTTTTCCTCACTAAAATAAAATCTGCCATTTAACATACTTTTCATTCTTGCAATTTAATCCACTTTCCTCATATAAAATACCAAATTGCCCTTAATTGTCCAATTTAAAAATTACTAATTCCAATTAGGCCACTTATGGGGTGTGACAACTTCATTTTGAAAGGTTCTAAACATTTCAAATGATTCATGTTTATGTTTCATTAGATAGACATAACCATATCTACTAAAATCATCAGTGAATATAATAAAGTACTGAAATCTTCCCTGGGCATTTATGCTTAATGGGCCACGTACATCAGAATGTACAAGGCCTAATAAGTCAGTGGCCCTTTCACTATATCTAGTGAAAGGATCCTTTGTCATCTTGCCTAATAAACAAGATTCACAATTATTAAATGATTCAAAATCAAATGATTATAAAAGTCCATCTTAATGGAGTTTAGATATGCGTTTCTCATTTATATGCCAAGGCGATAATGCCATAAATACGTTGTATTCAAATCATTTGGTTTGGATTTCTTTGTAGTTATGTTATAAATATCATGATTATTGGATATTTTTAGATTTAGGACATAAAGCCCACAATATGAATCAGCAATACCATAAAGTATGTCATCATAATAAATAGAACATTTCTTATTCTTAATAAGAAAAGAAAAACCTTCATCATCCAAACTTGAAACTGAAATAATATTCCTACTCAAACTAGGAACATAATAGCAATTGTTCAAAACTAACAAAAGCCCATTAGGCAAAGTCAATTCATAAGATCCTACAGATAGAGTAGCAACTTTTGCTACATTTCCCACTCGTAGGTCCACTTCACCCTTTCTCAGTTGCCTACTCCTTTTGAGTCCCTGTACATTTGTACAAATGTGAGATCCATAACCAGTATCTAATACCCAGGAAGTAGAAGTAGATAAATTAATTTCTATAACATAAATACCTAAAGATGTAGTCTCATCACTCTTCTTCTTCTTCAACTCTTCCAAGTAGAGCTTACAGTTCCTCTTCCAATGACCAGGTTCATTACAGTGGAAGCAAACTCCCTCCTTTGGAACTCTAGCCTTAGGCTTGGGTTTGGGCTTAGGCTTACCACCAACTTTTGCCTTAGCATTAGCCTTATCCTTAACTTTCATGCCTTCCCCTTTATTAACCATTAGAACATGGTTAGGCTTCTTATTGATGCTTTGCTCAGCTGTTTTGAGCATGGCATACAGCTCAGCTATAGATTTCTCCATATTATTCATGTTGTAGTTCATAACAAAATGGTCATAACTATCAGGCAATGAATTAAGGATCAAATCCGTTGCCAGTTCTAAACTTAGGGGAAATCCAAGCCTCTCAAGGTGATCAATATAGCCCTTCATTTTCAAAACATGAGAGCTAACTGAAGAACCTTCAGCCATCTTGCAAGAATGTAAAGCTTTGATAGTCTCATACCTTTCTTGCCTAGCCTGCTGTTGGAAGGTTTGCTTGAGATGAGTACTCAACTCATAAGCCTCCATATTTTACAGATGCTTCTGAAGCTCTGGAGCCATGGTAACTAACATAAGGCAGCCAACATCCACAGAATCATCAATATGTTTCTTATGTTTCTCTTTGATAACTCTTGTAGCATCAGTAGGTGGGTCATTGGGAATAGGCTCATCCAGCACGTATAGCTTCCTTTCTTTCTTGAGGACAATTCTCAAGTTCCTGAACCAGTTAAGGAAGTTTGTGCCAGTTTCCTTAAGTTTGTCCTTCTCAAGGACTGATCACAGTGACATAGTAGAAGTATTATTTGATGCCATTAATCTACAAACATGCAAGATAAATAATATTAGTACCAATTTCATTTTAGGTTTTCTTATAAACTACCACTAAAATAATAACCCTCAATAATAATTACAATAATTATAATAATTTAGTGGGCTAAGATCCATATTTCACCTAACTCTAAGTCATCTTTGGCATAACGCTTATAGTTAAGTTATTTAGGTAGGTTGCTCATTTACCAATTATATCTTATATAACTCTTAGATCATTTATGGGATTTTGACATCATATGTCCCGGCATGTTATAATCCCATCTTATGCCCTTAGGCCCAAAACCGTTTTGATAGCCAAATTTAGTCTAACCATTTTAAACATATGAGTAGACCATTACTCATCCCGCCTTACTAGGATAACCTAATGTACTTTACTTTAGCAGAACCCAAATTTTGGTGATCTTAGTCTTGACAAGTGTTTTTAATAATGGGTGGAATATGACTTAAAATTATGGTGAGGGATTAATTTTAACTTATGATGTCTAATTATTTATAAACATCATGCATCAATTCATACATGCCATCTCATACACATATATAATCATTCATCGCATCATATACAAAAAAAATGTGCATAGTATATATAAAACTGTGTCATAGCATGGCCAAATCTATTTTTTTTATCCTCATAAGCTAATATGAAGATCAAAGGTCAATCCTAGGTGTAAATAAATGGACTTGATCAATAACTTCCATCTTGGACCTCCATTGCCATGGATTTGGATTGAACTCCATTGTTGCTATTCGTCTTCATTATAATAATAATACAAAGATATTCTACTACAACTATTGAATAAAATAAAGATTACAAAAAAATTAACGACACGCAGGTCGTATTTAAAAATTACAAACCCTTAAAATAGATAAAATAAAACTCATCCACATGAGGTTCAATTGGCCATGCTATGCACCATGCAAAGACATCATACATACATAAAATTAATCATGTTATTTCATATCATGCATAATATACCTTATTTCATAAAATTGATATATTAAAATTATCAAGTGATAATTATGAATGGCATATAAGGCGCTACGAAGAGGTAGCATGGCTTTTGGACAGAGATGTGGTGATGGATAAATATACAGGTAAAACTGACCCCACCACTCATCTAGCGGAATACTTGACAAAAGGGCAAGTCTATACCTATAACGAGAGGATAGCCTGCAGAATCTTCCCCACCACCTTGGGAGGAGATGCCTTGAATTAGTTCTGTGAGCTGCCGTAGGAATCAATCACCTCCTTCAGACAACTTAAGGAGTTGTTCACCACGAGGTTTATCATGTAGACATGTGCATTAAAATCGGTGAACGACCTATGTAATCTCTACCAGAGATCCGATAAAAGTCTTAGAGACTACATCGATAGGTTCCAAGCTACCATGTCTGAAGTGAGGAACGTAAGTGTGGAAATGGCGAGTACCGCCTTAGCTGGGGGCATCATGGATCGCCCACTGTTTGAATCAATAGCCACAAGACCCCCGGTCAATTTCTCTGATCTGATGGAAAGGGCCAGGCAGCTGGATGTGCCCTTAGGGCCAACAGGGGAAGAAGGACCAACGTCATGGATCGACTACAGCATACAGATGGACGGTCATTCACTAGAGTTCCCGCGTCCGAACGGATAGCGAGGAGCCTGGATAGAGCCGCAACCTCAAGAAATTTGGGGAAGCGAAAAGAGTCCGGACAGGACAGAGCCGAACGCTCTCGTCATAGGTGCAGACCTACACTTTTGTCAAGTATTCCGCTAGATGAGTGGTGGGGTCAGTTTTACCTGTATATTATCAATCTTATTAATGATTTTCTGCCCAAAAAACCCTATTCTGTATCTATGAAAAAAAATGATTTTGCTGATCATATCAGCCATTGTTTAGTCACATTAAACAATTTAGTAGACACAGAATACCATCATAAACAATTCCGTATTAAACATATTAATACTTTTAGTTAATCATATTAATAGAATCATATTATTACTTAATTGAGTTCATTAGTCATATTAACATTAATTAATGTCATAGCCCTTTAATATACCAGATTAAACATCACAAAATTGATTTCATTTATATCACATAAATTCTGTTCGTTTTTAACAATTAAAATGGGAATCAATTTCCATGTATCAGCATACAAATCGATTAACAGAATCATATATATATCACATGCATACATAAAAAAAATATTTGAATCAATCGAATATACAAGTGGCTCTAATAACACTGTTGGGTTTCATCGCAATAATTCAAATTAACGCAGTGGAATAAAATCAAAACCCAAAACAGGATCCATGTATTTTCAATTGATTCAAAAGGAAGAGATTAAGATTTACCAACCTTTAGAATGAAATTAACTCCTTATCTCGAACTATAGGTGCTGCCAATCACGAACACCCTCTATCGGTATCCACACTAACGAACCGACGAACATAACTCGCAGGGATGCTAGCTCCCATACATCATAACTGGATTTTATGTTTTTTTTTCTTTCTCAAAGAAAATATGGCGGCTAGGTTTTTTTCTCTTAAGAAAATCAGCCACTCTCTCTATCCCTTTTTCTCTCTAGAAAGAACGTGATTAGGGTTAATCACTTATTAACCTATATCCAATTATATATCTGTATATATTTTAAACCCTAAAGAGATAAATAAGGATATTATCTCTTATTCAAAATTAAGATATATATATATATATATATATATATTTATTTATTTATTTATTTATTTCTTATTCGAAATAATATTATATTACTACATATTATTATCTCATATTCAAAATATGAGATTTATTTATATGTGTGTGTATATATATATATATACACATAAATATATATATGATTTTGAAATTAAATAAAATTCACATTATAATTTCGAAATATCCTAATTAAAATCCATTTTGTTCATTTTGGTCTTGGTGTGTGACCTAATAGGTTTATAATAAGTTGGCAGTGGGCTTTATCTCATAATAAGCCCATAAGTCATAATTGGTCTCTAGCAAGACATTATGAGCACCCAAATAATATAAATATCATTAGTCCAATTTTAACCTGACAATAGAACATGCCATTATCCTTTTGTCACACGATATCTTATTTGAATATAAGTCATGGTCCATGTCAAACTTATATTGCTCAAACATATAATTTCCCGATCACTAAGTAGACTGATAAATTCAAATGACATTGATCATACTATCAATTCATTCGAGCACGGCCATGCATTTTTACAGTCCTACATATCGAGGGGCCCAATAGATATCTCTCTCATAAGAGAGAGACAAATTCCATCTTGATTATTCACTTTCCTATGCATAATTGTCATTATGTCCGATCATAAACTTTATAATTATTCAATTAAAGATAACATTTGATTATGTCAAAACATATTGTTCCTTATGTAGGAAACCGTGATAATATCAGGTAAAAGGATTCAATAACATATCTATTATAAGATCACTTATGACACTATCCCATGTAGTGATCTTATAGTGGTTCTATCCAGTACTTTGTTCTATAACAAATGCTTATAGATTCAATTTATATTATCATATATAATCATCTCATGATTATCAATGCAAATCTATACTAATCTTAATTTATCTTTATGCCCTTTAGTGATTAATGACTAGGGACAACATGAATAACATTGTTATTCATAAACATTACAATAATATAACATGCCAATAATATTAACGTGAAGAAAACCATTTTATATAAATGAAATGTAATGATTACATCAAGGTCCAAATCTTTGGCCTAGGGCATAACCACTAACAACCTTGATTTCCCTCCAAATTTTAACATCGATCTCGTTGTGACTTTTATTCTCCAACAGTTAAATTAAATATTTTTCACCTCCGGGTGTACTTTTCACCCCCAAAAGCACTGTTCACTATCGAGAAATACTATTACGGTATAACAGCCTTAATACTAGGTTAGTCATAAATAGTATTTTTTAAGAGTGAATAGTGTTTTTGGTTTGAATAGTATTTCCTGGAATCAAAAAATATTTTATTGGACTATTGATAGAACTCGTCAATACGAGTCCGTAGGCGTAAATTTCAGGTCAATTGGAGGTCAAACGAGTCCGAAATGGCCGAACCAGTAAAAAAAAATATTTACTTCGGTGATTATTGAAAAGTGGGACCCACTGAAAATTAAAAGTGGGCCCAGGTGGGACGTACTGAAAAGTGAAATTGAGCCCAGGTGGGGCCCACTGAATAGTAAAAGTGGGGCCAGGTGGGGCCCCTGAATAGTAAATATGGGACCGCGATAACATCATGGTGAATAGTAACTATGGGACAATGAATAGTAACATCATCATTACTGTGTCTCCTGAATAGTAACATCATCATCACTAGGTCCCATGAATAGTGACAACATCTTTGACTGGTCTGTCAATAGTAACTGTGGGGCCCACAAAATAGTGACTCCGGGGTGAATAGTAATCAAAAATATTTTATTTCACCATTAGAAAGAGGATGATAAATGGAGAATAATGGTATAATTTGGTGTAAAAACGAGGTCATTTATGCTCCCGAAAGTCAGTATGAAGTTTCCTCTTGTTCGGTTCGATTGAACCAAAGTTTGATTGAAGTTTGACCGAATTTTTATAAATGATTAGAGTGGATAAAATGATGTACTGTAAGAAGATTAAATGCTTAGAATAAGTTTTAGAAATTTTTGACAGCATTAGAATTGTATTTTAAGGCAAAATCGGATTGAACAAAATTAGACCGGTTTAAGTGAACTGGACACCAAACGGACTCTGATTGAATTAAAATTTTGTAGGGAGACTAATGTTAATATTCTAAGAATGATGGAATTTGTTGGGAATGAAAATCAGTTCAAAAACATTCAATTTCACCAATAGAGTGGAAAATGACCCGAAAAATGAAATCAGACCAAATCGACTCAACCACTTTGGTTGGTGTGACGCCCCAATACCCCTTGGGAGGATATCGGAGTCGCTACAATGCATGCACATACAGAACACTCATGCGGAAGCGAAGATAAAATCATACAATCACATGCAGCGGAATAATGGTCTTTAATATAACAAAAACATGCAAAAAAAAAAACAAACTAATATATTCATGTATATATTCAAAATGAAACTGTTCTTTTACATTATAACATTTACTTTACATTTATATACTGTATACAAAATACACTTTACTTTGCCATATACATGTCCTATACAAAAGTCGCTTTACTTTTACATATGCCAAGCTATTCCAAAAACTCTAGAACATGTATACAAAAAGACTTCAATATATACTCCTAGTGGCCATGACCTTGCAGATGTGCAACCCTTCGAACCTGTAAACCTACACGGGAAAACACCCGTGCTAAGCGATAACGCTTAGTGGGGATATCACATATAAAAGACTTCTAACAAAGTCACAAGCATAATCATCAAGCATATCATTAGACGATATGCTAATCATCTATAAGCATATAAGGATATAAGCATTTATCATACTTGTAACATACCAAACATATAGTCATTCTGCTATATAATATATCTACTAATCTCATGTAACCTATATCATGTTCATGTTCTTCTAACTCTAATTATCAGCTCATGTAACATATAATATCATGTCATTGCATATCATGTCCATTTATTTACATATAAGCATAAAAGCATACTTATAGTATATCTTGTACAAATAGTGACTTCTTCTATACATGTAAGCTCATATAAACGTTTAAGATATACGATAGCCATATACTTCTCTAGCCATGTACTATAGCTCTTTAGCATTTATACATCTCTTGTACATATAGACATCATTTCTTATACATATAACAGTATCATCTCTTGTACATTTAACATCAATTCATATACTTTTACATTTTTCATTCAGCCCATTGTCATAACATAAGTGGATACGGGTACATGTAGATACCAAGTAATGGTACCAAAACATCTAGAGACCATAGTCTCAAGCCATCTAGAGACCGTAGTCCCAAACATCTAGATACTTTAAGTATCAACATCTAGACATCCGTCGATGCCAAACATATAGACACCCGTCAGTGTCAAACATCTAGCAGCTGCAAATCATCTAACCCTTTATAGGCATGCCTATCTGTGACGCGCGCCGGATCCCGGCATGAGCGCCCATCTGACCGCCCGCTTGAGGGCGATCGGGGCATTGCGGGTCCGTTGATAGCTTGCAATAAATAGCAAGTGCGTCTATGTTGGGCAACAGGGAGGTTTCATGGAGTCGCCACCCAATAGAACATTGGGAAAGTTACTCTCGCATCGGAGAGCCTAAGACTGCGCGTTGTATCCATTTTGGGCCAACCAGAGGGGTCTTGGAAGGTAAACCTCTCGCCCTAAGGAGCCTAGGATTAGCGCTAAAGTCTCGTGACCCAAGAAGTATTTTGGAGGATAACCTCTAACCTCTCGAGCCCAAAGACCAGAGCTGGGTCCGGGATTTCTCATCTATTTCTACCTCGATTAATTTATGATTAAATTTTAATTATCGTTAATTCGCTCTCCCTCCACACGATGCAATTTTAATCTAAAAGCGCAAATATTCACATTGAACGCGATAGGATAAACATATCAAAAATAACATCAATTGTAAACTACAATAATACCAGGAGCGGAATACAACTCCCATTTAAAAGTGCAAACATACATAAAACCGGAGAATTTATTAATTATGAGGACTTTGGTCCCCGCATGCTCAATTAAAGAAAATATTTTGGATGTGGTAATTTTATTTGGGATGAAAACTAGGACATTGGTCCCATTTTATTATGAAAAATCTAAACTAATTTAGTAAAACTATTTTTGTGATTTTTATTTAGGTGCGCATAAGAAAACATTTCACTCAATGAATATATACAAGGAAATTAAATAAAATGAAAATTAAAAATGTATAAAGGAAATACCAAACCCCGCAACTCCTCCTTCATGTGCATGGATGCTCAAATGAGAATAAAACAATGATTTGCAACCAAAAATCAAAAAGAAATTCATGTTAGTGATTAGGCCAACGAAATAATACAACATAAAAGGTAATATGTACAATGACCATATAACATGCATAAGATACTATAACATGCATAAAAAATAATTATGATGCAATTTAACATGCATAAAGTGATTAAGATGCAATTTAACATGCATAAGGTGATGAAGTATCATGGCATATGCAACTTATTAATAATAGTTATTAACATACATGGAAGATTAGTGACAATCAATTTTATTATAGTTAAGACATGAATAAATGTGTAACATGAGAATAATTCCACTTGACATGCATAACTAGCATAAAATAATGACTATAACACTCATACATGCAAAAGAAAGCATAATAATAAACATGATATAGCATTAAGAAATTAAAGGTATTTACAACCTAAAACATGCATAATTACATGAACAAAGAATAATTTGACATGAAAAAAAGATTAATAGAATTTAAAAAGCTTATTTGTTATATGAATAATTGAAGATAAAAAAATAAGAAGAAGAATATGGAGACTAAGAGAATTTACATGTTTGATATGTTTAATTGGAAGCCAAAATAAATGAAATTAACAAGAGAATTAATGAGTAAAGCCAAGAATAATTACCCTCAAATTCAGTTTTGAAGAATTGAAGATAGAAGTGTTGAATTCCTTGTCTTCTCTTGTGAAAATTCTTAGAAATAGCTTGAAAACTTCAAGAAAAGCTCTTGGAAACAAGTGTGTAAGATGGATTTTTTTCTCTCAACTCAAAGCTCCAAAATTCAGTTTTTTTTCTCCAAAATGTTCCTCATTCATCCTTTTTTTGTTTCTGAATTTTTCTAGTGTTTTTAACCCTCAAAAACTACCCAAAAACCACCCAAAACCGTCCAAAAACCGCTAGAAATCGTGTTTGGGTCGAAAAATGGGCGAAATGGGCGAAGTGGGGCGAGAAATCGGCGTGAGGGGCGATTTCCGTGCGCCTCGCGCACGTTACGCAGAGTCTCCGCGCACGACGTGCGCGGAGCGAGCGACGCCCGAGGCATCGCTCGCGCAGAGAGACCGACGCTCAGGGCGTCGGCCGCGCGGAGCGCACGCTCCGCGGCGCTCCGCGCACGGAAATTCGCGACGGCCCTTGGCCGTCGCCTTTCTGTCGCGACTAATTTCCCCTATTTTCTACTTTTCTATTTTTTTCATTTTTTAATCATTTTTTTACCCTTTTTTTTTAATTTTTTATATAAAATACCCTCAACCTAAAACACACTTTTTCTTCTTCAAAATAATTTAAAAAATATTTTTAAAATATTTTTAAAATACCCTTTTTACTCACCGAAAAGACAAGGAAAATCACTTCTGAGCTCCAATCCTTTTGCCTATAAGCCGGCATAGCTAAATTTCATCATCGGGTAATCCTGATCAAGGCTACTCGGGACCCGGTGTCTACAGTTGCCCCCAATTTTGAAGAGACTAGTGCATGGGTGCCTAGGTGAGCCAAAATTCAGGAAAAGGAAAGAAACGCGTACCTGAAGCGGCGATCTTCCTGCTTGATGGAGTTATGATGATAGCTGCTGCTGTCTTTTGGTTGTAGCTGGTAATACCGTAGGTGCGCTAACCTCTTGTGGGTGGCGCCGCTATCGTGCTAAACATTGTGAGTTGGTAATGCCGTGGTCGTGCTAACCTCTTGTGGGTAGTGCCGCCATCGTGCTAACCGCTGTGAATTGGTAGTGCCGTGGTCGTGCTAACCTCTTGTGGGTAGTGCCGCCATCGTACTAACCGCTGTGAATTGGTAGTGCCGTGGTCGTGCTAACCTCTTGTGGGTAGTGCCGCCATCTTGCTAACCGCTGTGAATTGGTAGTGCCGTGGTCGTGCTAACCTCTTGTGGGTAGTGCCGCCATCGTGCTAACCGCTGTGAATATATGTTGTGGTCGTGCTAACCTCTTGTGGGTAATGCCGCCAACATGCTAACCGCTGTGGATTTATTTTTTATTTTTTATTTTTTATTTTTTTGCTCCTTTAGATGTTTGGACTAGTGTCATCACTTGGCTTTTGTGGGTGTTTCCCGCCGATTTTTCCTGTAAGATTGTATGCATAGGAATATACAAGAAATCATGTGTGTATGTTATGGAATGCAAATGCTTGCAAAAATGTATAGATCGCGCCCTAGGTGATCCATGGTTTGCTGAACTTATAGCTTGTCTGCTGTACCATGCCCCCTGAATCCTGAGGATCGTCGACAAGCTTTTTGAAAGAGACGTCCGGTGTATATCCCTTGCCCCCTGGTCAATGATCATTTACTTGGGATTCTATTTCATGTTCTGTGTTGTGTGTTGTCTGACTGACAGAAGATCATCTTGAAATAATGCCGCCTTATCGCTCCAGGCATTGAATGTCATTGTTTTAAAGGTAGTGCGTCCCTTGTGGATTTTCGCACTAGCTTTTCTTTGCGGGAAATGCGTCCCTTATGGGATTTTCACACAACCCTTTGCCTAACTTTTGCCTGGAATGGACCCAACCTAATCCAGCGGCTTTTGTTTATTTTATTTTTTGTAGGGCAGACTGCCTGTTTCCAGGTTTTCACCCTGCCCTTTGGCCTATCTTTTGCTTAGAGAGCCAGTTACGGTTTTCATCTCTAACGGCCTTCTTCTATTTTTTTATTTTTTTTTATTTTAGAGAAGGTTATCACCAAAGCTTCTGTTAAGAGCAAATAGGACATATCTGATGAGCGATAATCATTAGATGAAAATATATTCTTTTATTCCTTGCAAAATTGTGTACATTTCTATATGATTTCATCATGCATGATTTTTCATTTGACAAGAATTCAAAAGCATGTGACTACACCTAATCTCGGAGTGGGTTTTGTCAGCATCAAACTCCTGTTATCAATCGGCCCTCTCGGGTTTTCTCGATTGAATATTTTCTCTTGGCCCTTAATTTTTGCCCAGGATGCCTTTTTTCGGTTTTCACCCTGACAGGGCGCCCAATTTTAGCAAGGCCGCCTTTTTTTGGGTTTTCGACCCGCGGGGCATTTATTCTCTTCTTTTTATTTTTTATCTTTAGCCATGGAACCTTTTGAATCTGTCGACATTAATCGGTTCTTTGAATTCGTTCCCATCACTATCCGACAAGATTGCAGCTCCCTTGGACAACAACTTTTTCAAAATGAATGGACCTTCCCAGGTTAGTCTGAATTTGCCTCGTATGTCTGGAACTCCCGGCCTCATCATCTTAAAGACCAAGTCCCCCTCCTTCAACGGGTGCTTTCGTACTTTCTTGCCAAATGACCGAGCTAGCCTCTTTTGATAAACCTGATTGTGGTAATAGGCTCTCAACCTATCTTCATCCAATAGATTCAACTGCAACAATCGCTGTTGTGCCCATTCTGTCTCCGGAATCTTGGCTTCCAGGACTACCCTTAATGACTTCAGCTCAATTTCAACCGGCAGGACTGCTTCAGTTCCATACACCAGAGAGAATGGTGTTGCCCCTGTAGAGGTTCTGATTGTTGTTCTATATCCCCAAAGTGCGAAGGGTAACTTTTCTGCCCAATCCTTGTAGTTCTGAACCATCTTGGCCAAAATTCTCTTCACATTCTTATTTGCCGCTTCAACTGCACCGTTTGCTTGAGGACGGTAAGGAGAAGACTTATGATGTTGGATCCCATATTTCTGGAGCATCTGTTTAGTCTCTGCCAGGAATTGCACCCCATTATCAGACACAATGTGATGTGGGAGACCATATCTGCATATCAAATTCCGCTCGATGAATTTAGCCATATCCCTTGCATCAACCTTCTTGAAAGATTCAGCCTCAACCCACTTAGTGAAGTAGTCAATGGCAACTATGATGAATCTATGCCCATTAGAAGCAGTAGGATGGATTTCGCCTATGATGTCTATTCCCCATGCTGCAAATGGCCATGGAGATGTTATGTAACTCTGAAACTGGCACATGCCTCAAATTCGCGTACTGTTGGCATAACTGGCATTGCTTCACAAATTTTGAACAATCTGTATCCATTGTGAGCCAATAAAACCCTTGGCGCATGATCTTCTTTACTAAGACTAAGCCATTCATGTGAGCTCCACAAACCCCGGCATGAACTTCTTCCATAACTCTTTTAGCTTCTTTCTCTGCCAGACATCTTAACTGGATACCATCAGCTTGCCTTTTGTATAAAGTGCCATTAACACTGATGAATTGAGTGGATAACTTCCTGATCATTTTTTGGTCCTTCTCAGTGGCTTCCTCTGGAAAGACTGATCTCTCTAAATAATTCTGAATGTCATAATACCATGGATTTCCATCAGTGGCCTCAATGTCCATCACCTGTTCCGCTTCAAAACCAGGTCTTTCCGAACTATATATCAGCACGGGTTTCATCGCAACTCCTGTTGGGTTGTCCCACATAGACACTAAAGTTGCTAGAGCATCAGCTAACTGATTTTCGTCTCTGGGGATGAAGTGAAAAGTGCAAATCTCAAATTGGCTGCTCAACGCTCTCAAGTGCTTTACATAAGGCAACAGCCTTTCTTCCTTGACTGACCACTCTCCTTTAATTTGATGAATTACCAAGGAGGAATCCCCAAATACTTCTGCGGTCTTTGCCCCCAGAGCAAGCAATGCTTCCAATCCAAAGATGCAAGCTTCGTATTCTGCTTCATTATTGGTAGCCTTATACCTCAGCTTCTTAGCCAATGGTAACCTTTCACCATCTGGGGTCGTAAGAATAACTCCTACGCCTGCTCCCTTATTATTGACTGCTCCATCAAAGAATAACTGCCACCCTTGCTCTGCTATGGCCGTGACATCTTCATCTGGGAAGTTGTATTCAAACTGATCTCCCTCAATAGGATGCTCAGCTAAGAACTCCGCTACAGCTCTTCCCTTAATGGTTTTCCTGGTTATGTACTCAATGTCAAATTCCTGCAACAGCAGTAACCATCTTCCCATCTTCCCTAGTAAAGAGGGTGCTTCTTGGAGGTATCTAAGCGGATTATGTTTGGCAACCGTTTGTACCTTGAAGGAATGAAAGTAGTGTCGCAACTTCTTAGAAGCCCAGATAACTGCTAAACAAATCTTTTCTACCTCCACATATTTGACTTTATCGGGATCTACCTCGATTCTCCTCTGGCTTACCACATGACCTAACAACTTTCCTGATGTAACTCCAAAAATGCACTTCTTGGGATTGAGTCGCAGATCATACTTGCTAATCCTTTGAAAGAACTTTTCTAATGCCTCAAAGTGACCTTCCCTGGTAGCCGACTTAATCATCATGTCATCGACGTACACCTCCACTTCTTTGTGGATTAAGTCATTGAGAACCTTGGTTGCCATCCTCTGATAGGTTGCTCCTGCATTCTTCAACCCAAAAGGCATAACCCGATAGGCATATGTCCCCCACTCGGTGATAAAGGCTGTCTTGATCCGGTCCACTATCTTGTTAAGAATTTGATTGTACCCTGCGTATCCATCCACAAAGCTGTACATCATGCAAGCAGCAGCACTATCTACTAGCACATCAATATGAGGAAGAGGGAAATCATCTTTCGGACAGGCCTTGTTCAGGTCTCGATAGTCAACGCATACTCGAACCTTACCGTCTTTCTTGGCTACAGGAACCACGTTAGCTAACCAGGTCGGGTATTGAACCTCTATCAGGAACTTGGCCTCAACCTGCTTATGGATCTCCTCTTTCACTTTCTGTGCCCATTCTGGCCTAAGCCTCCGAAGCTTTTGCTTGACTGGTTTAAACTCTGGGTAAGTTGGGATGGCATGTTCGGCAACATCTCGATCTATTCCCGGCATATCCTCATAGGTCCAGGCAAAGACTTTTTTATATTTTTTTAATATTCTCTCAAATTTTATTCTCTCTTCAGGAGTTATGTCTGATGCTAGCAAAATTTCCTTTGGATTTTCCAAAGTTCCGAGATTAAATGCAGTTGTGCCAGTTGAATTAATATCAAAAATGAATGCATCATGCTTATGATCATGCGACATGAAATCATCAGAAACATCACACAAGTAAGCAAAGTTGTTCATCTCATTAACATAATTAGAAACATTAACATTGTCCTCAAAGAGTTCTGGTATAAAAAGAGAATCTAAATGACTATCAACTTCAGTCGACGCCGATGCTGCAGCTGACTGTGCTTTGGCTTCTTGATTTGGTGAAATCTTGAGATCTTCAATCTTCGGCTCTGGCTCCACTATCTTCTCCTTCCCCTTAAGTCTGGTGGCTAACAGTTTATCAGTTACAATCTCTTCGGGCTCATCTCTATCCCAGATGCTGCATTGGGTCATAATCTCCTCATCCCAAAAGTTCTCTACAACTTTAACAACTCTGATCTCCCAATCAAAGACGTCGTTAAAAATTTCAAATCCAGGGATAATCTTCCCATCTACCCACTGCGGTTCTTCTTCTCCAGTGTAGGCACAAACCGATGATGATGGCACAAAGCTCTCCGAAATATGGGGAATCTTCCCTGACCCTTTCTTCTTACCATATTCTCCTTTGTAGCCCAACCCCTTTCGATCTTTCTGACCACGTGTAGTGATAGCATTCTGCAGCCCTTGTGACTCTTTTCCCAAACCAGCCCCTGGGAGGAAGTGCATCTTCTTCAGCATATTCACCACTTGAGGGCTACCTTCTAGGTTTTGCTCTTCTCCGATCATCGATACATGAAAGCCACTGAATGGCTGATTAGAGATCTCCAAGGCAGGCACTTGGTTCTCTCTTGCTGCTTTAATGGTCACTACTTCTCCTTCATGGGGTATTTTAATTATCTGGTGTAATGTGGATGGTACTCCCCCTAACTTGTGGAACCACGGTCTACCAAGCAGAGCTGAGAAGTTTGCTGGAATCGGCAAGACCACAAAATCTGTTTCTGTCTCAATGGGCCCTGTCTTTACCAAAGCTTTGAAAATTCCCGATGCTTGCCTCCTGGAGTTGTCGTAGGCAGTGATGGTCAGGTCAGATTTGCTTAACATACTCTCATCCATCCCAAAGGCCTGAAGTGCCACCAAAGGGCAGACATTTATCGATGACCCGTCATCAACCATGACACAAGCGGTGTGTTTACCATTGATCTGTGCCTTGATGTACAAAGGTCGGTTGTGGTTGCGACCCTCTGTTGGTAGGTCTGCATCAGAAAAAACCAACTTCTCCCCGGATCCCCCCTTTACAAGGTCTAAAAGCTCGGATGGAGAGATTGTAGTTGCTACGGTGGATACGCTCAATGCTTCAACTAACTTCTGTCTGTGAGAGGGAGACTGTCTCAAGAGATCCCAAATAGATATCTGAGCCGTGGTCTTTTTCAGTTGCTTCACTATTGAATTTTCTTCCGGCTCTTTCTCTGCGATTGCTTGTGCTGGGTCTTGCTGCTTCTCAACTTCTGGAATGAGCCTCCCACTTCTTGTTACTGCTTCTACTCTTTCTTCTCCCTCTGAATCCCACGGATCCGTAAACTCTCCATTTTTCTCATCTTCGTCATCTCCACTCTCACTAGTGGACCAACAGTCTATCGCTGCCACGAAAACCCCTTCTTCATTCACTGTAGGGCGAGTAATAGCGACATACTCATTTCCATATAGATCTTGCATTACGTACCACTCTGGTAGGCTCGATCCGATCATAAAGACTAGAGGTGGCACCGTATTATAACCGGACTTCTTCTTGCTTTCTCTCTTCTCAGGATCGGTGATCTGCTTGTTGTCAATTAGATCTTGGACCCGATGTCTTAGCGTTATACACTCATCCGTCAAATGCCCGGTATGTTGGTGGAATGCGCAGTATTCATTCTCTTTGTGCCCCAGCTGTCCTTGGGCCTTGGCCGGCTTAGGTGATAGGGGCCGCAGTTTTCCTTCTTTTATTAGCCTCTTCAGCACCCATAATAAAGGCTTACCCAAGTTGGAGAAATACCTCTGACTTACGCCGGTTGCAGACACCTCGGCAGTCTTCCCAACTCTATTACCACTGCTTGAACCTACTGGTTTGGCCGTCCCCTGATTGCTGTATCCCCTCCGGGCATAGGACTCACTATTTGCCCTCTTGGATAAATATTTTGCTTCCGCTTCTATGGCAATGTCCTTCAAAGACTCCCAATCCTTGAGTCCCTTCATTTTCAGTCCCTCTCTCAAGTAAGGACTGGCATTTCGAATGAATAGCCGGATCTGATCAGAAGTGTCCGGTTTGCGTTTCATCTCCATAACCCGATTTCTCCACAGAGTAAGGTACTCGTGGAAGGACTCTCCAGCCTTCTGTTGTAGCAACTCGAGATCTTTCAAAGTGACCTCCATCTGGGTACTGCAATCGTACTGCTTAAGGAACTCTTCAGTCAATAAGTCCCAGTCCTCCTTGGATCTCCTGTCAAGCCCATGGTACCAATCAATAGCAGCTCCTGTGAGACTCAAGCAGAAATATTCTATCTTCTGCTTTCTTGTTATGGTCGTTCCCTTCATGACCAACGAGTATTGCTTGATGTGTGCGGCAGGGTCAGAGGTTCCATCAAATTTGGGGATGTCCGGCATCTTAAAATTCTGGGGAATTAGGTCATCCCCATCCAGCTCTCGATCTTCCGGGTTCATTCCTTTTCCCACGGTCATCATCCTTGCCATGACCTCAAATCTCTCTTCCATTTTCCTCCACATTGCCTCATCCAGTTTTGGCAACTTTTCTGTAGCTACTGCATGCTCCTCATGCTCATCTCCCCCAAACTCAACTTCAGACCTGGGGCCTTCTCTGCGCTCAATGGGTGTAGGTACTCTTTGCTCAATAATAGGTGGGTCAACAACTGGTTGGTTAACCGCAGCAGGACGTTCTTCTCTAACAACCTCTTGTTCAGCTGGTACTCAGATAGGGGCAGCAGCAGCTTGTTGCCCAGCTATGGTGGTGGCAAGATTGCCCATCATTGCAATCATTCGGGCTTCAAATTCCTCCATTCTCTTTCCTACCTCCTCGGTGATTATTGCCCGAGTTGCATCAGACTCATTTGATGGATTAGCCATACTTACTTCTGTTGATGATTCGGAAGAAAACCACACACTTCCTTCTAAGACTGACTCTGAACTCTGATCTGACACTAACTCAGTTAACCCCAAAAGCGGCGTCCTTCTTAACCGTCCGTCGGGACCTCTAGACCACCCAGGAGAATCTATGATGGCTGAAATGCAAAAATTGTTAAGATGATGCATGATTAAAATGCAATGTATGCTCGTGCTGATGCAACATAGACAAACACATGCAAGCAGATAGATCTTTCCAACCTTGTATCTCCCACACACGTGGTAATGCGGTCTCTTTCCTAGGTGGGCTTAATCCATGGATTAACGTGGAACCCGATGGACACGTATGGTGCGCGGTGAAAAACCAGCAGCATAACAGCTCCTATCTAATGTACATACGTATGGGTGTTTGGCAATTATGTATTTAAACAATTCAACTTAACTAAGATGGGCCCACCAGGGCATGAAAGCCTTTGATGAAGACCATTTAATTAAATTGATTTCGTTTAATATATGATGGCCCATATAGCAAGCATAGTATTACGGTACATTTCACCTAGTGGAAGTATCTATTGCCATTACATGAGCTTTGGACAAGGGAGTTGTTACTTTAAGGCTACCCAAGCATGATCCCTGCCGACGGGTCTAGCTCATCACAAGCATAGCGACCGGTCGGGTCGTCATTTTGATATACCATTGAGGTACGTGGCTTGGGCTGGTGATTATCCTTAACACTTCCCCAAATTGAGTGAAAATGAGGTCGTGCTTCGGGAACGCACCGGGGCTTGAAAAGGGACCAAACTAACTTAATCTAAAGCTCTAATGAGATGATATGCAATTTTGAGATAAAGAGAATTTATGAATTAAATTTTAACCATAAATGTTAAACGAGGTATTTTCAAATTGAAATCTCGAACCATATTTTTCCCCAGTGGAGTCGCCACTGTGACGCGCACCGGAACCCAGCATGAGCGCCCATCTGACCGCCCGCTTGAGGGCGATCGGGGCATTGCGGGTCCGTTGATAGCTTACAATAAATAGCAAGTGCGTCTATGTTGGGCAACAGGGAGGTTTCATGGAGTCGCCACCCAATAGAACATTGGGAAAGTTACTCTCGCCTCGGAGAGCCTAAGACTGCGCGTTGTATCCATTTTGGGCCAACCAGAGGGGTCTTGGAAGGTAAACCTCTCGCCCTAAGGAGCCTAGGATTAGCGCTAAAGTCTCGTTACCCAAGAAGTATTTTAGAGGATAACCTCTAACCTCTCGAGCCCAAAGACCAGAGCTGGGTCCGGGATTTCTCATCTATTTCTACCTCGATTAATTTATGATCAAATTTTAATTATCGTTAATTCGCTCTCCCTCCACACGATGCAATTTTAATCTAAAAGCGCAAATATTCACATTGAACGCGATAGGATAAACATATCAGAAATAACATCAATTGTAAACTACAATAATACCAGGAGCGGAATACAACTCCCATTTAAAAGTGCAAACATACATAAAACCGGGGAATTTATTAATTATGAGGACTTTGGTCCCCGCATGCTCAATTAAAGAAAATATTTTGGATGTGGTAATTTTATTTGGGATGAAAACTAGGACATTGGTCCCATTTTATTATGAAAAATCTAAACTAATTTAGTAAAACTATTTTTGTGATTTTTATTTAGGTGCGCATAAGAAAACATTTCACTCAATGAATATATACAAGGAAATTAAATAAAATGAAAATTAAAAATGTATAAAGGAAATACCAAACCCCGCAACTCCTCCTTCATGTGCATGGATGCTCAAATGAGAATAAAACAATGATTTGCAACCAAAAATCAAAAAGAAATTCATGTTAGTGATTAGGCCAACGAAATAATACAACATAAAAGGTAATATGTACAATGACCATATAACATGCATAAGATACTATAACATGCATAAAAAATAATTATGATGCAATTTAACATGCATAAAGTGATTAAGATGCAATTTAACATGCATAAGGTGATGAAGTATCATGGCATATGCAACTTATTAATAATAGTTATTAACATACATGGAAGATTAGTGACAATCAATTTTATTATAGTTAAGACATGAATAAATGTGTAACATGAGAATAATTCCACTTGACATGCATAACTAGCATAAAATAATGACTATAACACTCATACATGCAAAAGAAAGCATAATAATAAACATGATATAGCATTAAGAAATTAAAGGTATTTACAACCTAAAACATGCATAATTACATGAACAAAGAATAATTTGACATGAAAAAAAGATTAATAGAATTTAAAAAGCTTATTTGTTATATGAATAATTGAAGATAAAAAAAAATAAGAAGAAGAATATGAAGACTAAGAGAATTTACATGTTTGATATGTTTAATTGGAAGCCAAAATAAATGAAATTAACAAGAGAATTAATGAGTAAAGCCAAGAATAATTACCCTCAAATTCAGTTTTGGAGAATTGAAGATAGAAGTGTTGAATTCCTTGTCTTCTCTTGTGAAAATTCTTAGAAAATAGCTTGAAAACTTCAAGAAAAGCTCTTGGAAACAAGTGTGTAAGATGGATTTTTTTTCTCTCAACTCAAAGCTCGAAAATTCAGTTTTTTTTCTCCAAAATGTTCCTCATTCGTCCTTTTTTTGTTTCTGAATTTTTCCAGTGTTTTAACCCTCAAAAACTACCCAAAAACCACCCAAAACCGTCCAAAAACCGCTAAAAATCGTGTTTGGGTCGAAAAATGGGCGAAATGGGCGAAGTGGGGCGAGAAATCGGCGTGAGGGGCGATTTTCGTGCGCCTCGCGCACGTTCCGCGGAGTCTCCGCGCACGACGTGTGCGGAGCGAGCGACGCCCGAGGCGTCGCTCGTGCAGAGAGACCGACGCTCAGGGCGTCGGCCGCGCGGAGCGCACGCTCCGCGGCGCTCCGCGCACGGTAATTCGCGACGGCCCTTGGCCGTCGCCTTTCCGTCGCGATTAATTTCCCCTATTTTCTACTTTTCTATTTTTTTCATTTTTCAATCATTTTTTTACCCTTTTTTTTTTATTTTTTATATAAAATACCCTCAACCTAAAACACACTTTTTCTTCTTCAAAATAATTTAAAAAATATTTTTAAAATATTTTTAAAATACCCTTTTTACTCACCGAAAAGACAAGGAAAATCACTTCTGAGCTCCAATCTTTTTGCCTATAAGCCGGCATAGCTAAATTTCATCATCGGGTAATCCTGATCAAGGCTACTCGGGACCCGGTGTCTACACTATCTATCCACTTGTATGAGCATCTAAGGCTTATAACCATTATCCCATATCAAACATGTATGGTCATTCATATATATTTACTTAAGCCCCTGCTAGTCATGTAATCTACTTTATATCTTACTATACATACATACATGTCATTCTAAACTCATTCACATGTAACTTTATATGCATATCACTGCATACATGGTTCACCATGCTCAAGATATTTTAAATATATGCTTATTAATACGCATCATCATTCATGATTTATCATACTTAATTTACACATGGATATACGCATTCACATTTACACTTATCAAATTTACGTGTTCATGGTCATTAATTACATACTTAGTTAAGTTCAAGAATCACCATGTCATAGGCATATACACATCACTTGAGTTTAACATCGAGCTCAAACACATATATTTATCATTGCATTACTATTCTTTACATAATTATATGTATTGTTACTTTTGCTAATAGGTTTTATGGATTATTTTTATTAATCTTCAATGATTAATGAGTTAGGAGTTAAAAGAAATATCCATTGGAAGCTTTAGATATCCAAAAAGAGTGTTAAATACTGAAAGAAAGCAACCAGAATGTTTCACCACCTAAGGCTGTGATATTTTGAGTGACAGCCTATTTCACCACCTGAGGTGGTGACACTGGGCAGAAATCACCACGTGAGGGTGTGACAGATTATTTCACCATCTAAGGGTGTGACAGATTATTTCACCACCTGAGGTGGTGACACTGGGCAAAAATCACCACAATTTTGTACAGCCCAAAACGATGTCTTACACCCAATTTTAGGCAAAGGTTCCTCATAACATTTCTTCCTCTATGTCTTATCTATCAAATGAGACAATTTTCAAGTCAATTGGATTTGTAAAACATCAAATATGAATTAAACAATATAGACTGTTCCAGTGAACCCCACAAGGTAGAGACACGTTTGTTTGTGCTATTTTTAGGGGTCTTAGAGCCAGAATTAGCTCAAAGTCATTTCTGACAACTTTATAGGTACAGAAGTCATGGTTAAAATAAAGCAACAAAAACTCAATTTGGATTTCTGAAACTCCAGTTATGCCCGAAATACCATATGGAGGTCTAGTAAGCTATAAGCAGATTTTTCCCTAACACTAGGGTTCATACTTTTCATGCTTATTCACTTAGTATGCTCATGGATTTTGTTCAATACTCATCACACATCATGCGTACACTTCAAGAAAACCTCTATCAATTAACACATAATCATGCATCAATTACACATCAAAGTCATCTATCCATCACATATACTCAAATAAAATTAACATAAGAACACATAAGAACACATATATCCCAAACCTCTTGAAGCTCTCCTTTCTTTCTCTTCTATATCACTTTCTCTTTACCTTTGGTAGCTCTACTTGCCTCTTCAACTCACATACACATACAATACATATACAAGTTCATTAGACTATACTCATAGCTAACAATGAAATCATAAATAGAAGGAGATGAAGAGGATAAACCATATGCTAACATACCTTTCCTAGCCAATTACTCAATCTTCTAAACTATCTCTATCCAACTCTTAGAACTTCATAGAAAATGAGAGCAAATGAAAGAGGAACAAAAAGGAGAGTGAGCTTTTGAGAGAAAGGCCGGCTCAATGAAACAAAATGCAGAATTTTTTTTACACACTTTACCACCTCATGCTTGCATGAAAAGAAGGAGGTGTCAAGTTGAGGTAACTTCAAGCTAGGTGTCATGACTCAAGCCATTCCCAAAGCTAGGTGGCAGCTCTAACAATGATACATGAATTTCCACTATCTCTTGATAATCATCACTAACTTTAATTGATCTTAATCCAGCAAATTACACTTTAGTTACTATAATATTTTAATTTTATACAATTAAGTCCCTAGATTTACATTTTCAATTAAGTCCAAATCTGTAAACCCTAATTAACACTCACTAATCCAACTAGGGTACACTTTGGGGTATTACAGTTGGACCTGGTTGGGTCCAATTGGACCCATATAAATACACCTAAAAATCTGGAAATCCCCTTGGATTCCATTTTTTTCAGCCTTCTTCTTCCCTCTCTTTGGCCGAATTCCTCTCTCTTTCTTCTCTCTCATTTTTTCTTCATCTCACCTCAAATTCAAACATCTTTAGCATAATTTAGCTCATTTAGAATCCATTGGTGGTCTCAAAGTTTCATTTTAAGGTGTAAAAGTGGGTGAAATCTAGACTTGAAGTTTGGGTGTAAAATTTAGGTACAAGATTTAAGTATTTTTAATTTAGTTTTAAGGTTCATAAGGGTACTCAAGGATGTGAATAAGAGGTTTATTAAGTCTATTTGATGAAAGGAAGCCTGATTTTGATTAAATCTTAATTTTTGTGTTTGGACATAATTATGTCCACTAGGTGAAGGAACCTCCAATCAAGCTAAGGGAAAGGAAAAGGAAAATTGAGAAGTATATTTCACGGATTTAAGGTTTGTGATTGCAAATTCCATTTAATTCCATGGTAAAAGTATGAATTTAGGATATGTTTGAGAAGAAAGTATGTGATTTAAGCATATTTAATTAAAAATAACATGATATTCATGCTTAGGGATATTAAAAATGATGGTATCGATGATTAAAATGAAGAAATAATTTTTATGTGAAAAATTTCTTCTTTGGCCAAATGTGAATCATGTGATTTTCATGTGTTTTCATGATATTTTATGCATATTTATGATGGATCTATGTTATTTAGCATGTGAACTAATGAATGGTATGTGTTAGAGAACGTGAAAACATCATGAGGTATGTGATGTATGTATGGCCGAATTTATATCATGTGTAAAGTCATGATTTTGAAGTATTTTCATGGAAATTGATAGTATGGTGATGTTATACATCATGAAATTTGCCTAAATAAATGATAAAATTGATAAAAAGAATTAATGTAAATAAATTGGTATGTAGGCCGGATGCATGTATGTATGTATGCATGTGTACCATAATGAAATGATGAGTTTACGTGGTATGTGATGGTGAAATTATGATAATCACATGTGTAATGATGAAATGACATGAAAAAGAAGGAGGTATTATGATAATATACCATGAAATATATGTATGTCACATTGATAATATGAAAAATAAAATAATATTGCCCTATGTAGTGATCTGGTAGTCAAGTCCAGTTCAGGATATATTAGCATGCCATGGGGACATAAGACTGCGGGTGCAAGCATGGCGACTCACTTTTTAGTAGGCCAATGATGATCCTACATCTCTCTATCTGTATATCTGAATATTTGAATTGTACCGTTCTATATTAAAAGACAGTGGTGGTCCCACAGGACTCCGCCGGTATTTCTATGAACTTCTAGAGTTCACATCTCATTTATCCTGTATATAGAGTCTGCTAGTGTGTTACAGGGGCATAATGGTAAAAATGAGATCAAAATCGTTAAAATATGATTAAAATAACATTTATGTGGAAAAAGGACATAACTATTGTTAAATAAAAAGTTTAAGGGCAAAATGGTAATTTTGTGCACATGTGTGTTAAGGATGGTTAATAAGGGTAAAAATGTAAATAAGTGGTTAAATATGAAAATTGGACACCTTTTAGGGGTAAATATGTAATTTGGCATGAAAATGGAAATTAGAGGGTAAAACCGCAATTTGGCATGTAAATTAATGGTAAAATTGTAATATCAGTGAAAATAATTAAACTAGTGGCATAATGGTAATATTAGTGAATTTAAAATGAACTAGTGGCATAATAGTAATATTAGTGAAATGAAAATAAACTAATGGCATAACTGTAATATTGGTGAAGTATAATTGAACTAATGGCATTTTCGTCATTTTGAAAAAGTTTAAGGTATAAATGAAATATTACCATAAGTTATGGATAAAATGGTAATAAGATTATTTATGTGAATAAATTGTATAATTGCCCCAATTATGTAATTTAAATATAATTACATGTAATATTGCATACCTAGTTGGGAATTAAATTAAATATTTTTATTTATGAATATTAAATGATAGTATTTGTGGAAAATCCTTTATGCATGAAAAAAAATTAGTTTAGTGGAAATTTCTGGAATTGCAATCACCACTGGGCATATTTAATGCTCAACACGTAATTTTATTTGACTGCGTGTAGGTATTCCGTATGATTTTGGAGCAGTGCATACCTCACATATTTTGGAAGTGGTATTTGAAGATATTATTTGGAATTTTAAGTATGTTAAGATTCTAGCATGTATACGACTTATAGTATTGTTTTGGGTTTTGGTCTGTAATAGATTATTTTAATTCTGTCACTAGTTTATGAGTGTTTGGCATGCCTAATAATTGGCCGAAATTAAATTAATATCATTTGTAAAGTAAAATATAGATTTTCAAGTTAAAGGAAAATTGGCCAAATGAATAGTTTAGACAGTTATAGGTTAATCGACATAATTTAATAATGAACAAAAATAGGATTTTTAAGTTTATTGACTAATTAAATAATTATTAATACATTTAAGTAAGGTACCGTTCATACGGTACTATTCATACAGTATTATACATACGGTATTAATCATATATACGGTACTATTCATACGGTATATATATAAAAAAAATTACCGATTTTAATTGATTGTCTATTTAATAACCTTAATAGTTCAATTAGGTTAATTGGATTAAAATGAATAGTTAATTAATCAAAATGTAAAGTATTAGAGTGTATGTCAGTTCATTGCTGTGGCATCCAGTATCCGTATCACATACGGGTATAGGCCGCTACAAGTATTGGTATTAGTGCTCCGGTTTAGGTGGTTCTATGATCGGAGTGGGTCAATGGGAATAGTATAAGTATTAGTCGATCGAGGTTGCCTCATCATCAGGATATTCCGCCGGTTGCTCCTCCTCAGCAGCAGCATGAATTTATGAACATGATGGCAAATTTCTATCAGTTTATGTAAGCTCAGCAGTAGCCTCAGGGTCCTGAACAATAGTTAGCTCCACTTAGAAGGATACCTATTTTAGAGCAAATTAAGAGACTAGGAGCAGAAGATTTTTATGGTCACGATCCTTTGACTCCGATTCAGGTAGAGGAGTGGTTGTTTAAGTTAAAGAGGATGCTCGAGACCACTCAGAGTCCGCCAAAGGAGATGCTTTAGGGAGCAGTGGCCTTGCTTTAGGGTCCTGCTTACACTCGGTGGAGTTTAGTCCGCAAACACACTCCCGCTGATCAGGTTACTTGGCTATTTTTTCAGACTCAATTTGAGAAGAAATACATAGGGTCTGACTATAAATCTACTATGCAAGATGCCTTTTGGAGGCGCAGACAGGGAAGTAAGTCAGTTGCTGAGTACGAGAAAGAGTTCGAGCGGCTTAGTGCTTATCTAGATGATGAGTCCATGACCGAGCATAAGTTATGCCATATAATAACATCAGATTAGCTTTGGGTTCTCAGAGACATTTGGATATGAGGTCCTTGGTTGAAGCAGCTCTCAGAACAGAGATGATTATATCAGAAGAGGCTGATAGACAGTCCCATTTCAAACAAAAGAGGAAACCGGGTCAGTTTTCTGGTGCAGCTGGTCAGAGAAAGAAGTTTAGAGGGCCTCCTTAGTCTCAGAGCCATGCATCAGCAGCCCTTACTATCACCCAGAGGAACTCATTCAGTAGCAGTGCCCTAGTCACATCAGTAGCTAGTGCACCCAGGAGTAGAGTACGGGATCCAGTTCCAAAATGCCCTCATTGTAAGAAGTTTCATCCGGGCGAGTGCAGATATATGAACAGTGCTTATTTTAGATGTGGGTCCTGGGAACACAAGATTAGAGATTGTCCTGAGGCCCAGCTGTCCACTGCAGTATCACTAGCTGTGGATGGAGGGTCAGCCCCTCAGAGAGGATGTGGTAGGGGAGCAGTTCCTCCACAGGCAGTGTCAGGCCCTTCAGTACAGCCACCTTAGGGTCGTACCACTGGACGTCATTATACTATTAGAGCCCGTGAATAGGATGATGCTCCAGACGTCATTGTTGGTAAATTCTCATTCAGTTTATGCTTTGATTGATCTTGGTTCCACACATTCCTATATTAGTACTACTATTGCTCGGGATAAAGGGTTGTATGACAGTCAGTTAGACCAGGATATTTTAGTGAGTAATCCTTTGGGGCATAGTGTAGTAGTGAATAAGGTTTATAGAGATTGTCCGGTTAGTGCTCAGAGTTTTATGTTTTCTGCTGATTTGATTGAGCTCCCGTCTTGAGAGTTTAAGGTGATTTTGGGTATGGACTGGTTATCCACTCACCAGGCCACTATTGATTGTAAGAGGAAGAGAGTAACTTTAAGAACTAGAGACGATCAGGAGAATATCATTGTGGGTGAGAGATCAGATTTCCTTTTTGATGTGATTTCAGCTACTACAGCTAAGAGACTTATAAGAAAAGTGTGTGTTCCCTACTTGTGCTATGCAATGGAGACCAAAAAGGATGAACTTAAGGCTTCAGATGTGCCCACTGTTTGGGAGTTTCATGATATTTTCCCTGAAGAACATCCAGGTTTGCCACCGGATAGAGAGTTAGAGTTTACTATTGACTTAGTACCTGGTATTGCACCTATCTCTATTGCTCCTTACAGAATGGCACCCAAAGAACTGAGAGAATTGAAGATATAGTTGCAAGAATTGCTTGATAAAGGCTTCATCGGACTGAGTGTTTCACCTTGGGGAGGTCCAGTCCTTTTTGTGAAAAAGAAGGATGGGTTACTTCGGTTATGCATTGATTATAGACAGTTGAATAAAGTTACCATAAAGAATAAGTATTCACTGCCTCACATTGATTATTTGTTTGATCAATTGAAAGGTGCAGGCGTGTTTTCCAAGATTGACTTAAGATCTAGCTACCATCAACTAAAGATTAAAGAGTCATATGTGCCTAAGACAGCTTTTCGCACTAGGTATGGTCATTATGAGTTCATGGTCATGCCTTTTGGATTAACAAATGCACCTGCAGCTTTTATGGATCTGATGAATAGGGTTTTCCACCCTTACTTAGATCCGTTTGTGGTTGTCTTTATTGATGATAGTTTGGTATATTTAAAGACTCCAAAGGAGCATGATGAGCATTTGAAGATTGTTCTGAAGACTCCAAGAGATAAGCAGCTTTGCGCCAAATTTAGTAAATGTGAATTTTGGCTAAATGAGGTATCCTTTCTAGGTTATGTAGTATTAACAGATGGTATTAAAGTTGATACAAAAAAGATTGAAGCGAACCTCTAGTGGAAGACACCCAGGAGTGTTACTGAGGTTAGGAGTTTTCTTAGATTGGCAGGCTACTATAGAAGATTCGTGAAATGTTTTTCCTCCATTGCAACTCCTCTGACTCGATTGTTATAGAAGAATGTCAAGTTTGAATGGTTCGATAAATGTTAGGAGAGCTTTGAGAAGCTTAAGTGCATACTGACTGAAGCTCCAATGTTAGTGCAACCTGAATCTGATAAGGACTTTGTGGTCTTTAGGGATGCTTCCAGAAATGGTTTGAGTTGTGTATTGATGCAGGAAGGCAAGGTGATTACTTATGCCTCCCGACAGCTTAAGACTCATGAGAAGAATTACCCTACTCATGATCTTGAGTTGGCAGCTATTGTATTTGCATTGAAGATCGGGAGACATTATTTGTATGGTGAGAGATGCTATATCTACACTGATCATAAGAGTCTGAAGTATTTGCTTACTCAAAAGGAGCTTAACTTGAGGCAGAGACATTGGCTTGCATTGATCAAAGACTATGAATGCTTCATCGACTATCATCCTGGTAAAGCTAACATTGTAGCTGATGCTCTCAGTAGGAAGTTCATGGCTTCTTTATGGGATATGAATGTTAGCCTAGACTTATCAGATGATGGAGCTTTGATTGCAGAAATGCAAGTTAAGCTAGATTTTCTCCAGCAAGTGAAAGATGCTCAGAAGCAGGATGATTGATTGTCCACCATTATGTCTCAGGTGAAAGCTGGCCATGTTAGTGAGTATACATTGGGTTCAGATGGTGAGCTATATTACAAACAGAGATTGTGTGTTCCTGATCAAGCTGATTGGAGAAAAAATATCCTATCAGAAGCTCATCACAGTAGCTTCACCATGCATCCTGGTTGTAATAAGATGTATTAGGATTTGAAGATGCTCTATTGGTGGCCAGGCATGAAATGAGAAGTGACAAAATTTGTGGGTAAGTGTCTGATTTGCCAACAAGTCAAGGCAGAACATCAAGTTCCTTCAGGTTTGCTTCAGCCTATTGTCATCCCTGAATGGAAATGGGACGGGGTTACCATGGATTTTTTGTCAGGATTTCCTCTCACCAGAAAGAAACATGATGCAGTTTGGGTGATTATTGACCGACTCACTAAATTAACTCATTTCCTGCCTTTCAGAATGGATTATTTGTTATCCAAGCTGGATGAGTTGTAAATTAGTGAGATTGTAAGACTGCATGGAGTTCCTTCCTCCATCATTTCAGATCGTGATTCGAGATTCACTTTTCAAATTTAGAAGAGGCTTCAGGAAGCTTTGGGAACTCGATTGCATTTCAACACAGCTTTCCACCCTCAGACTGATGGACAATCTGAGCGTGTGATTCAGATTCTGGAAGATATGTTGAGATGTTGTATACTTGAGTTTGGTAACCGTTGGGAGAGGTACTTGCCTTTAGCAAAATTCGCCTACAACAACAGTTATTAGACCAGTATCAAGATGGCTCCTTATAAAGCTTTGTATAGTAAAAAGTGCAGAACTCCTCTTTGTTGGACAGAGCTTAGTGAGAACAAGATTGTGGGGTCAGATCTGATTCGAGAAACTGAAGCAAAGGTTCGAGTGATTAAAGACAGACTGAAAGAAGCCATGGATCGACAGAAGTCTTATACTGATATGAAGAGGAAAGATATAGAGTTTCAAGTGGGAGATAAAATATTTCTAAAAGTTCTCCATGGAAGAAGATCCTGAGATTTGGTAAGAAAGGCAAGCTGAGTCCAAGATTCATTTGCTCGTATGAAATATTTTAGCAGGTTGGACCAGTAGCTTATAGATTGAAGCTGTCACAAGAGTTAGAGAAGATTCATGACGTCTTCCATGTCTCTATATTTCAAAGGTACCGTTCAGACCCCAGTCATGTCATCAAGCCTGAAGAAGTTCGAGTTCAACAAGACATGACTTATAAGGAGTATCGAGTGAAGATCCTGGCTAGAGAAGTGAAGTAGCTCAGAAACAAACAGATCCCAGTGGTGAAGATTCTTTGGAATCGCCACAAAGTCGAGGAAGCGACGTGGGAACCAGAAGAGACTATGAGACAACAGTATCCCCAGCTCTTCAATTTAGGTAAATTTTGAGGACGAAATTTTTAATTAGTAGGGGAGATTGTAACAGCCGCAATACCGAGTTAGTCGTAAATAGTACTTTTAAGAGAAAATAGTATTTTCGAGGTGAATAGTACTTTTCGGAATCAAAAAATATTTTATTAGACTATTAGATAGAGCTTGTCAATACGAGTCCGTAGGCATAAATTTCAGGTCAATCGGAGGTCAAACGAGTCCGAATTTGCCGAATTAGTAAAAAAAAATATTTACTTCGGTGAATAGTAAAAAGTGACCCCAGGTGGGATCCACTGAAAAGTAAAAGTGGGCTCAGGTGGAGTCCACTGAATAGTAAAAGTGGGGCCAGGTGTGGATGTGCGACCATGATGAGATCAGCGATGACATCATGATAACATCAGCAATGTCATTATAATAAATAGTAACTGTGGGATAATGAATAGTAACATCATCATTACTGTGTCCCCTGAATAGTAACATCAGCATCACTAGATCCTAGGAATAGTGACAGTATCTTTGACTGGTCTGTGAATAGTAACTGTGGGTTTCGTGAATAGTAACTTTGGGGTCCACAAAATAGTGACTCTGAGGTGAATAGTACCCGAAAATATTGTATTTCACCATTAGAAAGAGGATGAAAAATGGAGAATAATGGTATAAGCTGGTGTAAAAATTAGGTCATTTAGGCTCCCAAAAGTCATTCTAAAGTTTCCTCTGGTTCGGTTCGATTGAACCAAAGTTTGACTGAACTTTGACCGAATTTTTATAAATAGTTAGAGTGTATAAAATGGTCTACTATAAGAGGATTAAATTCTTAGAATAATTTTTAGAAATTTTTGACAGCATTAGAATTGTATTTTAAGGCAAAACCTGATTGAACCGAATTAGACTGGTTTAAGTGAACCGGATACCAAACGGACTCTGAATGAGCTAAAATTTTTTAGGAAGACTAATTTGAATATTATGAGCATGATAGAATTGGTTGGGAGTGAAAATGAGTTCAGAAACATTCAATTTCACAAAAACAGTGGAAAATGAACCGAAAATGAACATCGGGCAAAATCGGCTCAACCACGTTGGTTGGACCTAGTTGGGTCCAATTGGACCCATGTAAATACACTTAAAAATCTGGAAATCCCCTTGGATTCCATTTTTTTTTTCAGCCTTCTTCTTCCCTCTCTCTGGCCAAATTCCTCTCTCTCTTCTCTCTCATTTTTATTTCATTTTTTCTTCATCTCACCTCAAATTCAAACCTCTCTAACATAATTCAGCTCATATAGAATCCATTGGTGGTCTCAAAATTTCATTTGAAGGTGTAAAAGTGGGTGAAATCTTAACTTGAAGTTTTGGTGTAAAATTTAGGTAGGAGATTGAAGTATTTTTAATTTGGTTTTAAGGTTCTTAAGGGTACTCTAGGATGTGAATAAGAGGTTCATTAAGTTTATTTGATGGAAGGAAGCCTGATTCTGATTAAATCTTAATTTTTGTGTTTGGACATAATTATGTCCACTAGGTGAAGGAACTTCCAATCAAGCTAAGGGCAAGGAAAAGGAAAATTGAGAAGTATATTTCAAGGATCTAAGGTTTGTGATTGCAAATTCCATGGTAAAAGTATGGATTTAGGTTATATTTGTGATGAAAGTATGTGATTTATACATATTTAATTAAAAATAACATGATATGCATGCTTAGGGATGTTAAAAATGATGGTATGGATGATTAAAATCATGAAATAAGTTTTTTTGTGAAAATTTCCTTTTTTGGGCGAATGTGAATCATGTGATGTTAATGCGTTTTCATGATGTTTTATGCATGTTTATGATGTATCTATGTTATTTGGCATGTGAACTAATGAATTGTATGTGTTAGAGCTTGTGAAAACATCATGAGGTATGTGATGTATGTATGGCCGAATGTATATCATGTGTAAAGTCATGATTTTGATATGTTTTCATGGAAATTGATGATATGGTTATGTTATACATAATGAAATTGGCCTAAATAAATGATAAAATTAACAAAAAAGAATTAATGTAAATAAATTGGTATGTGGGCCGCATGCATGTATGTTTGTATGCATGTGTACCATGATGAAATGATGAGTTTACATGGCATGTGATGGTGAAATGATGATAATTACATGTGTAATGATGAAATGACATGAAAAAGAAGGAGATATTATGATGATTTACCATGAAATATATGTATGTCACATTGATAATGTGAAAAATAAAATAATATTGCCCTATGTAGTGATCTGATAGTCAAGTCTAGTTCAGGATATATTGGCATGTCATAGGGACATAAGACCGTGGGTGTGAGCATGGCGACTAACTTTTTAGTAGGCCAATGATGGTCCTACCTCTCTGTATCTGAATATCTAAATTGTACTATTCTGTATTAAAAGACAGTGGTGGTTCCACAAGATTCCGCTGGTATTTCTGTGAACTTTTGGAGTTCACGTCTCGTTTATCCTGTATATAGAGTCTGCCAGTGTGTTACAGGGGCATAATGGTAAAAATGAGATCAAAATGGTTAAAATATGATTAAAATAATATTTATGTGGAAAAATGAAATAAATATTGTTAAATAAAAAGTTTAAGGGAAAAATGGTAATTTTGTGCATGTGTATTAAGGATGGTTAATAAGGGTAAAAATGTAAATAAATGGTTAAATATGAAAATTGGCCACTTTTCACGGGTGAATATGTAATTTGGCATGAAAATGGAAATTAAAGGGTAAACCCGTAATTTAGCATGTAAATTAATGATAAAATTGTAACATTAGTGAAAATAATTAAACTAGTGGCATAATGGTAATATTAGTGAATTTAAAATTAACTAGTGGCATAATGGTAATATTAGTGAAATGAAAATGAACTAGTGGCATAACTGTAATATTGGTGAAGTATAATTGAAACTAATGGCATTTTCGTCATTTTGGAAAAGTTTAAGGGTATCAATGAAATAGTACCATAAGTTATGGATAAAATGGTAATAAGATTATTTATGTGAATAAATTATATAATTGCCCCAATTATATAATTTAAAAATAATTACATGTAATATTGCATGCCTAGTTGGGAATAAAATTAAATATGTTTATTTATGAATATTAAATGATAGTATTTGTGGAAAATCCTTTATGCATGAAAAAAATTAGTTTAGTGGAAATTTCTGGAATTACAATCACCACTAGGCATATTTAATGTTCAGCACATAATTTTATTTGACTGCGTGTAGGTATTCCGTAGGATTTTGGAGCAGTGCATATTTCACATATTTTGGAAGTGGTATTTGAAAATATTATTTGGAATTTTAAGTATATTAAGATTCTAGCATGTATATGACTTATAGTATTGTTTTGGGTTTTGGTCTGTAACACATTATTTTAAATTTGTCACTAGTTTATGAGTGTTTGGCATGCCTAATAATTGGTAGAAATTAAGTTAATACCATTGTTAAAGTAAAATATAATTTTCAAGTTAAAGGAAAATTGGCCAAATGAATAGTAATTTAGACAGTTATAGGTTAATCGACATAATTTAATAATGAATAAAAATAGGATTTTTAAGTTTATTGACTAATTAAATAATTATTAATAGACTTAAGTAAGGTACTGTTCATACGGAACTATTCATACAGTATTATACATACGGTACTATTCATACATACGGTACTATTCATATATACGGTACTATTCATACGGTATATAAAAAAAATTACCGGTTTTAATTAATTGTCTATTCAATAACCTGAATATTTCAATTAGGTTAACCCGATTAAAATGAACAGTTAATTAATCATAATATAAAGTATTAGAGTGTATGTCAGTTCAGTGCTGTGGCATCCGATATCCGTATCACATACGGGTATAGGCCGCTATACCTTGCTAGTCCGGTATTGCGGCCATTACAATTCTCCCCCACTAAAAAAAAAATTCGTCCTCAAAATTTATCAAAGTCACATAGTTAAAGATGTTATTCACCCAAATTAGCATCAATTGTCATTGTCACAATATGTCACCTTGCTTTTTCCAAAAGCAAGAATCTCCAAATTTAAGTTACAAATCGTTCGCATTCTATCACTATCATGACCCTAATGTCTTCCTCAATTCATTCTTAATTTATAACATCCACTTCACAGAAAAAGAAACTCAATCACATTGGCTAAGGGAAAACACATCCTTAGCCACTAACGAGACAATCTCAATACACTTTGTTTATCATAACGCTATAACTTCCAGGATTTCTTACTACAACATCCTGGTCTATCTATACACTATTCAAACCCTTTTTCTTAATTTGCATGTATATGAACTTAATTCAATCACTTAACCCACTCCGATCTTAGAATCGCCTAAACTTACTCTGATACGACTAACTATGACAACCCATACCCGCGATTGATACGGACATCAGATATCACAGTACTACTGTCTAATTGATGCTTATGACAATTTCGGTAAATTATTTTTTTTTCTTAACTTATAAACCTATTGAATCATTTATTCTTTTACCCTTTCATGTCACTAATACATGTCATTCAATCCAGTTCAGACATTACACTTAACTTATCATGTCATTCGCTTGCCTATAACATTCATCATAATACTCAATACATATTCAATGCGAAACCATTACACATATACATGCCACTAATAGTATTCATTCGATTAAAATTGGGCAGCATAACATCTATAACATTAACTACCCAAAACCTGCAATTCAGTCAAAACACAGCCCAACTCAGGGGCACAACAATTATAACTTATTATACATTCAAAATTCTAATTCATTTCAATCCAATTCATGTAAACTACTCCAAATCAATAACATTCTTCATTATTCATGTCTATTCTCATAACATTTATCACTCCTATACATTCTAACAATAATAAACATACTACTCTCAACTTCAATCCAAAGGTCCAGTCTGATCATGCAGCTGATAGTCTGCCTACACCGCAGACGCTTCGTTCGGTACCTACACGCAGACAAATAAAGTACGTGCTGAGCATTAAATACGCTCAGTAGTGATTACGAATCTAATAATTTCCAATGCTAACTTAGGCACACACATGCACCAAACATTCTATACTTAATTACTTTCTTAATTTCATTTAAATCACCCACTCAGTGTTATTTTACACTATAACCCTTTATTTGCCATTTTTATTGGCAAATTACGATTTGATCCCTAACTTATTCAACGCTTATCATCTTACTCTTTCATTTACCTAAATCACTATTTTTCCACTCGTTTGTATTTATTCACAATTATCACTCTTATATACTTAATGGCATCTAAATTGCCATGTAGTCCTCAAACTTTCATTTTAGTCCTGATTAGCTTATCACTTCACTCATTTAATTACATATCACCATATTTTTTAATTCTCACATTAACACTATTCTTTGTACACTTCTCTACATTGGACTTGTAATTTACATTTTAGTTCCTGACTTTTTACTTTCATAATCATTTTACATATTAGTTCATATTACATCTTTAGATTGCATTTAAATTCATTAATAATTCATTTTATCATTCTTATTCATTGAACCTATCATTTCATATTCAAATTACCGTTTAGTCTTTATTTTATCAATTTTAGGACCAATTACATTTTTGCCATTCTATTGACCATATTTACGGAATTGCCACTAATTTCTTTCTCTTTTCATTTTAAATTATTATTTGGCTTACAAATTACATATTAGTCCTTGTTTTAGCATTTTTATGGTAAATTACATTTTAGTCCTTGAACTTTGAATTCTTTACATATTTGTCATTTTAATTTCATATTTCATGTTTCACTTACATATTACTTATTAATGTACCTTAATGTAAAATTACGATTTTACCCCTGAACTTTTAGCAAATTACAATTTGGACCTTCCTTTAACGCTTACTTATAATTTTGTCATTCATTCCCTACGTTTTCACATCTGTTCACTCTTGATCTTATAATTTATCAATTAGTCTCTTGACTAATTTAATTTCCTTATTATCGTGACTAACAATACTATTTTTACACCAATACCTGAATTACTTATATTATTTATTTATCATCATTTTAGTAATTATCATTATTATTATTATTATTATTATTATTATTATTATTATTATTCTTATAATTTTATTTAGTAGTCCATTTCTTTATTAATTATTCATTTTTAGGTCCTTATATTAATCTTATTATGGTTTATTACATTTAACTACCTCTTTTTTCTTATTCACAACAGTACCACCATGTAAACTTAATTATATATTATTTTAATTAAAACTATCATTTACTTAATAATCATTTTTTCTACCATAATCATTGATCATTTATTCACTAATTAACAATTACGCATTTAATACCTATATCATTGAATAATTACACTTTAATTCTTACATTACCTTAAATTATAATTTTGCCATTCAACTTCACTATAATTACAATTACGCCACTAGTTATTCTTAATTTCACTTTTAATTTATTTTTAACATACAAATTCACATTAACATAAATATTATCATAATATTAACATTATTCTATTATTAGTGTAGTATCATTATTTTCTCTATTATCAATTAATTATACAATTGACATTCATATTACCAGTCAATTACCTTTTATCCTTTATTTTACAATGCTATTGACAAATTTCATTTTAGTCCCTAGACTTTCTGTAACACCCCAATGCCCCCTGAAAGGATATCGGGACGCCACGCGGACACATACGTATACCTATACATATACATACACTAGCGGAAGCGATAGCATTAAACACATCTATAAGAACAATAAAATAAAATAACTCTACACTAGGGCACAACATGTATTTCATATTAACTACATATCTATATACATATTACAAACTATTTCCATTTTACTTTACATATGCGTCTCAGTACATATATTACAATAAACTTTACATGTAACAACTATACTCTTTTATCACATAATGACGTTACTCAAAACATCATAAACTCTATCTCTAGCTTTGGCCAAAAAGATGAATAAAACTCCCTAGTGGCCTTGACCCGCAGATGCCGGCTCACTGATCCGAACCTGTAAACCTACACGAAAATAAACACCCGTGCTAAGCGATAACGCTTAGTGGGGATGAAAATAATGCAAAGGACTTCTTTACAAAGTCACATATAAATCACACATTTCATATAACAAAACCAAATAAACTCATGCATATAACTCTAATACGTATAAAGGTTGCATGCTCAATTATAAAAAACTATGAGCTCACATGTATATAACATCTACTCTTTTACTTATTCATGTACACTACAACTCGAGCATATAACTTTCACACACTTGTACCGATCATTTATTCAAATATACATTATCATATGTCCACATTCATGTAAACATATACTTGTATATGAACTGTCACGTATTGAAAATATTACTCACATATACTATAACATTTATTCAAAGCAACACCCTTAAGCTCTTCATGTTTACTATACACTATTAACAAGCCTGAATTTCTTTCATGGTGGATATGGGTAACTCTGGATACTGTCTACAGTATCTTACATATGGAGAATTAACTCAAAACTCTACTGAATACCCAAGGTATTCAAAAGTCTGGGCACAATTAAGGCCAACTCTAGCAGCTGCACTCTAACCCTTTATAAGCATGCTTATCTATCCACTATAACGGTAATCAGGCTCAATATACAAATCACACTCACTATACACAAATATCAATTCCTCACTATAATTCAAATGCATTAATCAAATTCAGAGGCATTTAATTCATGTACTACTTTTATTAATCGTGTACATTTAATATTACTAATCATGCAAGAGGTTTAAAAGATAATTTTAAACCAAACACGGACCAAATGGTGACATGCAAAACTCATATAAACCTATAACAACTAAAAACAGGAGCAATAGATCCAACAAAGAAAGAGAGGCCATGAGCATGACTCGTGCTCACTCCCTCATCTCGCTGGAGCACATCTTGTGCTCCCTCTTCTTTTCTCTCTGGTTGAGCATGACTCGTGCTCATGAGCACAACTCGTGCTCCTGCTCCCTCTTCTTTCTCTCCTGGAGCACGTCTCATGCACCCTCTCCCTTTTTTCTCTTGTTGAGCACGACTCGTGTTCATGAGCACGACTCGTGGTCCTCCTTCCTTTTCTCTCCGAGATGTGCTACATAACACGACTAGGACAACACAAAACCTTTGAAGAACGTGTTTCTGTTGCGATCGTGACCACTATCGCGCTCAGGACAGAAGGCTCCGTTAGGAACATTTAGGTGACTGCTTCTTACCTCAAACTTGCATCGTCTATACCGACCTCTAAACGCCATTTTCAGGCAACACTTTATTCTTAACAATTTTTCCCTAGGAAGTTAAGTTTCAAATGCGACAAATTTCAGGTCATTTGGACATCTACAACCTAAGATATGATTTAAACAACCTATACTGTCAAGTAACCCGACCCAAACAGGGACGCTATGGTTTTAGCAAATTTTCAGGGTCTTAGAGCAAGAATATGCTCAAGGTCATTTCTGGGACTTTTTTAGGTATTGAAGTCCTAGTTATAATGGATCAAGAATCACTCAATTCAAAGGTCTATAACTATACCTATGACAAAAAATCACACAGAGGTCAGGTGACAAATAAGCAGAATTTGCCAAATCAAACTTTATTATCAACACACACACTCAATTGACAAATTCACATTCTTATAAACATATATACACATATCATAAGCACCTCAAACAATCAAAATGAACATCTAAAAGATATACTCTAAAAGAACAGTTGAGCTAATTAAAGCTCATCAAGAATCTCTCTATCCAATCATGTCTCTATTCAAACATCTTTCATGTAAACACATGCAAAAATAATAAGATTGCACTCGATCCCTACATCTAGGACGTTGAACTAAGCTCTCTACTCAGCTCCGACCATTTCTTTGCCCTTACTCGGTCTCTTGTCCACAGCGCCCATGCACAAACCATTCAAAACACTAGAGTTACTCTTCTCTTTACTTTAAATCAGAAACAGGAAGAAAAAGGAGATCAGATCGAAGAACAAATCCAACTTACCTTTTTAAAGGGACCTAATCAAGCCCTACTATACTCTCTTTAAGCAATCCAAGTGGTTCTTCCCAAAGAACCAAGCAAATGAAGAAGAAAAGGGACAAGAGAGGGTAAAGCAAGGAAACGGTAGAAACTCAAGGAAAAGAGAAAGAAAAGAAGAACAATAGGAAAAAGCAAGAAAACCCACGTGAAGAAGGGGAAAATGGGTAGATAATCCATGCTCATCCACAATTTACTGCTCACTTTAATGTCATTAACTTTTAATTAATACATGTATATCTCCTCCTGACTTTTAATCTCCCTTTTAATTCATTTAATCCCATAACTTCTTGCCACTTGTCACTCCCCTACAACGCCACTTGTCATACTCCTACACCGCCATGTGTCCGATATACATCAAATAATCTAACTCAAATAGGCTTCACGCGAAGCATTCTGTCGCGCCCACAACACTGTCGTGCTTGCGACAGAACCCGCACACAAGCCACTTACTCAAATACACTCTCTTATACACAAAAACTCTCGAATTTCTGAACTAAAATTCCGAAATTCCACTAGGGCCAAATCGGGTTGTTACAAATCTCTCCCCCTTAAGAAATTTCATCCTCAAAATTTTGCTGCTAATCACTTACACAGGTAAATCCTTAAACAAATCTCCAAATCACTATCACTTAGACCATACAGCTATTAAATCGTACACACTTCACACTTTCCTTAATGTACTGCACTCTAATCCATACACGTCTTCTAAGCATCAGTCACTCGATGTATATCCTATTAGCTTTTCTCAATGAAGCACATATAATGATACATTTCACATACAATTAAGGGATGCGGATGAAATTGTAACACCCCAAAATTGCCCTAGTAGTTTGAGCCTGTCTGAGTCTGTTTGTACCTGTCTATGTTTATATGTGTGTGCGTACTTTTGTGCATTGTGATGTTGCCTGCATGTAAATTTATGTAAGTGTGTGTTTATGTTAGTGATGTATGAGGAGAGGAGTTGTGCTAGTGTGTGCTTAAGGATAGGGAAGTAGGGTGTGAATAAGTGATGATAGTTGTGTGTAAGTGAGAGTATGGGAGTAGGGTATGCATGTGGGATCACTTCCTATGGGAGAGTGACACTTGGCTTGAAGATAAGGATGAATTAGTGGGTGAATGAGAGAGAGGACAGCTGTAAACCATTTTGCTTCTTCTTCCTCTTCCCGTTGCCTTCCTCTCCCTCACGCCATTTTCATCTTCTTTTTCCTTTATCTCTTCTTTCCTTCTCCTTCCTTGCATAATTCTAATCTTCCCTCCTTCCTTGGGTGATTATTATAGCTGGGTTTGTGTCTCCTAAATTTAAGGGTGAGTATATGAGAGTTGTGTCTTAGGTTCTTCTCTTCCTCTTCTCTAGGTTTGATTTTCATTTATGTGTTATCTTAGAATTAAACCTGGTTGTGTTTGATTTGTGGTTCAGAGGAGCTTCCTAGAACAACTAAGGGGAAAGAAAAAGCTAGTGGAAGCGGAGCTCACGACTAGGAGTGAAGGAGATCAGGTTTGGGAACGTTTGTATGATTTGTGCATTTTGCTGGGTATTGATGATTGTTGGTGTTATAGTGAAATTGATGAACAATATTAAGTGGATTTGTATGTGTATGATGTGAACAATGTTGATTTGAAGTGAATTGTTTCAAGTGTGAAGTATTGAGTTTAAGATTGTTGTATGAAATTCTGTTAAGAGGAAATATTGCTATTGAGAATTTTAAGTGTGATCCTGTAATTGTTTGATTTGAGCATGTTAATTGACTTGTATATTAGGATGTAAGTGAGAAAGAATGGATGAAGTGCTGGGTTGTGTTTTGGATCTGGTTTAGCGTAGTTATCACAGTGGCAACCGATTTAGTTACCACCGTGAGGTCTGTCAAGGTTGCATTCTGTCCGGGATTTTGGTATGTCATGGTGGCAATGAATGTGGTTACCACTGTGACCTACCTCAGATTTGCATTCTGTTTTGGGGCATTGGTATGTCACGGTGGCAATGAATTTGGTTACCACCGTGACCTGTCCTATTTTTGTAATGAATGCTTATTTGTTAAATGAAGGTCTACATGTGGAATTAATGATATATATACACAGTGACATTGAATTAACGCTTCATTTTGATAAGGTATATAATGTTTCTGAATAATGGATGATTCCTGTATGAATTCAATGATAGATTTAATTTGGATAATCATAGCCTGCAAACCAAATAAGTGGATAGTTAGGCATGCCTAATAGAGTTATGTGTAGCTGTAGCCATGTGTATGATTTGGACCCTGATCAGGTCCCCCGATTGGATCTTAGTGATCTTTCTGTTGAATCTTATCTAAGATTCTATGTGAAAATATTATGGAACAAGAAGGAAAAGAATGCCCTGATGCCTTCGGGCGTCTATGTGATGTGATTTGATATTGATGCCTTCGGGTATCTATGTGTACTCGTTATCCACGGTTTTGATTGAGCAGGTGATTTTGTGTTTTACATGTATGAAGTCTGAATAATGATGTGTTGAGATAAACTTCTTATGGAATATGAATGATGTTGATTACTCAGATTTATTTTATGTGATACTAGCTTCTGAATGTGCCATCAGCATGTGCTTTACCTGTTAACGCCATTGTGAGTGGCGGTTATACATTTTGTGTTCCCCACTAAGCGATTTTGCTTAGCACGGGTGTTTTATCCGTGCAGATGTGGAAGGTTTTGGTAAGCTCAGTCAGGGCGTGCCGCATCGGGAAGGCCATCGCAACTAAGGATCGAAGTTTTGTAGTATAGGCTTTCCTTTCTTTTGTATTAGAAGTAATATTTTGTGTGCCCAATTGGAACAGTATTATTTTGGGCCTTTGTATATGAAATCTTTTGTAATATGTACAGATTTTGTCTATGCATATAAATGAAAAGAAAAATTTTATCCTGTTCAGTATCACTAAGTGTCTCTTCTAAGAAGCTTTATATTATCTCGTTATTATGTGTTTCTCTGCATTGTTGCTGTGTTATCGGTTTGGGGGTGTGACACTCCTATCTATTGGGACCCTTCTTCCTCCTTCGGGGTAGAAGTCTCCATTGTATAGGTTGGGGTGTGACAGAAATGGCCATGTAATTATTTATTTATGCAAGATGATGCAAAAATGCAATGTAAGCTACTATAATGTATTTTTTCCCATCCCCATGTTTCAATATGCTTATGTCAAAGGAGATAGCTGACAGGAATACAGAGTGTCACCTCAAACTCTTACTAACCATATAAATTCATATTACTCACTATATCCAACATCTCACTAATCTTTCTACTCGCATCTAGCTCTATCTATACACTACACAAAGCGACATCTGCGTTAGGCCACAACTCTAGACAAATTATGACATTTAATCTATACTCTATATCTTATAGACCAGAACCTCTAACCTATGCTCTGATACCACTAAAATGTAACACCCCCATGCCCCCTGAAAGGATATTGGGGTGCCACATGGACACATATGTATACATATACATATACATACACTAGCGGAAGCGATAGCATTAAACACATCCATAAGAACAATAAAATAAAATAACTCTACACTAGGGCCCAATATGTATTTCATATTAACTACATATCTATATACATATTACAAACTATTGCCATTTTACTTTACAAATGCGTCTCAGTACATATATTACAATAAACTTTACATGTAACAACTATACTCTTTTTATCACATAAAGATGTTACTCAAAACATCATAAACTTTATCTCTAGCTTTCGCCAAAAAGATGAACAAAACTCCCTAGTGGCCTTGACCCGCAGATGCCCGCTCACTGATTCGAACCTATAAACCTACACGGAAATAAACATCTGTGCTAAGCAATAACGCTTAGTGGGGATGAAAATAATGCAAAGGACTTCTTTACGAAGTCACATATAAATCACACATTTCATATAAAAAAATCAAATAAACTCATGCATATAACTCTTATACGTATATAGGTTGCATGCTCAATTATCAAAAACTATGAGCTTACATGTATATAACATCTACTCTTTTACTTATTCATGTACACTACAACTCAAGCATATAACTTTCACACACTTGTACCGATCATTTATTCAAATATACATTATCATATGTCCACATTCATGTAAACATATACTTGTATATGAACTATCATGTATTTAAAACATTACTCTCATATACTACAACATTTATTCAAAGCAACACCTTTAAGCTCTTCATGTTTACTATACAATATTAACAAGCCTGAATTTCTTTCATGGTGGATATGGGTAACTCTGGATACTGTTTATAGTATCTTACATATGGAGAATTAACTAAAAACTCTACTGAATACCCAAGGTATTCAAAACTTTGGGCACAATTAAGTCCAACTCTAGCAGCTGCACTCTAACCCTTTATAAGCATGCTTATCTATCCACTATAATGGTAATCAGGCTCAATATACAAATCACACTCACTATACACAAATATCAATTCCTCACGATAATTCAAATGCATTCATTAAATTCAGAGGCATTTAATTCATGTACAACTTTTATTAATCATGTACATTTAATATTACTAATCATGCAAGAGGTTTAAAAGATAATTTTAAACCAAACACGGACCAAATGGTGACATGCAAAACTCATATAAACCTATAACAACTAAAAATAGGAGCAATAGATCAAAACATGACCAATAGAGAAGGAGAGGGCATGAGCACGACTCGTGCTCCTTGAGCATGACTCGTGCTCACTCCCTCATCTCACTGGAGCACATCTCGTGCTCCCTCTTCTTTTCTCTCTGGTTGAGGACGACTCGTGCTCCTGCTCCCTCTTCTTTCTCTCCTAGAGCACGTCTCATGCACCCTCTCCCTTTTCTCTCTGGTTGAGCATGACTCGTGCTCCTCCTTCCTTTTCTCTCTGAGACATGCTACACAAAATGACTAGGAAAATACCAAACTTTTGAAGAACGTGTTTCTGTCGCGATCGCGACCACTGTCGCACTCGCGACAGAAGGCTCCATCAGGAACCTTTAGGAGACTGCTTCTTTCCTCAAACTTGCATCGTCTAAACCGACCTCTATACGTCATTTTCAGTCAACACTTTATTCTTAACAAATTTCCCCTAGGAAGTTATATTTCAAATGGGACAAAGTTCAGGTCATTTTCACATCTACAACTTAAGATATGATTTAAACAACCTATACTGTTCAAGTAATCCGACCCAAATAGGGACGCTACTATTTTAGCAAATTTTCAGGGTCTAGAGCAAGAATTTGCTCAAAAGCATTTCTGGATCTGTTGTAGCCACTGAAGTTGTGGTTCTAATGGATCAAGAATCACTCAATTCAGAGGTCTATAAATATATTTATGAAAACAACATCACACAAAGGTCAGGTGACAAATAAGCAGAATTTGCCAAATAAAACTTTATTATCAACACACACTCAATTGACCGATTCACATACTTATAAACATATATACACATATCATAAGCACCTCAAGCAATCAAAATGAACATCTAACAAATATACTCTAAAAGAACAGTTGAGCTAATTAAAGCTCATCAAGCATCTCTCTATCCAAAACATGTCTCTATTCAAACATCTTTTATGTAAACACATGCAAAAACAATAAGATCGCACTCGACCCTACCTCTAGGACATTGAACTAAGCTCTCTACTCAGCTTCGACCTTCTCTTTGCCCTTACTCGGTCTCTTGTCCACAACTTCCATGCACAAACCATTCAAAACGCTAGAGTTACTCTTCTCTTTACTTTAAATCAGAAACAGAAAGAAAAAGGAGATCAGATCGAAGAACAAATCCAACTTACCTTTTTAAAGGGACCTAATCAAGCCCTACTATACTCTCTTTAAGCAATCCAAGTGGTTCTTCCCAAAGAACCAAGCAAATGAAGAAGAAAAGGGACAAGAGAGAGGGCAAAGCAAGGAAACGGCAGAAACTCAAGGAAAAGAGAAAGAAAAGAAGAACAATAGCCCAAAGCAAGAGAACCCACATGAAGAAGGGAAAAATGGGCAGATAATCCATCCTCATCCACAATTTACTGCTCACTTTAATGTCATTAACTTTTAATTAATACATGTATATCTCCTCTAGACTTTTAATCCCCCTTTTAATTCATTTAATCCCATAATTTCTTGCCATTTGTCACTCCCCTACAACACCACTTGTTGTACTCCTACGCCGCCACGTGTCCTATATACATCAAATAATCCAACTCAAATAGGCTTCACGTGAAGCATTCCATCGCGCCCACGACACTGTCGCGCCCGCGAGAAAACCCACACACAAGCCACTTACTCAAATACACTCTCGTATACACAAACTCTGAAATTCCCGAACCAAAATTCCAAAATTCCACTAGGGCCAAATCGGGTTGTTACACTTTCACTAATTCATAGTTTTGTCCTTCACTTTTCATTTATTTACCATAATGCCATTAATTAACCCATTTTTGTTATTTCCTTATCTAATATGCAATTTACCATTTAGTCCTAAGAATATTATATTTTTTTATACCAATTTACACTTATGTCCTTAAAATATTAATAGAATTATAATTTTACCCTTAGACAATTATTTATTTCATTTAATTATTTACATGCAATAATATTCTTATTTTTAATTAAATCACTCATTTAAGGACATATATATAATTAATTCACATAAAGTTTTATATTTGTATTTAGGTCCCTTAACTATTGTATAATTATAATTAGGTCCTCATATCATGTCACATTTGCATTTAAGTCCACCAAATATGTCTTATTTACGTCTAAGTCCTTAAACTATGTCATATTAACATTTAGGTCCTTTAACTATGTCATATTTACATTTATGTCCATTAACTATTGTTAAATTACGATTTTTACCCTTGGCTTTCTCTTATTTACAATTATGCCACCAATTTGTCTTATTAACTTATTTAACTCATTTAACACGCAAATTACCATTTAATCCTTGAAATATCATTTTGATGCCAAATTACATTTTAGTCCTTAAATAATGACTAGTTTACTCATTAAGCCATTCAATTACATTTTTCTTTTTTTTTATTAAGCCTTATTTAACCATTTAGGCATAAATTACCATTTAGTTCTTAAAGTACTATTTTTAAGTCAAATTTCATTTTAGTCATTATCCTATCTTATCTTATCTTATCTCATCCATATCTTATCTTATCTTTATCTTTTCCTTATCTTATCTTAACACTTATCCTATCTTATCTTATAATTTAATTACATATATAACCACTTAATTATTCATTTTTCCAATATTACCCTTTTTTATTACATTTCTTAAACCAATCTCATTTTAATCTCATTACTGGCTATATGGAATGTGAACCCTATAGGTTTAATATAGTTTAGAGGGATCCCGAAGGACCACCCCTACAGTTTACTTTAATATAATTTGGAGGGACCCCAAAGGACCACCCCTACAGTTCAGTTCAATACAGTTTAGTAGGACCGTCATTAGCCTACAATAGGTAAGAAATCACGCTCACCACTGCGGTATAGTGTTCCTATGGCTAGCCAACTATATCTTGAGCTAGATTTGACGACCAAACTACTACTAAGGGCATTAATAATTCCATTTATACATTTCAAGTTACAATATGCACAATTAATGGAATCTCACCATACCATTCCATTATTTTCAATCTCAATCAATCATTATGCACTTAATTTTCATTCCATTACCATTTCATTCCATAAATTTCATTAAACCATCAAATTACATATTGATATTTCCATACATATTAATCGGCCAATATACCATTATTTTACCATGAATTATTTTCATCTCATTTATATTACATTTGATTAGATTTCATGTTATTTAATGTTACGTGCTAAAAACGCTAACTCCGCAAGTGCACAGTTAACTGCTCATAGTACTTAAGATGTCGATCCCACAGAGAATGTAGATTAAATGCTACTCACTATTACTTCTTGATTTTATCTTGTTTACAATGTTCAATACTTTGTAAGTTAATTCTATACTACTCATGTCAAGTAAAATAGTTAAAGCTAGTTAAAAAATGATCAAAGAAGACAATGTAGATGATGAAGAACTAACAATTATGAAACTTGATTCCATCTTTTAATTATAATTACAATCTTATAAGCAAGCCAAATTGAAATAAAATTCTAATTCACTCTCTCGACATGAACTAGAGTGGCCAAAACATGCAATTACAATACTAATCCTTAACTCTCATTAATGAACTAGTTAATTCTAATTAAATATTCTAAGATCAATCACCAACCTATAGCAATTACCTTAATATACCGATCTCTCAAGCTATGCTTTCATAATGACTTTCTATTAGATGTAAGATAAAGTGAATCTCTCAATTCTACCTTAACTTATAATGATAATGTAATAATACTAATAGTCAATTCTGTATTAAAAGATTAATAACATAAATGGAAGTAGAAAATAACAATAATATAATTCAAGATTCTTAAATAACATTCATTAATTATAGAGAAGAAGGTAATAGATAAGAATAAGTAGAAAGAAATCTCTCAACCCTTTTCTCAAACCCTTGTAAGAAATTTTCTTCTCCTTGGTCTTCTTTTTCAAAACATAAAATCTAACTTGAGACTCTAACTACAAAAATTTATTCTATTAAACTTACAGAAAATTAATTAGTAATAATTCCATCATCCTAAAATTACAGTTGCAATTAATATTTATAATGTCCTAAAAGTCATGTCCCTTGATAAGCTTCTTCAAAGAGTTGCAAAAGTTGTTGGAAAGTCCTAATTATTCAAGTGACTTTTTATTATAAACTGCCCAATGACTATTTCTGTCGTGTTCGCGATGCCTATCGCGCTCGAGACAGAGCATGACACTTCACTCATTTGCTTCTCTTCCTTCACGCTAGCTACTTTGATTTCCTCCGTGTCTCATTGCGCTCGCAATAGCATGCGGCTTCTCCTTTGGTTCTTCTCTTTCTTCCTTTTCTCCTTCTTCTTTAGCACCTTCTGTCGCGCTCGCGACAAATTCCTCTTTTCTTGCACAATTTTCCTCCTTTTTTCATTGTTTTCTCTAATTTCTCCTATACTCACAAAACATAGAACAACACATAATGCATACCTAATTCTAGCACAATTAAATACAAATAGACATTATTTTAATTACAAAACATGGACTAAATATGAGCTATTTAGGCTCATATCAAGCCCGCACACTTAAACATTTGCTTATCCCTAAGCAAAACATAGCAAACAAGCAAACAAAGAAATAACACAAAATAACATACACATAATTTTGGAGCTCGCATCTATATTTGGCAAATATTTAGAAACTACATCCATAAGCTTTCATCTCTTAACACATTAGCCTAAATATACAAATTCTCAAACAATATCATCATCAATTAAACTTAAACAACCATGCACATTTAGAAAATCATGAAGTTGCAAAACAAAAGAATGTTTGAACTCAAGAATTTGAATAACTTAACACATGTAAATATTATTTCACACAAAGCATTGCCTAAAGTAATTCTCACTCAAACAGTTTATTCTTAAATCTCTCAATATGTTTATGGGGTAGTGTTTCACTCATTCCTTAAATATGCCATTGCATACCATAAGCTTGTAATAGGTAAACCTCTCCACCACTAGTCTAAGGTAGTACATGAAATCAAAAGGGTCTTATTAAAGGTCGTAGCTTGGCTTAGGTTAAGGTAGGACAATTTGGGTTAAGTAGCTCATAATGTGTAGATAAAAAATATCACCATATCATAATAGACTTTTAAAATCTAATCATAGCATGATCTTATGAAATTCTAACTTACTCTTCTAACTCCCTTCTGAATGTCCACATTTTTCCTACTAGTTTCTTTTTCTTCTTTATTTTCATCTCTCTTTTTTCTCTTTTCTTTTTTTTTTTCTAATTATTGTGGGTGCATTTTATGCTCCATCCCACTTTGTTCTTCTTTTTTCTTTTTATTTTTTTATGAAACTAGCATTTTTCTAATATTGAACTTTAAGAATAAGGGAATTAAACTCACAACTAATATCATGTTTACTCTTCTCAAAATGTATCTCTAATGATATAGCAATCCTAATTCTCTCCAAAAAAAGGGTAACAAAAACAAATAGTTAATTATTTAGTAAAGGAATTTGGCTAATTATATGCTTCACAACAAGAAAAGGTTAAAGGCTCAAAATTTTGTCCTCATATCATGTCACATTTGCATTTAAGTCCTCCAACTATGTCATATTTACATCTAAGTCCTTCAACTATGTCATATTCACATTTAGGTTCTTTAACTATGTCATATTTACATTTAGGTCCTTAACTATTATTAAATTATGATTTTTACCCTTGGCTTTCTCTTATTTACAATTATGCCACCAATTTGTCTTATTAACTTATTTAACTCGTTTAACACGCAAATTACCATTTAATCCTTAAAATATCATTTTGATGCCAAATTACATTTTAGTCCTTAAATAATGACTAATTTACTCATTAAGCCATTAAATTACATTTTTCTTTTTTATTAAGCCTTATTTAACCATTTAGGCATAAATTACCATTTAGTTCTTAAATTACTATTTTTAAGTCAAATTTCATTTTAGTCATTATCCTATCTTATCTTATCTCATGCATATCTTATCTTATCTTTATCTTTTCCTTATCTTATCTTAATGCTTATCTTATCTTATCTTATAATTTAATTACAAATATAACCACTTCATTATTCATTTTTCCAATATTACCCTTTTTCATTACATTTCTTAAACCAATCTCATTTTAATCCATTTTTCTTACTTTGCCCCTAGCATGGACCCAGTAGAAATCTCAGGACCGGATATATGGAATGCAAACCCTATAGGTTTAATACAGTTTAGAGGGATTCGAAGGACCACCGCTATAGTTTAGTTTAATATAATTTAGAGGGACTCCAAAGGACCACCCCTACAATTCAGTTCGATACAGTTTAGTAGGACCGTCATTAGCCTACAATAGGTGAGAAGTCATGCTCACCACTGCAGTATAGTGCTCCTATGGCTAGCCAACTATATGTTGAGCTAGATTTGACGACCAGACTACTACTAAGGGCATTAATCATTCCATTTATACCTTTCAAGTTACAATATACACAATTAATGGAATCTCACCATGCCATTCCATTATTTTCAATCTCAATCAATCATAATACACTTAATTTTCATTCCATTACCATTTCATGCCATAAATTTCATTAAACCATAAAATTACATATTGATATTTCCATACATATTAATCGGCCAATATACCATTAGTTTACCATGAATTATTTTCAACTCATTTTTATTACATTTGATTAGATTTCATGTTAATTAATGTTACGTGCTAAAAATGCTAACTCTGCAATTGCACAGTTAATTACTCATAGTACTTAAGATGTCGATCCCACAGAGAATGTAGATAAAATATTACTCACTATTACTACTTGATTTTATCTTGTTTACAATGTTCAATACTTTGTAAGTTAATTCTATACTACTCGTGTCAAGTAAAATAGTTAAACCTAGTTAAAAAATGATCAAAGAAGACAATGTAGATGATGAAGAACTAATAATTACGAAACTTGATTTCATCTTTTAATTATAAGTATCATCTTATAAGCAAACCAAACTGGAATAAAATTCTAATTCACTCTCTCGACATGAACTAGAGTGGCCAAAACATGCAATTACAATACTAATCCTTAACTCTCATTAATGAACTAGTTAATTCTAATTAAATATTCTAAGATCAATCACCAACCTATAGCAATTACCTTAATATACCGATCTCTCAAGCTATGCTTTCATAATGACTTTCTATTAGATGTAAGATAAAGTGAATCTCTCAAATCTACCTTAACTTATAATGATAATGAAATAATACTAATAAACAATTCTGCATTAAAAGATTAATAACATAAATGGAAGTAGAAAATAACAATAATATCATTCAAGATTTCTAAATAACATTCATTAATTACAGAGAAGAAAGTAATTGATAAGAGTAAGTAGAAAGAAATCTCTCAACCCTTTTCTCAAACCCTTGTAAGAAATTTTCTTCTCCTTGGTCTTCTTCTTCAAAACATAAAATCTAACTTGGAACTTTAACTACAAAAATGTATTCTCTTAATCATACAGAAAATTAATTAGTAAAAATTCCATCATCCTAAAATTATAGTTGAAATTAATATTTATAATGTCCTAAAAGTCATGTCCCTTGATAAGCTTCTTCAAAGAGTTGCAAAAGTTGGTGGAACGTCCTAATTATTCAAGTGACTTTTTAAAATAAACTGCCCAATGGCTCTTTCTATCGCGCTCGCGACGCCTATCGCGCTTGAGACAAAGCATGACACTCCACTCCTTTGCTTCTCTTCCTTCGCGCTGGCTGCTTTGATTTCCTTCATGTCTCATCGCGCTCGTAATAGCATACGACTTCTCTTTTGGTTCTTCTCTTTCTTCATTTTCTCCTTCTTCTTTAGCACCTTCTGTCGTACTCGCGACAAATTCTTCTTCTCTTGCACAATTTTGCTCCTTTCTTCATTATTTTCTCTAATTTCTCCTATACTCACAAAACATAGAACAACACATAATGCATACCAAATTCTAGCACAATTAAATACAAATAGACATTATTTTAATTACAAAACATGGACTAAATATGAGCTATTTAGGCTCATATCAAGCCCCCACACTTAAACATTTGCTTGTCCCTAAGCAAAACATAGCAAACAAGCAAACAAACAAATAACACAAAATAACATACAGATAATTTTGGAGCTCACATCTATATTTGGCAAATATTTGGAAACTACATCAATAAGCTTTCATCTCTTAACACATTAGCCTAAATATACAAATTCTCAAACAATATCATCATCAATTAAACTTAAACAACCATGGACATTTGGAAAATCATGAAGTTGCAAAACAAAAGAATGTTTGAACTCAAGAATTTGAATATCTTAATACATGTAAAGATTATTTCACATAAAGCATTACCTAAAGTAATTCTCACTCAAACAGTTTATTCTTAAATCTCTCAATATGTTTATGGGGTAGTGTTTCACTCATTCCTTAAATATGCCATTGCATACCATAAGCTTGTAATATGTAAACCTCTTCACCACTAGTCTAAGGTAGTACATGAAATCAAAAGGGTCTTATTAAAGGTCGTAGCTTGGCTTAGGTTAAGGTAGGACAATTTGGGTTAAGTAGCTCATAATGTGTAGATAAAAAGTATCACCATATCATGAGGGACTTTTAAAATCTAATCATAGCATGATCATATGAAATTCTAACTTACTATTCTAACTCCCTTCTGAATGTCCACATTTTTCCTACTAGTTTCTTTTTCTTCTTTATTTTCTTCTCTCTTTTTTCTCTTTTCTTTTTTTTTTTTCTAAATATTGTGGGTGCATTTTATGCTCTATCCCACTTTGTTCTTCTTTTTTCTTTTTTTTATGAAACTAGCATTTTTCTAATATGGAACTTTAAGAATAAGGGAATTAAACTCATAATTAATATCATGTTTACTCTTCACAAAATGTATCTCCAATGATATAGCAATCCTAATTCTCTCCACAAAAAGGGTAACAAAAACAAATAGTTATATATTTAGCAAAGGAATTTGGCTAATTATATGCTTCACAATAAAAATAGGTTAAAGGCTCAAAATTGGCTACGTAAAATCAAAAAGGGTAAGTAATTTAAGCAAGCCAAAACTATTTATTCTAAAGGCCCGTATCATTTTTCATGCACATCTCATACTAAATGTTGTTCGCCCATTAAATCGGTATGTGACCTGGGTTCAAAACGTCGTGAGACAATTCGAACCATATCTGGTGTGGGCGTTAGACATTGAGCTTCCGGCACTGGGTAGGCGTCAACCCCCATACATGCTCTTACGACTTTGTGGAGACCTGTGTTTTTGCTAAACAGTTGCCTTGGGAATTGTTTGATCATGTTTCTCAAAGGAAGGGGTGAGTAAATGTAGTCTCAAAATTTACCAAAAATAAGTTCTAGAGGATATGGCATATTAAGGCTCTCATACAAGAAAAATTTCAATGTACAAGGCTCAAAAGCTCACTTTAGCTATAGATCAAACTACAGTAAGCAATGAAATGCCAAAATAATCCTTTTATACATGTGAAAAGATAAAAAAAAAAACTTAAAAAGAACCTACATTAAAGTGCTTTGCCAAGTCATGACCTTCACTATGTACATTAAATTGTCAAAGTAAAATAAAAAATGACATTCCTCAAGAATTTGCCTAACTAGACTAAATTAAAAGAAATTCAAGCTATAGTATGCATATATTCCCAAATATACATCAAATATACAAGTTCCAAAATTTAACAAACTCACAAAAAAAAAAAAACAAAAACCTAATAGTAACATCTCATGCATATCCACAGGCTATTCTAAACAAACACACAAATAAATGTACATAGAATAATTATAAAATGTATCCCCCCACACTCAAAGAACACAATGTCCTCATTGTGTAAGAAAATCAAACACAAATAATAAAAACAATCAAAATGCAAAACACAAAATAATAAATAAAAATAAGAATAAAAAGTAAAAGAGTTAGGAGAAAACTGATCTCAATTCCCACTTGGGGAACTTAGCGAAGAAGGTGTAAATTTGACATTCTTCTTGTGAAAGAAAGAGAGAAGTTTGTGACTCATGCTCGTCTGGCTCTTATGCATTTCCTTCATGGTGACCTCTATGGAATCCATCCTTGTTGCGATGCTCTGGTTGGCAGCCTCGACACCATCCAAGCATGTCATAACTTGCTGCCAACCAACAGAAGCATCCCTTATACTAGCAAAAATTCCAACGCCTTCTTCATCAGATTCCTTGTCCTCAGAATCCTCTTCTTCAACAGCTGCAGCAGAGGCTTCAGGTGCTTTGCCTTTGCCTTTGTCCACACTTAGACCTTGAACCTGCACACCACAGTCAACAAACCTTAGAGGCCATCCACCTCTTGTTAACACGTTAGCATTTCTAAAATATTTTGCATCAAGTAAGGCAACATTTTCATGCTCATCCATGACAAAATTATGAAATTCCCCTAAATATCCTAATACAATCCTAGTCACCATGTGGCACATTCCCACTATTTTAGTTCGTGCAATTAAAGCATGATATAGGCCATCAAAAATAAAATCAATAGAGCATGGTGTCCTCCTAGATTGGATAAGGTCTAAAACAAATAAATCCTTGGTTTGAACTTTATTACTCTCCACTCGCCCAAATAAAGCATGACAAATATATTTATGAAACAATAACAAGACGTCATCTTTAAATTGACGATTTGCGGAATTTTTATTATTAAAAGTATTCAAACCAGTTAAATTTTTCCAAATAGGTGTAGGATTGAAAATATTAGAATCCAATCATTCGCTATTTAAGGGAAAATAAAACCAGTCATGGATCTCATCAAAACCAAAAACATATTATGTGCCTTGGTGCCTAAACTTGAAACTAATTTTCCTCTTGTCCATATAGTCTAGAGTGACAAAAAATTGTACAACCCAATCCTTCCTAATAGGCAAAGTTAAATGCACAAATTGACCCCAATGCATATATTTCAAATATTTCTCAAATTGCTCAGTTAAGCCTAAATCATCCAATAAAGGAAAATGCACATGCCACATACCTACATAGGTTTTCTTATTAAAATATAAAAATTTCTCACCTTCTTCCTCTGTGTAAATAGGAAATGGGCAATTGTACTTGAGTCGGAGAGACATCCAGTCAAAATCTTAGGCTTGAGCACTGGACTCTTAGGCTGCCTTCTTTCCTTTTCCCTTATTAGCCAGAGTTTTGGTACGCACCATCTTGAAATTTTCAAAAATACAACAAAAATCGAAGACAAAAATGCAGAAAACTAAGGAAAATCAAAGGAGAAGAAGAATGTTAAGAGAAAACTAACTTGAATATAGAGAGAAAACTGAAAACCAAAGTGAAAATGAAGAATTAGGGCATAAAAGATATATCTAGGGGGTTTTGAAACCAATTCCCAATGGTTCGAATGGTCAAAATGTTGAAATCCCGCGTGCTGTCATGAGCTCGCGACAGAAACAAAATCTTGTAATTTACCGCTGGCGATAAAAAGTTTTCTCCCCAATCTATCGCACTCGCGACAGCAACATGCAAAAATAACCTCCTTACGCTGTCGCGCTCATGACAACCGTTGCGCTCGCAATAGTACGGTAAAACTCAATGAAAATTTTGCTTTTTTTAAGAAAACTTAAATATTTGAATAACTCTAAGGACTTACTAATTATGGTAACCTATAGAACCAAAAATAAAATATATTAGTATACAAAATCAACACAAAAATAATGCAATACATAAATAAAAAATAAAAAGAATGTGTAAATAACCTTCAATCCAACTTTAAAGAGATGCTTGAGACCTTTCTCCCTAGAAAAGTTCCATCCAAATATACCTTACATCTTTGACCATTGGCTTTAAACAATTCACCTTTATCATTTTTAAGCTCTAAATAACCATGGTCAAATACTTGTGTTACCTCAAAAGGTCCACTCCACCTAGACCTCAATTTTCCAAGAAATAATTTTAACCTAGAGAATTGAATAGAAGAACTTTATCCCCAACCTTAAAGCTCTTATATCTAATGTGAGCATCATGCCATTTCTTTGATCTTTCTTTATATATTCTTGCATTTACATAAGATATAAGGTATAATTCATCAAGTTCAGTTAATTACAAACACCTCTTGACACTAGCCTCCTTTATGTCATAATTCAATGTCCTAATGGCCCAATAGGCTCTATGTTCTAACTCAACAGGTAAATGGCATGCTTTTCCATACACTAACCTATATGGGGACATCTCAATAGGCGTTTTGAATGCGGTGCGATATGCCCATAGTGCATCGTCAAGTTTATGTGCCCAATCTTTCCTAGAGTTAGAAACTGTTTTTTCTAGTATCCACTTAAGCTCTTTATTTGAAACCTCTACTTGACCACTAGTTTATGGATGGTTAGGAGTAGCTATCCTATGATGCACACCATACTTATGCAATAGGGAAGTAAAAGAACGATTAATGAAATGCGTACCTCCATTACTTATGATAGCTCGTGGCACTCCAAACCTAGAAAAGAGTTTTTTCAAAAAATTTATCACCACCTTTGAACCATTGGTTTGTGTTGCTTTGGCTTCAACCCATTTTGAGACATAGTCTACCCCAACCAATATGTAGTTTTGCCCAAAGGATGAAGAAAAAGGACCCATGAAGTCTATCCCCCATACATCAAATATTTGTACTTCTAAAACGTTATTCAAAGGCATCTTATCTCTCTTCCCAATATTACCAACCCTTTGACACCTATCACATTTAGCTACAAAATTTTTAGCATCATGAAATAGGGTAGGCCAATAGAAACCACATTCAAGCACACGGGAGGCGGTTTTTGTACTACCATTATGACCCGAATATAAAGATGAATGGCAATGTATCAAAATGTTGACAAACTCATCCTCACATACACACCTACGAATTACTCCATCCCCACCTATCTTAAACAAATAGGGCTCCTCCCGAAGGTAATTCTTGACATCACTAAAGAACTTTTTCTTTCGTTGCCATGTTAATCCATGACGTACAATCCCTGCAGCAAGAAAATTAGCAAAATTTGCAAACCATGGTACATTTACTTTTTGAATTGACATTAAAGATTCATTCGAAAAAGATTTATTAATGTCATTACTATCTCCTATAGGTCCTTTATCATTTTATAACCTTGATAAGTGATCAGCCACTAAGTTTTTAGAACCCTTCTTATCTCTAATCTCAAGGTCAAATTCTTGTAACAAGAGAACCTAATGAATTAAATGAGGTTTAACATCTTTTTTAGCAAATAAATAGCTAAGTGCTGCATGATCCATATAGATTATAACTTTAGATCCTAACAAGTAAGACCTAAATTTATCACATGCATAAATAACAACTAACATTTCCTTTTTAGTTGTAGTGTAATTCACTTGAGGTGGTGATAATGTATGACTAGCATAATAAATGACATACAAATGTTTACCTTGTTGTTGACCAAGCACACATCCTACAGCGAGGTCACTTGCATCACACATGATTTCAAAAGGTAAACTCCAATTAGGTGAAGTTATTATGGGTGCACTTACAAGAGCTTTCTTTAATGTGTTAAAAGATTTCAAACATGTATTAGAAAATTCAAAAGGCACATCCTTTACTAACAAGTTAGTCAAAGGCTTAGCAATTAATGAAAAATCTTTTATAAGCAGTCTATAGAATCCTGCATGTCTTAAAAAGGATCTTACACCCTTAAGTGTAGTAGGTGGAGGTAACTTGTCTATCAATTCAGTTTTTGCTTTATTTACTTCGATACCCCTACTTGAAATCTTATGGCCTAGAACTATCCCCTCTTCAACCATAAAGTGGCCTTTTTCCCAATTAAGTACCAAGTTGGTCTCCTCACATCTAGCCAATACTCTATCAAAATTATTCAAACACAACTCAAATGAATCACCATAAACATAAAAATCATCCATGATTTCTTCTATCATATCCCAAAAATTAGAAGTCATACACCTTTGAAAAGTGGCCGGTGCATTACATAGCCTAAAATGCATCCTTCTATAGGCAAAAGTCCCACATGGACAAGTAAATGTGGTCTTTTCTTGATCACTAGGGTATATGAATATTTAGAAATATCCCAAATAATCATCTAGAAAACAATAATGAGAATTTCTAGCTATCCTCTCTAACATTTGATCAATGAATGGCAAAGGAAAGTGATCCTTCCTAGTAGCTAAATTCAACTTCCTATGGTTAATACAAACCCTCCAACCTGTGGTGGTTCTAGTAGGAATCAATTATCCATTCTCATTTCTACTTACAGTCATTCCCCCTTTCCTAGGTACACAATGAATTGGACTCACCCGTGCACTATCCGAAATAGGATAGATAATCCCAGCATCTAACAACTTAATAACTTCTTTTTTAATGACTTCCTTCATATTGGGATTTATCCTTCTTTTTTTATCAGCCTTAGGTTGACACTCATCTGTCATGTTAATTATATCCGTGACAATGTTTGGACTAATTCTCTTCATATCAGAAATTGGCCAACCAATACTCTTAATCCTCTTTCTAACAACCTCTAATAATAAAGACTATTGCTTACTAGTTAGCTTGTTAGAAACAATGATAGGCAAAGTATTATTTGAACCAAGATATGCATACCTCAAATGGCTTGGTAATTCTTTTAATTCCACATTAGGAGGACTTACAATAGAAGGTGGCAAAGGTACTTCATTTCTATACAAAAGTTCTGGCTTTGAGCTTTCTTGCTCCACCTCTTCATGAACTTCTTCCTCAATATTGACCTCCTCTTGACCCACATTATCCAAAATTTCCAAAACACAAGCATCAATGACATCAATTTTCATAAATACATTCTCATCCATGGGGTATTTGAGTGCTTTATCCATGTGATACTCTACACTATCTTCCCCCACTCTTAAAACTAAAGTTCCTTCATAAACATCAACTAAAGCCCTACCAGTTCTCATGAAAGGTCTTCCCAATATCAATGGGCATTTAACGTCATAAGTAAAGTATAAAATAACAAAGTCAGCAGGCATAATGAATTTATCCACTTTAACAAGTACATCTTCCACTATGCCATACGGTTTATTACTAGATTGGTCATCCAATTGCAAGACCATTGAGGTAGGTTTAACATAATCCAAACTTAACTTCTTAAAGATAGACAATGGCATAAGATTAATGCTTACCCCTGAATCATATAAACACTTAGGAAATTCAATACCCCCCAAAGTACAAGGAATAGTAAAACTCCCATTATCTTTAAGCTTAGTAGGCAAATTATTAGTGATTATTGAACTACATGCCTTAGTCAACTCAATAGTAGATATGTCTTCCCAACAACTTTTCTTAGAAATTAAGTCTTTAAGAAACTTTGCATTGTTAGGAATTTGAGTTATATCCTCAATAAAATTAAAATTAATATGTAAGTGCTTTAATATATCAATAAAAGTTTGAAATTGCTTATCTTGATTTTGTTGCTTAAGACGTTGCGGAAATGGTGGATGAGGTTGGAAAATTTTTGAAGAATTTGCCTTGGTAGCCCCTTTTGTCGCGCTCGTGAAGGGTATCGCGCTCGCGACATTGGCCAGTCTCTCTTCTGTCGCGCTCGCGACAGAAGACTTATCCTTCTGAAATTTTTTTTCCTGCACATCATCATCCTTGTTAGTAGAAACAAATTCACTAGTATAGGATTTACCTGACCTCAATTTAATTGCCTTTAGATGTTCCCTTGGATTTTTATCCGTATTACTTGGTAAATTTCCTTGTAATCGTGAAGGTAAAGCCTTAGCAATTTCCCCTAATTGTACCTCCAAGTTATGGATAGATGAGGCATTATTTTTACTGATTTGATCAAACTTTGTCTCTAGCCTCTTCTGGTTCTCTTCTTGTGAACTAAACTTCAAATTAATCCCCTCTAAGAACCTATCCATCTTAACCTCTAAAGCTCCAAACCTATCTTGAGGTTGTTGAAATCTTACACCCCTATTTTTATTTCTACTATTTTTCCATAAAAAATTTGGATGGCTTCTCTAACCAGAGTTATAGGTATTTGAATATGGATTTCCACACCCTTGTCCTTGGATAAAGCTCACTTATTCCTCCGTACTAGCTATGTGACACCCCGTTTGCCCCTTAGTTGAATGAGCTATATATGTATGTGTGTGCAATTGCATGAGTTTTATTTCATGAGGGCATTTTGGTAATCTTGCATGTTTTAAGAGTTTTGCTAGCATGTGGGTGCATGCATGGTGCCATGGTGTGAGTTAGTTGGGTTAGTTTTGTGTGTGCTCAAGCGCACCATTGTAGTGTGTGTTCATAAGAGTTTCATCATGTGTGGTTGAGTGCACCATAGTAGGATATGCACTAGTGGGATTGTTTTAGTATGTGGTCATGCATATGGTTATAAGGTGTGTTTAGGGAGTTGCACTTGTGTGTGTTGCTCACACATGAGTAGGGTATGTTTAGTTGAGAGAATCTTGTGTGTGTGTAACCTAAGCATCTAGGGTGTGAGTGGCCAAATCCCACTAATTGGAGATTGACACTTGTCTTAGGTTAAGAAAAGAAAAAGGAAAAGAAAGGAAAAAGGGGAATTCAGATTTTCATTTTTGTGTTTCCCGTTCATCACCGCCCCTTTCTCCTATTCTTCTCCTTCTTCTTCTCTTTTGAACCTTAGTTGAGATTCAAGGGTTACTAGTGGGGTTTGATAATCTCTTAGTGTTCATTGGTAAGTTTTATGCATTCATTTTGCTTTTGTTTCAATTTTTCCCATCTTCTATTTTCTAGTTTTGGAATTGGAGTTGGGGTTGATTGGATTTTGTTTGGTTTGTATGTTTTGGTTGGGTTTCCTAGTTGGGCCTCCTCGGGCTCCTAAAGGCAAGGAAGTTGTTGGATCTAGTGGAACTAAGCACTAGGAGCTAAGGATTTTGAAGGTTTGGGAACTTTCTTACTTTTGCATGAGAAATGTTCATGTATGTGTTTTGATGATTTCTTGGAATTTGATTGTTAGATGTTCTGTATCTTGATGTATATGATATGCGTATTTGCTTTGAAGTTTGAATCTTGTAAAAGCATGAGTTGATTATGGTAATTTTGGAATTGATGTGGTTTGATGCATAAATTGGGTTTTTGATTGATTCTTGAAATTGAATGTGTAAATTAATGGATTGTATGAAGCTTATTATTAATAAATGTTGTATTATGGTTGTTAATGTCAATGAATGGCGGGAATTGAGGTAAGTAACATTTGATTGAGATTTGTGTGGTTGGTTGAGGATTTGGAAGAAGAAAATCTGCAGAATTTCTGCAGATTTTCGAAGTCCCGATGCTGTCGCGATCGCGATAGAGATCGGTGTTGGGAGCTTTGCTGTTGCGAGCACGCGATGCCGTCGTGAGCTCACGACAGCCAAAGCAATGTGTACCCTCTGTCGCGACCGCGACAGAGCATAGTTTTGGCCAAGTGATATCGCGAGCACGCGATCCGTCGCGAGCCCGCGAGAGCATCAATTGTCCTCTGTCGCGATCGCGACATACGTCGCGAACGCGATAGAGCCTGGCTCTTCCGTTCTCCTCGGGGTCGCGAAGTCCGTCGCGTGCACGCAGCGAAGAGACTCCGGTCTCTATCGCGAGCGCGATAGACGCTGCGAGCGCGACAGTTCCTTACATGCTAATTGAGTTCTCTTCTTTGCGTGAGGTTTGAACTCCCGTTTCTTTTGACAGTTATGAGAATTATGCTTGGTATTTTATCAACATGGAAATATGATATGATTATACACATATACGATGATGATTTTCGAAATTATGAAATGGATTGAATGGTTTATGTATGACCTGCTAGAGTCTAGTCAGTGGATAGTTAGGCATGCCTAATAGAGTCTTTGCTGCAGCTACTGTTTTCCGTTTGGACCCTGATTAGATCCCCGTTTGGTTCCTTGCGAACTTCTGTAATGTGTTTGGATCTTGTTTAAGGTCCTTCTGGAAATATTTGTGAATGAAAAGTTAAAATGGTTCTTCGTATTCGGTTGGTACCCGTAAAGTACTTTCTGTTCACTCGTTATCCACTACCTTGAGTCAGCAGGTGTTTCAATGCTTATAGTGTTGGTATGAATTGTTATATGAGAAAACATATGTTTTATCCTCATGGATTCAATGATGAAAAGTAAAATCTGCTGTGAGAATATGATTATTGTTTTGAACCTTCTGATGAATGGCTATATGTATGTACGCATGTGAACTGCCTTGACGACCGTTGTGAATGGTTGTCCTTATGCTATGTGTTTGTTTCCCCACTAAGCGTTTATCGCTTAGCACGGTGTGTTTACCCGTCCAGGTGCGGAAGGAATTTTGTCTTGGGAGAGTCATCGCCATCGAAGCCAACACAACAGGGTCTTAGTGTAGGGCTTATTTTTGTAGCTTTATGATTCTTTTTGTATAGAACTCTCATATTTTGATTATGTATCAGCTTCCGCTTTTGTATATGTAATCTTGGGAATTGTAATTATCTTTTATATCTCTTAGTTGATCAGAATAGTAATGTAATGCTTCTGTTATATTAATGCATGATCAACTTATTATATGAATGGTGTTGTAAAGTTTTAAATTATCCTGTATTTCGTTATGTATGTTTATGTATGAATGTATGCGTTTTCTTTATCTGTGTGGTGGCACCTTTACTCATACGGCATGTAACACCCCAAAACCACCCCAGTAGTTTGAGCCTGTCCGTGTCTGTATGTGTTACATGTATGTGTTTAATTGGATTATTTATGTAATTTATGTATATTAGTTGAGAAGAGGAGATAGGCTAGTGTAGGGTATAAGTGAGTGTATGAAAATTTAAGTGTGAGTAAGAGAAAGCTTAGTGTACATATTAGTGTATGGGATTAGGATATGAGCAAAGGATAAGTTAATGTGTATAGTAAAGTATGGGAGTAGGGTGTGATGTGGGGGCAAGTGTCTTAAGGAGAGATTGACAAGTGGCAAAGGGGATAAGTGGGCATTTATTGGGTTGGTGAAGAGAGAGAAAAGGGCAGCCTTTCCCTTGATTTCCCGTTCCCCTCCTCCTTTTCACGCCATTTCCTTCTTCTTCTTCTTCCTTCTCCTTTGTTCTTCCTTTTCTTTACATAATCTTGCTCCCACTTCCTTAGTTGAGTAATTAGAGTTGATTAGCTTGTGGATTTTGGAAGCTTAAAGGTGAGTTGGGGTTATGGGTGTTTTAGATTCTTCTTCTTCCTCTTCTCTAGGTTTTATAATTATATATGTATGTTTGGGTAGTTGTAAAATTGATCTTGATTATTATGGGTTTGTGGTTCAGAGGAGACTCCTAGACCTGATAAAGGGAAAGGAATTGCTAGCGGGAGAGGAGCTCGCGAATAGGAGCTAAGGAGAGAAGGTTTGGGAATGTTCATCTTTATTGTGTATTTATGATTTGAGTTTGATAATTGTGGTTTTGCTTTGATTGGGTTTATGAGTGGTGTTATTATAGCTTGAATGGAAATTTGTGTGATATGTGATGTGAAAGAATGAATATTGTTGAAGGAATTGTGAGAAACTATATGAATATCTGTAATTGGTGTTATAATTGCTGTTTTGGAATTTCTTAGAAGTGGACATGTAATTGACTTGATTTAATTGAGATAAATGGTGTTAAAGCTGGGTTTTTATTTATGTTATGAGTTGTGAATGCTTGCGTTGCTTAATTTTGAGGTTTGGAATCAATTTTGGAAGTTTGAACGTAATTTGTGTAAGTTTTCTGCAGAATTTGGGCGTAAGAGCTGAAAAACCCGTGTCTGTCGCGATCGCGACACTGTCGCGAGCGCGACAGAGCGCGGAGGTTTTGGTCCTCGCACCGGCGCGAGAAGTGTCGCGTCGAGAACTCGAGGGAACTCTCTGTCGCGAGCGCGACATTCGTCGCGAGCGCGACATTCGTCGCGAGCGCGACAGAGTGCTCAACCTCCGAGCGTTTACTAGGCTCCCCTCTGTCGCGAGGGCGCGGTGGTCGCGAGCGCGATGGACTTGGACAGTTACCTTCTGTCGCGAGCGCGACAACCGTCGCGAGCGCGACAGAGAGTGGCGCCTTCGCCCTCTCGCGAGCGCGAAACTCTCTCGCGAGCGCGAAACTCTCTCGCGACCGCGAGACTCGGCGGTGAGTTATGTTTGGTCTCTGTCGCGAGCGCGACAGGCGCAGCTTCCAAACTTGATTTCTTTTCCTTTTTGCTTAATGACTTAATTTCTTTTGCATGCAGTTTTCATGAATCTTTGATTTTCTTTTTGCACGAATAATTTATATGTAAATGTGATAAGATTTTGCATAACCTGCTAATGTCGGATAAGTGGATAGTTAGGCATGCCTAATAGAGTTATGTGCCGCTGCAGCTATGTGTACGACTTTGGACCCTGATCAGGTCCCCGATCGGATCCTCGCGATCCTTCTGTCTGAATCTTTCTTAAGATTCTATGTGAAAACAATTTGGAATAACATATAAAGAATGATTCGATACCTTCGGGTATCTATGTGTCCATAATAAGATATTGATACTCTTAAGTATCTATGTGTACTCGTTATCCACTCGTTATGATTAAGCAGGTGTCATTGTGTTTTGTACAAGAATCTTTGGATGAGAATACAAATATCTGAATTAATTATGTATGATTATATGCTCATAATTGTATTGTTTGCATGTGTTTTCTGTTACCGTCACTGTGAGTGGCGGTCATGCATTGTGTATTTCCCCACTAAGCGATTTCGCTTAGCACGGGTGTTTATCCGTGCAGGTGTGGAAGGTTTTCGATTGCCTCGGGTTGGGCGTGTCGCATCGGGAAGGCCAACGCAACTAGAGATCGGGAGTGTTATAGTATAGGCTTTCCTTTATTTTGTAATGAATGTAATATTTTGTTAGCCCTTTTGAACAATGTATCTTGGGCTTTTGTATATTCGTTCTTCTTTTTGTAAATTGATGTAAGATGTAAAGACCTCTTTGTATATTAATAAAAGTATCCATTTTGTCCTGTGTCCCTCTTCTGTCTTTTAAAGTTTTCATTTATACTGGATATGTGATTCTGTTTGTGATGTTTGCATGTTTGTACTAGTGGGGTGTGACACTCCTATCTATCTTGGGTCCTTCTCGCTCTAATCGAGTAGAAGTATCCATAATATAGGTTGGGGTGTGAGATTAGGAGAAAAGGCTCAAAGAAGAAAGTCCGCAAGAGGTGGCTCTTCTTCAGGTAAGAGGCCGAGGGAATCGCAAGGAAACTTTGCTGATGAATCTACAGCTAGTCCGGCCCCTAGAGGGAGAAGACAGGGTTCTTCTAAGGGAGCGGGTTTAGGTAGAGGAGATAGTGCACCCCGATGTACCCATTGTAACAAGCAACATTGGGGTGAGTGTCGATGGTTAACGGGAGGCTGTTTCAGATGTGGTTCCACGGACCATTTACTTGCAAATTGTCCGAACCGATTTGGAGATCCTTCGGGACAACAGGAAGGGAGTCGAGCTGGATCTAATATACCCCAAGGAAGTCGTAATCGGGGTAGAGGAAGGAGTCGAGGTGGACGGCCTCGAGAGAGAGAAGCCTCAGAATCAGTAGATCGCCCTGTGCCATCGTCTGGTAGGGCCTATGCTATGAAGGCCCGAGAGGAACAGAATGCTCCTGAAGTGATTGCCGGTAAGTTCTCTTTGCTTGATTCTGAAGTTTATGTTTTGATTGACCCGGGCTCTACCCATTCTTATGTGTGTTCTGGTAAGTTGTGGGATAGTTTGGGTAGTGAGGAGAAGATGGAATATGAAATTTGTGTATCCAGTCCGTTGGGTCAGAGTATTATGGTTAATCGGGTGTGTCGGAAGTGTCCTTTAAAGATTCAGGGTACAGAGTTTGTAGTGGATTTGATTTGTTTGCCATTCCATGAGTTTGATATTATTCTGGGAATGGATTGGTTGGATAAGCATCGCGCAGTAGTGGACTGTCATAGGAAAGTCATGGTTTTGAAGGATAAAGATCAAATGCCTGTTGTGGTAAAGGGAATTGAAAGTAGTTCTTTGCATAATGTGGTATCAGCTATGGAAGCCAGAAGATTTATCAGGAAGGGATGTGAAGCGTTTCTGGCTGTGGTCTTAGATTCTCGGAGAGGTCAAGTTAAGATTCAAGACATTCCGGTTGTAAGAGATTTTGTAGATGTTTTTCCGGAAGAATTACCGGGACTACCTTCGGAGAGAGAAGTTGAACTGTCAGTAGAGATTTTGCCGGGGACAGCTCCGATTTCTAAGGCTCCTTACAGAATGGCTCCAGTGGATTTGAAAGAATTAAAGAGTCAGTTACAGGAGTTGTTGGATAAAGGGTTCATCCGGCCTAGTGTGTCACCATGGGGTGCTCCAGTACTATTTGTTAAGAAGAAAGATGGGACCCTTCGGATGTGTATGGATTATCGACAGCTTAACAAAGTGACTATCAAGAATAAGTATCCATTGCCAAGGATTGAAGACCTTTTTGATCAATTGAGAGGAGCTGGGGTATTCTCTAAGATAGATTTGAGGTCAGGCTATTACCAGTTAGGGGTTAAGGAAGCAGATGTGGCGAAGACGGCTTTTCGGACGCGTTATGGTCATTATGAATTTCTAGTGATGCCTTTTGGTTTGACCAACGCGCCTGCAGCCTTTATGGATCTGATGAATCCAGTTTTCCGACCGTATTTGGACAAGTTTGTTGTGGTATTTATTGATGACATTTTGGTGTACTCTAGAAATCGAAAGGAACATGAGGAGCATCTTAGATTAGTATTGCAAATGTTAAGAGATCATCAGCTGTATGCGAAACCCAGTAAGTGCGAGTTTTGGTTGAAAGAAGTGGCCTTTCTTGGACATGTGGTGTCAGCGGAAGGTGTGCGTGTTGATCCAAGTAAAATTGAAGCAATTGTTAATTGGATGCCTCCGAAGAATGTGCCAGAAGTAAGAAGTTTTCTGGGGTTAGCAGGGTATTACCGACGGTTTGTTCAGGGGTTTTCAGTGTTAGCATCTCCTTTGACCAAGCTACTTCGGAAGGATGTCAAGTTTGTATGGACTGAAAAGTGTCAAGCCAGTTTTGATCAGTTAAAAGAGTTATTGGTTAAAGCTCCTGTGCTCACACAGCCAGTTTCGGGTAAAGAGTACACTATGTACAGTGATGCTTCGGGTATTGGCTTAGGTTGTGTTCTGATGTAAGGGAATAAAGTAGTAGCTTATGCATCGAGACAGTTGAAGCCTCATGAGCGGAATTACCCGACTCACGATTTAGAGTTGGCAGCGGTAGTGTTTGCGCTTAAGGTTTGGCGACACTACTTGTATGGGGAGACGTGCAGAATTTTTACCGATCACAAGAGTCTTAAGTATTTGTTAACACAGAAGGAGTTAAATTTGAGATAGCGGAGATGGTTAGAGCTATTCAAAGATTATGATTGTATCATTGACTATCATCCGGGTAAAGCTAATGTGGTGGCGGATGCTCTTAGTAGGAAGTCTTTGTCTGCGTTACTGGCTAGTCGAGGCAGATGGAGATTTGATTCTGAAGGTGCTCTGATTGCTCAACTTAAAGTTAAACCAAGTTTGAGATCAGAAATTACAAAGGCTCAGTTAGATGATCATGTACTTCAGCGTGTGTGTCAAGCAGTGAAAGAAGGCAAATGCACTGAATACTCGTTAGACAGTGAAGGAGTATTGAGGCACGGTAATCGGTTATGTGTACCTAATGTGGGTGAGTTAAGAAAGAAGCTGTTGCAAGAAGCTCATTCATCAGTTTTCACTATGCATCCTGGTGGTGATAAGATGTATCAAGATCTGAAGCAATTTTATTGGTGGCCGGGAATGAAAAGAGAGATAACAGAATTTGTTTCAAGGTGTCTTACTTGTCAGCAAGTGAAAACTGAGCATCAAGTGCCATCGGGATTGCTTCATCCCTTACCCATTCCTCAATGGAAGTGGGATGACATCACGATGGATTTTGTATCTGGTCTTCCTATGACTCAGCGTAAGCATGATTCTGTTTGGGTTATAGTGGATCGTTTGTCGAAGTCTGCACATTTTCTACCAGTGCGAGTGGATTATTCGATGGACAAGTTGGCGGAACTTTATGTGGATGAGATAGTTCGATTGCATGGGATTCCGTTATCCATTGTATCAGACCGAGATTCCCGTTTTACATCCAAGTTTTGGAAAGAACTTCAGGTAGCCTTGGGAACACGGTTAAATTTCAGCACTGCTTTCCATCCGCAGACTGATGGTCAGTCTGAGAGGGTTATTCAGGTTTTGGAAGATATGCTCCGAGGTTGTGCTTTAGAGTTTTCAGGAAGCTGGGATCGGTATGTGTCTTTGATGGAATTCGCGTATAATAACAGCTATCAGGTAAGTATTGGTATGGCTCCTTATGAAGCACTGTATGGACGGAAATGTAGAACACCAGTATGTTGGACTGAACTGTCAGAAAAAGCTATGATAGGTCCGGATATAGTGCGGGATACCGAAGAGAAGGTGAGGGTTGTGCAACAGAACTTGAAGGCAGCTAAGGACCGACAACGTTCTTATACTAATCTGAAGCGTCGGGACATTCAGTATGAAGTAGGTGATAAAGTTTTCTTCAAAGTGTCACCGTGGCGAAAGGTTCTCCGTTTTGGAAAGAAAGGCAAGCTAAGTCCACGATTTATTGGACCCTATGAGATCCTAAGGAAAGTAAGTCCAGTAGCATATCAATTAGCGTTGCCTTTGGAGTTGGCTAGGTTACATGATGTTTTCCATGTGTCTATGCTTCGGAGATATCGGTCAGATCCTTCGCATGTGTTACCAGTGCAAGATATTCGGATTCAGTCAGACTTTTCTTTTGATGAAGAACCGAAAAGGATTTTGGATAGGGAAATCAGACAGCTTCGGAATAAGCAGATACCGTTATTCAAAGTTTTATGGCAGCATCACGGTATTGAAGAAGCTACATGGGAACCAGAAGAAGCTATGAGATTGCAATACCCTCAGTTGTTTGAAGTAGGTAAGAATTTCGAGGACGAAATTCTGTTAAGTGGGGGATTATTGTAACACCCCAAAACCACCCCAGTAGTTTGAGCCTGTCCGTGTCTGTATGTGTGTGTTTGTATGTGTTACATGTATGTGTTTAATTGGATTATTTATGTAATTTATGTATATTAGTTGAGAAGAGGAGATAGGCTAGTGTAGGGTATAAGTGAGTGTATGAAAATTTAAATGTGAGTAAGAGAAAGCTTAGTGTACATATTAGTGTATGGGATTAGGATATGAGCAAAGGATAAGTTAATGTGTATAGTAAAGTATGGGAGTAGGGTGTGATGTGGGGGCAAGTGTCTTAAGGAGAGATTGACAAGTGGCAAAGGGGATAAGTGGGCATTTATTGGGTTGGTGAAGAGAGAGAAAAGGGCAGCCTTTCCCTTGATTTCCCGTTCCCCTCCTCCTTTTCACGCCATTTCCTTCTTCTTCTTCTTCCTTCTCCTTTGTTCTTCCTTTTCTTTACATAATCTTGCTCCCACTTCCTTAGTTGAGTAATTAGAGTTGATTAGCTTGTGGATTTTGGAAGCTTAAAGGTGAGTTGGGGTTATGGGTGTTTTAGATTCTTCTTCTTCCTCTTCTCTAGGTTTTATAATTATATATGTATGTTTGGGTAGTTGTAAAATTGATCTTGATTGTTATGGGTTTGTGGTTCAGAGGAGACTCCTAGACCTGATAAAGGGAAAGGAATTGCTAGCGGGAGCGGAGCTCGCGAATAGGAGCTAAGGAGAGAAGGTTTGGGAATGTTCATCTTTATTATGTATTTATGATTTGAGTTTGATAATTGTGGTTTTGCTTTGATTGGGTTTATGAGTGGTGTTATTATAGCTTGAATGGAAATTTGTGTGATATGTGATGTGAAAGAATGAATATTGTTGAAGGAATTGTGAGAAACTATATGAATATCTGTAATTGGTGTTATAATTGCTGTTTTGGAATTTCTTAGAAGTGGACATGTAATTGACTTGATTTAATTGAGATAAATGGTGTTAAAGCTGGGTTTTTATTTATGTTATGAGTTGTGAATGCTTGCGTTGCTTAATTTTGAGGTTTGGAATCAATTTTGGAAGTTTGAACGTAATTTGTGTAAGTTTTCTGCAGAATTTGGGCGTAAGAGCTGAAAAACCCGTGTCTGTCGCGATCGCGACACTGTCGCGAGCGCGACAGAGCGCGGAGGTTTTGGTCCTCGCACCGGCGCGAGAAGTGTCGCGCCGAGAACTCGAGGGAACTCTCTGTCGCGAGCGCGACATTCGTCGCGAGCGCGACAGAGTGCTCAACCTCCGAGCGTTTACTAGGCTCCCCTCTGTCGCGAGGGCGCGGTGGTCGCGAGCGCGATGGACTTGGACAATTACCTTCTGTCGCGAGCGCGACAACCGTCGCGAGCGCGACAGAGAGTGGCGCCTTCGCCCTCTCGCGAGCGCGAAACTCTCTCGCGACCGCGAGACTCGGCGGGGAGTTATGTTTGGTCTCTGTCGCGAGCGCGACAGGCGCAGCTTCCAAACTTGATTTCTTTTCCTTTTTGCTTAATGACTTAATTTCTTTTGCATGCAGTTTTCATGAATCTTTGATTTTCTTTTTGCACGAATAATATATATGTAAATGTGATAAGATTTTGCATAACCTGCTAATGTCGGATAAGTGGATAGTTAGGCATGCCTAATAGAGTTATGTGCCGCTGCAGCTATGTGTACGACTTTGGACCCTGATCAGGTCCCCGATCGGATCCTCGCGATCCTTCTGTCTGAATCTTTCTTAAGATTCTATGTGAAAACAATTTGGAATAACATATAAAGAATGATTCGATACCTTCGGGTATCTATGTGTCCATAATAAGATATTGATACTCTTAAGTATCTATGTGTACTCGTTATCCACTCGTTATGATTAAGCAGGTGTCATTGTGTTTTGTACAAGAATCTTTGGATGAGAATACAAATATCTGAATTAATTATGTATGATTATATGCTCATAATTGTATTGTTTTCATGTGTTTTCTGTTACCGTCACTGTGAGTGGCGGTCATGCATTGTGTATTTCCCCACTAAGCGATTTCGCTTAGCACGGGTGTTTATCCGTGCAGGTGTGGAAGGTTTTCGATTGCCTCGGGTTGGGCGTGTCGCATCGGGAAGGCCAATGCAACTAGAGATCGGGAGTGTTATAGTATAGGCTTTCCTTTATTTTGTAATGAATGTAATATTTTGTTGGCCCTTTTGAACAATGTATCTTGGGCTTTTGTATATTCGTTCTTCTTTTTGTAAATTGATGTAAGATGTAAAGACCTCTTTGTATATTAATAAAAGTATCCATTTTGTCCTGTGTCCCTCTTCTGTCTTTTAAAGTTTTCATTTATACTGGATCTGTGATTCTGTTTGTGATGTTTGCATGTTTGTACTAGTGGGGTGTGACACTCCTATCTATCTTGGGTCCTTCTCGCTCTAATCGAGTAGAAGTATCCATAATATAGGTCTTTTATTGTGACAGCCCGGGGGAAACCTCACGAGGGAACACATAGCCCCGATCTCTGACCGGGGGAAACCTCGGAGGGAACGCATAGCCCCAGACCGCACTCACAGAACTTTACACCCCCCTTGTGCATTTTTGCCTTCCGTGGGATTCGAACCAAGGACCTGTGGATAAGTACTTAATTCATAGAATACCACTACCATTAGGCTATATAATATAGGTCTTTTATTGTGACAGCCCGGGGGAAACCTCATGAGGGAACACATAGCCCCGATCTCTGACCGGGGGAAACCTCGGAGGGAACGCATAGCCCCAGACCGCACTCACAGAACTTTACACCCCCCTTGTGCATTTTTGCCTTCCGTGGGATTCGAACCAAGGACCTGGGGATAAGTACTTAATTCATAGAATACCACTACCATTAGGCTATGCACTCACAGAACTTTACACCCCCCTTGTGCATTTTTGCCTTCCGTGGGATTCGAACCAAGGACCTGGGGATAAGTACTTAATTCATAGAATACCACTACCATTAGGCTATATTAGCCTAATGGTAGTGGTATTCTATGAATTAAGTACTTATCCCCAGGTCCTTGGTTCGAATCCCACGGAAGGCAAAAATGCACAAGGGGGTGTAAAGTTCTGTGAGTGCGGTCTAGGGCTATGCGTTCCCTCCGAGGTTTCCCCCGGTCAGAGATCGGGGCTATGTGTTCCCTCGTGAGGTTTCCCCCGGGCTGTCACATGGCATCTCATTCCTTATCGGATGGGATCGCCTACGTATGGGTAAGGGGTGTTACAAGTTGTGGTATCAGAGCTCCGGTTTAGGCATTTCTGGGTGATTGTTTATATGATGCTATGTGTGCATATGTCTATGTCTAGGGCTGTGTTGGCTGATGTGGTTGTCCTCTTGTTTGTTAGATGAATTCTGATTCTGCTCACGGTGCGCTCGAGGAGTCCGCTGAAAGTGTGAACCCTCCAGCGGTAGATCCGTTTGTCTCTATTTCGGTATCGGCTCAACGTGCTAGGGTTCAGCCCGAGGCCGCTGCCATGCCTTTTGAGGCGATGCTCAGATTGCATCAGGACATGGCTCGGGTTTTAGAAAGGGTGACTGCCCCGAAAGCTCTGATAGTGAGTCTGAGAAGAGCTGGTGTGGAAGATTTTTATGGGACCGGACTTGATGAATCTGAGTTAGCCGAGAGGTGGCTGGTTAAGGTTAAGAGAGCTCTTAGGGAAGTCAGGTGTCCTCCCGATCAGCAAGCTGAGTGTGCAGTAGCTTTGCTTCAAGGTCCAGCATACGAATGGTGGGAGTTGGTAAGTAGGCAACCTCAGATGCCTGATCCTTTGACATGGGATTTCTTTGATGAGCAGTTTACTAGGAAGTATGTGACTCAAGCATATAAGGACGCAAGGTGGGTGCAGTTTCTGAGTTTGAGGCAAAGGGCCTTGTCGGTTGCGGATTATGAGAAGGAGTTTAACCGGTTGTCTCGTTATGCTCCGCGTGGGGTTATGACGGATGATTTCAGATGCAAGCACTTTGAAGCAGGGTTGAATGATTATTTGAAGATTGCTTTAGTTTCTTTGATGTGTATGCTAGGAGTACATTATTATCAGATTGCTGAGGCTGTTGTGAGGGCAGAGAAGGCGAAAACTTTGATTAGAGAGAGAGCTCAGCGCAGGAGTTCTGCTAGAGGTGGTGTTTCCTCATCTTCGGGTAAGAGGTCTAGGAACCCGCAAGATGATCCTGCAGCTGGTTCGGCTACCAGAGAGAGAAGGTAAGGGTCAACTGCAGTATCTGGTTCTGGTAGAGGTGGCCGGTCTGATGCTGCACCTGTTTGTTCGAACTGTAGTAAAGCTCACTGGGGTGAGTGTAGGTGGCTTACCGGTGGGTGTTTCAGGTGTGGGAGCACCGAGCACCGTGTGGCTAATTGTCCTCAGATGGGTGAAGATTCGGGTCCTCAGGGAGGAGCTAGCAGAGTTGGGTCGAATGCTTCTCAGGCTGCGAGAGGTAGAGGTAGAGGTAGAGGTCGAGGCGGTCGATCTAGAGAAGGAGCTGGTTTTGAGACAGTTGAGCGTCCTCCCCCAATGGCCACTAGAGCATATGCAGTTAGAGCCAGAGAGGAGCAGGATGCCCCCGATGTGATTGCTGGTAAGTTCCTACTCCATGACACTGAATTATATGCTCTAATAGATCCTGGTTCCACACACTCATATTTGTGCACGCATAAGATTATTGATAAGTTGCATGTGGTAGAACAGCTAGACTATGAGATATGTGTGACCAATCCATTAGGGCATAGTGTCAGTGTGAGTAGAGTTTATAGGAATTGTCCGTTGATGGTTGAGGGTGTTGAGTTCCCTGTGGATTTGATAGAGTTACCCTTCAGAGAGTATGATTTGATTTTGGGTATGGATTGGTTGAGCAAGTGTAGAGCTGTGGTTGATTGTCATAGGAAGACTTTCGTGCTTCGGGATAGGAACCGAGCTCCAATATTTGTTAGAGGTTTGGGTGCGAGTTCCGTGCACAATGTGATTTCTGCGATTCAAGCCAAGAGGTTTTTGAGAAAAGGTTGTGAGGCTTTTCTGGCTGTGGTTTTGGATTCCAGGAGGGATCAAGTTAGGATTGAGGACATCCCTATTGTCCAAGGTTTAATGATGTTTTTCCGAGTGACTTGCCGGGTTTGCCTCCGGAGAGAGAAGTTGAGCTAGCCATAGAGATTATGTCGGGTATCACACCGGTATCGAAAGCACCTTATCGGATGGCTCCTGTGGAGTTGAGAGAACTTAAAACTCAACTGCAAGAGCTATTGGATAAGGGGTTCATTCGACCCAGCATATCTCCTTGGGGAGCTCCAGTTCTGTTTGTTAAGAAGAAGGATGGATCTTTGAGGATGTGTATTGACTACAGGTAGATTAATAAGGTCACAGTGAAGAATAAGTATCCGTTGCCCACAGTTGAGGATTTGTTTGATCAGCTTTGAGGTGCGAGTGTGTTTTCCAAGATAGATCTTCTGTCTGGGTATTATCAGCTTCGTGTTAAGGACGACGATGTAGTTAAGACTGCATTCCGTACTCGGTATGGCCACTATGAGTTCCTTGTTATGCCGTTTGGGTTGACTAATGCTCCAGCGGCATTCATGGATTTGATGAATAGAGTGTTCAGGCCATACTTAGACCGGTTTGTAGTGGTGTTTATAGACGATATTTTGGTATTTTCCAAGGATCAGGCCGAGCATGAAGAGCATCTTCGGTTAGTTTTGCAAATTTTGAGAGAGCATCGGTTGTTTGCTAAGTTGAGTAAGAGTGATTTTTGGCTTCGAGAAGTGTCGTTTTTGGGCCTTATAGTTTCAGCTAAGGGTATCCAAGTGGATCCAGCCAAGATTGAGGCGATAGTGGATTGGAAAGCGCCTAGGAATGTCCAGGAAGTGAGGAGTTTCCTTGGTTTGGCGGGTTACTACCGTCGGTTCGTTAAGGGTTTTTCAGTGATAGCTGCTCCGATGACCAGGTTATTGAGAAAAGGAGTTAAGTTCGAATGATCGGATAGGTGTCAAGCCTGTTTTGAGAGGTTGAAGCAGTTGTTAGTTGAAGCTCCTATACTAACTCAACCCACCTCGTGTAAGGAGTTTATTATGTATAGTGATGCTTCAGGTGTTGGTTTGGGATGTGTTCTGATACAGGAAGGTAAGGTTATGGCTTATGCTTCCCGACAATTGAAGCCGCATGAAAGGAATTATCCGACGCATGATCTTGAGTTAGCCGCGGTTGTCTTCGCTTTGAAAATTTGGCGTCATTATCTCTACGGGGAGAAGTGCAGGATCTTTACGGACCACAAGAGTTTGAAGTATTTTCTGACTCAGAAGGAACTGAATATGAGGCAACGTCGTTGGCTTGAGCTGTTTAAGGACTACGATTGCATTGTTGATTACCATCCGGGTAAGGCCAATGTAGTTGCAGATGCTTCGAGTAGGAAGTCAGTTTCTGCCTTGTTTTTGAGACGGTTCAGATAGAGGTTTGGTTCAGATGGGGCTTTGATAGCTCAGTTGAGGGTCAAGCCTACTTTAAGACAGCGGATAGTTGATGCTCAGAAGGTTGATGAGAAGCTTCAGCGGATTGTGCAAGAAGTCAGTTTGGGCAAGCAGTCAGAGTTTTTGGTTCAGGATGGGGTTCTCCTATTTGGAAATCATTTGTGTGTATCGGATAGTGAAGAGTTAAGAAGACAGATTTTGGATGAGGCACATAGTTCAGTTTTCACCATGCATCCTGGCAGTGTGAAGATGTATCGGGATTTGAAGCAGTTCTTTTGGTGGTCTGGTATGAAGAGGGACATAGTGGAATTTGTATCCAAGTGCCTGACTTATCAACAGGTCAAGGCTGAGCACCAGGTTCCTTCTGGATTGCTTATGCCTTTGTCCATTCCAGAGTGGAAGTGGGATGACATCGCCATGGATTTTGTTTCCGGATTGCCTTTGACACAGAGAAAGCATGATTCTGTTTGGGTTGTTGTGGATCGACTCACGAAGTCTGCTCACTTTTTGCCAGTTAAGATGGATTATCCGATGCATAGATTGGCCAGTATTTATGTGGATGAGATAGTTCTGTTGCATGGAGTGCCTTTGTCCATAGATTCGGATAGGGATCCAAGGTTCACGTCCAAGTTCTGGAAAGAATTGCAGCGAGCTTTGGGTACCAAGCTGAAGTTCAGTACAGCATTTCATCATCAGACTGATGGTCAGTCCGAGCGTGTGATTCAGATCTTAGAGGATATGATGAGGGCTTGTGTTTTAGACTTTTCGAGTAGTTGGGACAAGTATGTATCATTGATGGAGTTTGCTTACAACAACAGTTTCCAGTCGAGCATTGGTATGACACCGTATGAGGCTCTGTATGGACGTCAGTGTAGGACTCCGGTTTGTTGGACAGAGGTGTCTGAGAGGTCAGTGATTGGGCCAGATTTGGTTAGAGATACAGAAGAAAAGATTAGAGTTGTGCAGCGGAATCTGAAGGTGGCCAAGGATAGACAGAAGTCTTATGCCAATCTAAAAAGGAAGGATATGCAGTTTGAAGTTGGGGACAAGGTTTTTCTTAAAGTATCTCCTTGGAGAAAAGTACTTCGCTTTGGAAAGAAGGGAAAGCTTAGTCCTCGCTTCATTAGTCCGTATGAGGTTTTAGCAAGAGTTGGTCCAGTGGCTTACAGGTTGGCTTTGCCGATGGAATTATCGAAGCTACATGATGTGTTTCACATTTCGATGCTCCGTCGGTATAGATCGGATCCTTCCCATGTGTTGTCAGTTCAAGAAGTTCAGGTGCTGTCAGATTTTTCCTACGATGAGGAGCCTAGAGCTATCCTAGCTCGGGAAGTAAGACAGTTGAGGAATAAGCAGATCCCTTTGGTCAAGGTTTTGTGGAATCACCATGGGGTTGAGGAAGCAACTTGGGAACCGGAGGAGTCGATGAGATTGCAGTACCCGCAATTGTTCAGTTCAGGTGATAATTTCGAGGACGAAATTCCTGTTAGTAGGGGAGAGTTATCACACCCCGTTTGCCCCCTAGTTGAATGAGCCATATATGTATGTGTGTGCAATTGCATGAGTTTTGTATCATGATGGCATTTTGGTAATCTTGCATGTTTTAAGAGTTTTGCTAGCATGTGGGTGCATGCATGGTGCCATGGTGTGAGTTAGTTGGGTTAGTTTTGTGTGTGCTCAAGCGCACCATTGTAGTGTGTGTTCATGAGAGTTTCATCATGTGTGGTTGAGTGCACCATAGTAGGATATGCACTAGTGGGATTGTTTTAGTATGTGGTCATGCATATGGTTATAAGGTGTGTTTAGGGAGTTGCACTTGTGTGTGTTGCTCACACATGAGTAGGGTATGTTTAGTTGAGAGAATCTTGTGTGTGTGTAACCTAAGCATCTAGGGTGTGAGTGGCCAAATCCCACTAATTGGAGATTGACACTTGTCTTAGGTTAAGAAAAGAAAAAGGAAAAGAAAGGAAAAAGGGGAATTCAGATTTTCATTTTTGTGTTTCCCGTTCATCACCGCCCCTTTCTCCTCTTCTTCTCCTTCTCCTTCTCTTTTGAACCTTAGTTGAGATTCAAGGGTTACTAGTGGGGTTTGATCATCTCTTAGTGTTCATTGGTAAGTTTTATGCATTCATTTTGCTTTTGTTTCAATTTTTCCCATCTTCTATTTTCTAGTTTTGGAATTGGAGTTGGGGTTGATTGGATTTTGTTTGGTTTGTATGTTTTGGTTGGGTTTCCTAGTTGAGCCTCCTCGGGATCCTAAAGGCAAGGAAGTTGTTGGATCTAGTGGAACTAAGCACTAGGAGCTAAGGATTTTGAAGGTTTGGGAACTTTCTTACTTTTGCATGAGAAATGTTCATGTATGTGTTTTGATGATTTCTTGGAATTTGATTGTTAGGTGTTCTGTATCTTGATGTATATGATATGGGTATTTGCTTTGAAGTGTGAATCTTGTAAAAGCATGAGTTGATTATGGTAATTTTGGAATTGATGTGGTTTGATGCATAAATTGGGTTTTTGATTGATTCTTGAAATTGAATGTGTAAATTAATGGATTGTATGAAGCTTATTATTAATAAATGTTGTATTATGGTTGTTAATATCAATGAGTGGCGGGAATTGAGGTAAGTAACATTTGATTGAGATTTGTGTGGTTGGTTGAGGATTTGGAAGAAGAAAATCTGCAGAATTTCTGTAGATTTTCGAAGTCCCGATGCTGTCGCGATCGCGACAGAGAGCGGTGTTGGGAGCTTTGCTGTCCCGAGCACGCAATGCCGTCGCGAGCCCGTGACAACCGAAGCAATGTGTACCCTCTGTCGCGATCGCGACAGAGTGTAGTTTTGGCCAAGTGCTATCGCGAGCACGCGATCCGTCGCGAGCCCGCGACAGCATCAATTGTCCTCTGTCGCGAGCGCGACAGAGCCTGGCTCTTCCGTCCTCCTCGCGGTCACGAAGTCCGTTGCGCGCACGCAGCGAAGAGACTCCGGTCTCTGTCGCGAGCACGACAGTTCTTTACATGCTAATTGAGTTCTCTTCTTTGCGTGAGGTTTGAACTCCCATTTCTTTTGACAGTTATGAGAATTATGCTTGGTATTTTATGAACATGGAAATATGATATGATTATATACATATACGATGATGATTTTGGAAATTATGAAATGGATTGAATGGTTTATGTATGACCTACTAGAGTCTAGTCAGTGGATAGTTAGGCATGCCTAATAGAGTCTTTGCTGCAGCTTCTGTTTTACGTTCGGACCCTGATTAGATCCCCGTTTGGTTCCTCGCGAACTTCTGTAATGTGTTTGGATCTTGTTTAAGGTCCTTCTGGAAATATTTGTGAATGAAAAGTTAAAATGGTTCTTCGTATTCGGTTGGTACCCGTAAAGTACTTTCTGTTCACTCGTTATCCACTACCTTGAGTCAGCAGGTGTTTCAATGCTTATAGTGCTGGTATGAATTGTTATATGAGAAAACATATGTTTTACCCTCATGGATTCAATGATGAAAAGTAAAATCTGCTATGAGAATATTATTATTGTTTTGAACCTTCTGATGAATGGCTATATGTATGTACGCATGTGAACTGCCTTGACGATCGTTGTGAATGGTTGTCCTTATGCTATGTGTTTGTTTCCCCACTAAGCGTTTATCGCTTAGCACGGTGTGTTTACCCGTGCAGGTGCGGAAGGAATTTTGTCTTGGGAGAGTCGCCGCCATCGAAGCCAACACAGTAGGGTCTTAGTGTAGGGCTTATTTTTGTAGCTTTATGATTCTTTTTGTATAGAACTCTCATATTTTGATTATGTATCAGCTTCCGCTTTTGTATATGTAATCTTGGGAATTGTAATTATCTTTTATATCTCTCAGTTGATCAGAACAGTAATGTAATGCTTCTATTATATTAATGCATGATCAACTTATTCTATGAATGGTGTTTTAAAGTTTTAAATTATCCTGTATTTCGTTATGTATGTTTATGTATGAATGTATGCGTTTTCTGTATCTGTGTGGTGGCATCTTTACTCATACGACATCTCATTCCTTATCGGATGGGATCGCCTACGTATGGGTAAGGGGTGTTACAAGCTATTCCCAAATTACACACTTCACTAGTATGACCTTTTTTACCACAAGTGGTGCATCCATTTGGTGGACTTCCTCCCATACTTAGGCTATTAATCTTATGAGTTAAAGCCTCAACTTGGGCTTGCAATGCTACTACTGAATCAATTTGAATGTACCCCCTTAGCATTAGAAGAATTTGATTTCCTTACTCTTTAAGTTGGCCACATGTAATTATTGGACATCTCCTCTAGCAACTCAAATGCAGCTTTCGTTGTTTTCCTCATAAGAGAACCACCGACTGCAGCATCTATCGTCCCTCTAGTTGTGGGATTCACTCCATTGTAAAATGTTTGTATAAGTAACTCCCTTGGAAGGTTGTGATGTGGACAACTTCTCTGCAATTCTTTAAACCTTTCCCAAGCTTCATACAAAGATTCATTGTCATGTTGAACAAAAGTAGTGATATCCTTAATAATTTTTGCAGTTTTAGCTAGAGGAAAATATTTAGATAAAAATGCTTGAGCCAATTGGTCCCAAGTTGTAATAGATCCTCTAGTAAGTGAATTTAACTAAGCCTTTGCCTTATCCTTCAAGGTGAAAGGAAAAACCCTAAGCTTGATTGCATCCGCAGAAACTCCATTAATTTTGAAGGTATCACAAATTTTTAAAAAATTTGCAAAATGAGCATTTGGATCCTCATTTGCCAAACCATAAAATTGAATGCTATTTTGAATCATTTGTAAAAGAGATGGCTTAATTTTGAATTGATTTGCATTTACCGTTGGCCTTACCACCCCTTGTTGAGCCCCGCTCAACACTGGCGTAGCAAAATCCATTAACCTTGCTGGATTCTCTTCTTCAGCCATGATTAGTCTCCGAGTCTTATTCTTCTTCTTATTGGATTTACGATTACTTAAAATAAATCTTTCTATTTCTAGATTCAATGGTTCAAGTTCTTCTTGAGAACTCCTTGTATTAGGCATATACTTGAACTATCCAATCCTACAAGAACAAAACAAAATAAACAAACAAAACTAATTGAGTATTATAATTAAAAATTATAAATCAAGATTCATAATGGTAATAAATTTAATCATAACAGTTCCCCGGTAACGGCACCAAAAACTTGTTAGGTGCTAAAAATGCTAACTCCACAAGTGCACGGTTAATCGCTCATAGTACTTAAGATGTCAATCCCACAAAGAATGTAGATTAAATATTACTCACTATTACTACTTGATTTTATCTTATTCATAATGTTTAATACTTTGTAAATCAATTCTATACTACTCGTGTCAAGCAAAATATTTAAACCTAGTTAAAAAATGATCAAAGAAGACAATGTAGATGATAAGAACTAATAATTATGAAACTTGATTCCAACTTTTAATTTTAATTATAATCTTATAAGCAAGCCAAATTGGAATAAAATTCCAATTCACTCTCTTGACATGAACTAGAGTGCCCAAAACTTGCAATTGCAATACTAATCCTTAACTCTCATTAATGAACTAGTTAATTCTAATTACATATTCTAAGATCAATCACCAACCTATAGCAATTATCATAACATACTGATCTCTCAAGCTATGCTTTGATAATGAATTTGTCACACCCCAACCTATACCAAGGAGACTTCCATATAAATTGGAGGAGAGGCCTCCATGGATAGATAGGAGTGTCACACCCCACTAGTACAAACAAGCAAACATTACATATATAGAGCGACATATCGGAGATAATTAAAAATTTCAATACAGAGAAGAATGATATTGAACAAAATGTATACTTTATTAATATACCAAAAGAAGGTCTTTACATATTACATCAGATTACAAAAAGAAACAATTTACAAAAGCCCAATATACACTGTTCAAGAGGGCTAACAAAACATTACATCTATTATAAAAAAAATAAAGGAAAGCCTATACTATAAAACTTCAGAACTTTAATTGCGTTGGCCTTCCCGATGCGACACGCCCAACCCGAGGCAATCGAAAACCTTCCACACCTGCACGGATAAACACCCGTGCTAAGCGAAATCGCTTAGTGGGGAAAACACAAAATGCATAACCGCCACTCACAGTGACAATGACAGAAAGCATATGATAACAATACAATTATGGGCATGTAATCATACATAGTTAATTCAGATATTGGCATTCACATTCAAGAATTCTTGTACAAAACACAATGACACCTGCTTAATCACAATGAGTGGATAACGAGTACATATAGATACTTGAGAGTATCGATATCGTCACATATACATATAGATACCCGAAGGTATCGAATCATTCTTTTTATTTTGTTTCCAAATTCTTATTACGTGGAATCTTAAGAAAGATTCAGATAGACGGATCGCGAGGATCCAATCGTGGGACCTGATCAGGGTCCAAGTCGTACATATAGCTGCAGCGGCACATAACTCTATTAGGCATGCCTAACTATCCACTTATCCGACACTAGCAGGTTATGCAAAATCTTATCACCTTTACATATATATTATTCGTGCAAAAAGATAATCAAAACTTAATACAAACTGCATGCAAAAGAAATTAAGTCATTAAGCAAAAAGGAAAAGAAATCAAGTTTGGAAGTCGCGCCTGTCGCGCTCGTGACAGAGACCAAAACACAACTACCCGTCGAGTCTCGCAGTCGCGAGAGAATCTCGCGCTCGCGAGAGGGCGAAGGCGTCACTCTCTGTCGCGCTCGCGACAGAGGAGAGCCCAGCAAACGCTCGGAGGTTGAGCGCTCTGTCGCGCTCGCGACAGGGAGTTCCCTCGAGCTCTCGGCGCAACGCTTCTCGCGCCGGCGCGAGGGCCAAAACCTCCGCGCTCTGTCGCGCTCGCGACAGTGTCGCGGTCGCGACAGACACGGGTTTTTCAGCTCTTACGCCCAAATTCTGCAGAAAACCTATACAAATCACATCCAAACTTCCAAAATTGATTCCAAACCTAAAAAATTAAGCAACGCAAGCATTCACAACTCGTAACATAAATAAAAACCCAGTTTTAACACCATTTATCTCAATCAAATCAAGCCAATTACATATCTAATTCTAAGAATTTCCAAAACAGCAATTTTGACAACAATTATAACTATTCACATAATTTCCCATAAATCCTTCAACAATATTCATTCTTTCACATCACGTATCACACAAATTTCGATTCAAGTTATAACAGCACAACTCATAAACCCAATCAAAACAAAAACACATTTATCAAACTCGAATCACAAAAATACACAAAAAGATGAACAATCCCAAACCTTCTCTCCTTAGCTCCTAATCGCGAGCTCCGCTTCCGCTAGCGATTCCTTTCCCTTTATCCGGTCTAGGAGTCTCCTCTGAACCACAAACCCATAACAATCAAGATCAATTTTACAACTACCCAAACATACATATATAATTATAAAACCTAGAGAAGAGGAAGAAGAAGAATCTAAAACACCCATAACCCCAACTCACCTTTAAGCTTCCAAAATCCACAAGCTAATCAACTCTAATTACTCAATTAAGGAAGTGGGAGCAAGATTATGTAAAGAAAAGGAAGAACAAAGGAAGAAGAAGAAAAGAAGAGAGTGTGGCGTGAGGGAAAGAGAAGAAGAACGGGAAACCACAAGGAAAGGGCTGATCTTTCTCTCTCTCTCCAAACTCATAAATGCTAGCCTATCCACTTTGCCACTTGTCAAACTCTCCAAAAGACACATGTCCTAAATCATACCCTACTCCCATGCTTTACTTTACATACTAATTTATCTCTTATTCACACTTTATTTCTATACACCCACTTATACTATATCCTAACTCCTCTTCTCAAATTAATATACATAAATTAAATAAATAATCCAATTAAACACATACATGTAACACTTACAAATACACACATACAGACACGGACAGGCTCAAACTACTGGGGTGGTTTTGGGGTGTTACAATACTCCCCCACTTAACAGAATTTCGTCCTCGAAATTCATACCTGTTCCGAATAACTGAGGGTATTGTAATCTCATAGCTTCCTCTGGTTCCCATGTAGCTTCTTCAATACCATGATGCTGCCATAGAACTTTAACTAACGGTATCTGTTTATTCCGAAGCTGTCTGATTTCTCTATCCAAAATCCTCTTCGGTTCTTCATCAAAAGAAAAGTCTGACTGAATCCGAATATCTTGCACTGGTAACACATGCGAAGGATCTGACCGATATCTCCTGAGCATAGATACATGAAAAACATCATGTAATCTAGCTAACTCCATAGGCAAATCCTGATACATCTTATCTCCACCAGGATGCATAGTGAAAACTGAGGAATGAGCTTCTTGCAACAGTTTCTTTCTTAACTCACCCACATTAGGTACACATAACCGATTACCGTGCCTCAACACTCCTTCACTGTCTAATAAGTACTCAGACTGCTTGCCCTCTTTCACTGCTTGACAAACACGCTGAAGCACATGATCATCTAACTGAGCCTTTGCAATTTCTGATCTCAAACTTGGCTTAACTTTAAGTTGAGCAATTAGAGCACCTTCAGAATCAAATCTCCATCTGCCTCGACTAGCCAGTAACGCAGACAAAGACTTCCTACTAAGAGCATCCGCCACCACATTAGCTTTACCCGGATGATAGTCAATGATACAATCATAATCCTTGAAAAGCTCTAACCATCTCCTCTGTCTCAAATTTAACTCCTTCTGAGTTAACAAATACTTGAGACTTTTGTGATCGGTGAAAATTCTGCACGTCTCTCCATACAAGTAGTGTCACCAAACTTTAAGCGCAAACACTACCGCTGCCAACTCCAAATCGTGAGTCGGGTAATTCCGCTCATGAGGCTTCAACTGTCTTGATGCATAAGCTACTACTTTATTCCCTTGCATCAAAACACAACCTAACCCAATTCCCGAAGCATCACTGTACATAGTGTATTCCTTACCCAAAACTGGCTGTGTGAGCACAGGAGCTTTAACCAACAATTCCTTTAAACGATCAAAACTGGCTTGGCACTTTTCAGTCCATACAAACTTGACATCCTTGCGAAGTAGCTTGGTCAAAGGGGATGCTAACACCGAGAACCCCTGAACAAACCGTCGGTAATACCCTGCTAATCCCAGAAAACTTCTTACTTCTGGCACATTCTTCGGAGGCATCCAATTAACAATTGCTTCAATCTTACTTGGATCAACCCGTATACCTTCCGCCGACACCACATGTCCAAGGAAATCTACTTCTTTCAACCAAAACTCACACTTACTGAGTTTTGCATACAACTGATGATCTCTTAACATTTGCAATACCAACTTAAGATGTTCCTTATGCTCTTTATGGTCTCTAGAGTACACCAAAATGTCATCAATAAATACAACAACAAACTTGTCCAAATACGGTCGGAAAACTCGGTTCATCAGATCCATAAAGGCTGCAGGCGCGTTGGTCAAACCAAAAGGCATCACTAAAAATTCATAATGACCATAACGCGTCCGAAAAGCCGTCTTAGCCACATCTGCTTCCTTAACCCCTATCTGGTAATAACCTGACCTCAAATCTATCTTAGAGAATACCCTAGCTCCTCTCAACTGATCAAAAAGATCTTCAATCCTTGGCAATGGATACGTATTCTTAATAGTCACTTTATTAAGCTGTCGATAGTCAATGCACATCCGAAGGGTTCCATCTTTCTTCTTAACAAACAGCACTGGAGCACCCCACGGTGACACACTAGGCCGAATGAATCCTTTATCCAATAACTCTTGCGACTGACTCTTTAATTCCTTCAATTCCACTGGGGCCATTCTGTAAGGAGCCTTAGAAATCGGAGCTGTACCTGGAACAATCTCTACTGACAATTCAACTTCTCTCTCGGGAGGTAATCCCGGTAATTCTTCTGGAAAAACATCTACAAAATCTCTTACAACCGAAATATCTTGAATCTTTACTTGACCTCTCCGAGAGTCCAAAACCACAGCTAAAAACGCCTCACATCCTTTCCTGATAAATCTTCTAGCTTCCATAGCTGAAACCACATTATGCAAAGAACTGCTTCCAATTCCCTTTACCACAACATGCATTTGATCTTTATCCCTCAAAACCATTACTTTCCTATGACAATCTACCACTGCACGGTGCTTATCCAACCAATCCATTCCCAAAATAATATCAAACTCATGGAATGGCAAACAAATCAGATCTACTACAAACTCGGTATCCTGAATCTTTAAAGGACACTTCCGACACACCCGATTAACCATAATACTCTGACCCAACGGACTGGATACACAAATCTCATATTCCATCTTCTCCTCACTACCCAAACTATCCCACAACTTACCAGAACACACATAAGAATGGGTAGAGCCCGGGTCAATCAAAACATAGACTTCAGAATCAAGCAAAGAGAAATTACCGGCAATCACTTCAGGAGCATTCTGTTCCTCTCGAGCCTTCATAGCATAAGCCCTACCAGATGATGGCACTGGACGATCTACTGATTCTGAGGCTTCTCTATCACGAGGCCGTCCACCTCGACCCCTTCCTCTACCCCGATTACGACTTCCTTGGGGTACATTAGATCCAGCTCGGCTCCCTTCCTGTTGTCCCGAAGAATCTCCAAATCGGTTCGGACAATTTGCAAGTAAATGGTCCGTAGAGCCACATTTAAAACAACCTCCTGTTAACCACCGACATTCACCCCAATGTTGTCTATTACAATGTGTACATCGGGGAGGACCATCTCCTCTACCTGAGCCCGCTCCCCTAGAAGAACCCTGTCTTCTCCCTCTAGGGGCCGGACTAGCTGTAGATTCATCAGCAAAGTTTCCATGCGATTCCCTCGATCTCTTGCTTGAAGAAGAGCCACCTCTTGCAGACTTCCTTCTTTGAGCCTTTTCTCTCAATATGTTCTCAGAACGCTCCGCCCTCAAGGCTGCTTGTACTAACTGATAATACCTTACATTTGGAGCCGACATCAATGAAATTAGCATCACCTTCAACGACTCATTCAAGCCTGCTTCAAAATGCTGACATCGAAACTCTTCTGTAAGGACACTTAGCGGCGCATATTTACTAAGCTTATTGAACTCATCCTCATACTCAGCCACAGACATTGTTCTTTGCTTAAGAGTGAGAAACTGTGCCCACTTAGCATCCTTATAAGCTTTGGTCACATACCGGTTCTGGAATTCATCCTCAAAGAACTCCCATGTTATCAGTTCAGGGACTTGCGGTTGACTAATCACCAACTTCCACCAATCATAGGCAGAACCTTGTAACAAAGACAAGGCACACTCCACTTCTTGCTCCGGCGGGCATCTTATCTCCTTAAGTACTCTGGATGTCTTTTCTAACCACATCTCTGCCTTGTTAGATTCATCTATACCAGTACCAAAGAAATCCTCTGCACCATGCTTTCTTAACCTTTCAATAGGTGCACTAGGTGCTGTTACTCTTTCAAGTACTCTTGTCATACTCTGAAGCATCGCTTCCATTGGTCCCAAAGGCACCTCAGGATACCCCCTAGGAGGTTGAGCCGGACCAGAAACTGAGGGATCCTGCTCTTGGGGATTTGGACTTTCCGCTGAACCCTCAAGCGATCCACGAGCGGACTCCATAACTACAAAACATAAACGCAGTGCGCATCAGGCCAACACAACTCTAACAACTAGCTAACACACTGAAACCGAGTAACATCTAAACCAATGGCTCTGATACCACCTAATGTCACACCCCAACCTATACCAAGGAGACTTCCATACAGATTGGAGGAGAGGCCTCCCTAGATAGAAAGGAGTGTCACACCCCACTAGTACAAACAAGCAAACATTACATATATAGAGCGACATATCGGAGATAATTAAAAACTTCAATACAGAGAAGAATGATATTGAACAAAATGTATACTTTATTAATATACCAAAAGAAGGTCTTTACATATTACATCAGATTACAAAAAGAAACAATTTACAAAAGCCCAATATACACTATTCAAGAGGGCTAACAAAACATTACATCTATTATAAAAAAAATAAAGGAAAGCCTATACTATAAAACTTCAGAACTCTAATTGCGTTGGCCTTCCCGATGCGACACGCCCAACCCGAGGCAATCGAAAACCTTCCACACCTGCACGGATAAACACCCGTGCTAAGCGAAATCGCTTAGTGGGGAAAACACAAAATGCATAACCGCCACTCACAGTGACGATGACAGAAAGCATATGATAACAATACAATTATGGGCATGTAATCATACATAGTTAATTCAGATATTGGCATTCACATTCAAGAATTCTTGTACAAAACACAATGACACCTGCTTAATCACAATGAGTGGATAACGAGTACATATAGATACTTGAGAGTATCGATATCGTCACATATACATATAGATACCCGAAGGTATCGAATCATTCTTTTTATTTTGTTTCCAAATTCTTATTACGTGGAATCTTAAGAAAGATTCAGATAGAGGGATCGCGAGGATCCAATCGTGGGACCTGATCAGGGTCCAAGTCGTACATATAGCTGCAGCGGCACATAACTCTATTAGGCATGCCTAACTATCCACTTATCCGACACTAGCAGGTTATGCAAAATCTTATCACCTTTACATATATATTATTCGTGCAAAAAGATAATCAAAACTTAATACAAACTGCTTGCAAAAGAAATTAAGTCATTAAGCAAAAAGGAAAAGAATTCAAGTTTGGAAGTCGCGCCTGTCGCGCTCGCGACAACTGTCACGCTCGCGACAGAGACCAAAACACAACTACCCGCCGAGTCTCGCGGTCGCGAGAGGGCGAAGGCGTCACTCTCTGTCGCGCTCGCGACAACCGTCGCGCTCGCGACAGAAGAGAGCCCAGCAAACGCTCGGAGGTTGAGCGCTCTGTCGCGCTCGCGACATATGTCGCGCTCGCGACAGGGAGTTCCCTCGAGCTCTCGGCGCGACGCTTCTCGCGCCAGCGCGAGGGCCAAAACCTCTGCGCTCTGTCGCGCTCGTGACAGTGTCGCGGTCGCGACAGACATGGGTTTTTCAGCTCTTACGCCCAAATTCTGCAGAAAACCTATACAAATCACATCCAAACTTCCAAAATTGATTCCAAACCTCAAAAATTAAGCAACACAAGCATTCACAACTCGTAACATAAATAAAAACCCAGTTTTAACACCATTTATCTCAATCAAATCAAGCTAATTACATATCTAATTCTAAGAATTTCCAAAACAGCAATTTTGACAATAATTATAACTATTCACATAATTTCCCATAAATCCTTCAACAATATTCATTCTTTCATATCACGTATCACACAAATTTCGATTCAAGTTATAACAACACAACTCATAAACCCAATCAAAACAAAAACACATTTATCAAACTCGAATCACAAAAATACACAAAAAGAGGAATAATCCCAAACCTTCTCTCCTTAGCTCTTAATCGCGAGCTCCGCTTCCGCTAGCGATTCCTTTCCCTTTATCTGGTCTAGGAGCCTCCTCTGAACCACAAACCCAAAACAATCAAGATCAATTTTACAACTACCCAAACATACATATATAATTATAAAACCTAGAGAAGAGGAAGAAGAAGAATCTAAAACACCCATAACCCCAACTCACCTTTAAGCTTCCAAAATCCACAAGCTAATCAACTCTAATTACTCAATTAAGGAAGTGGGAGCAAGATTATGTAAAGAAAAGGAAGAACAAAGGAAGAAGAAGAAAAGAAGAGAGTGTGGCGTGAGGGAAAGAGAAGAAGAACGGGAAACCACAAGGAAAGGGCTGATCTCTCTCTCTCTCTCCAAACTCATAAATGCTAGCCTATCCACTTTGCCACTTGTCAAACTCTCCAAAAGACACATGTCCTAAATCATACCCTACTCCCATGCTTTACTTTACATACTAATTTATCTCTTATTCACACTTTATTTCTATACACCCACTTATACTATATCCTAACTCCTCTTCTCAAATTAATATACATAAATTAAATAAATAATCCAATTAAACACATACATGTAACACTTACAAATACACACATACAGACACGGACAGGCTCAAACTACTGGGATGGTTTTGGGGTGTTACGGAATTTCTATTAGATGTAAGATAAAGTGAACCTCTCAATTCTACCTTAACTTATAGTGATAATGCAATAATACTAATAAAGAATTCTGCATTAAGAGATTAGTAACATAAATTGAAGTAGAAAATAACAATAATATGATTCAAGATTATTAAATAACATTCATTAATTATAGAGAAGAAAGTAATAGATAAGAGTAAGTAGAAAGAAATCTCTCGACCCTTTTCTCAAGCCCTTGTAAGAAATTTTCTTCTCCTTGGTCTTCTTCTTCAAAACAAAAAATCTAACTTGGAACTCTAACTACAGAAATTTGTTCTCTTAAACTTACAGAAAATTAATTAGTAAAAATTCCATCATCCTAAAATTACAGTTGAAATTAATATTTATAGTGTCTTAAAAGTCATGTCCCTTGATAAGCTTCTTCAAAGAGTTGCAAAAATTGGTGAAAAGTCCCAATTATTCAAATGAATTTTCAAAATAAACTGCCCAACGGCTCTTTCTATTGCACTCACGACAGAGTATGGCACTTCACTCCTTTGCTTCTCTTCCTTGGCGCTGGCTGCTTTGCTTTCCTCTGTGTCTTGTCGTGCTCGCGACTCCATCTTTCTCATGACAGTGTGCGGCTTCTACTTTGGTTCTTCTCTTTCTTCCTTTTCTCCTTCTTCTTTAGCACCTTCTGTCATGCTCGCGATGCTTGTCATGCTCGAGATAGATTTGTAACACCCCCTACCCATACGTAAGCAACCCCATCCGATAAGGAGTGAGACGCCGTATGAGTTTACAAGTGCATATGAAAAGCTATTAGTTTTACATGAATATGCTAGAAATATGCTGTTATGCTCATATGCATATAAATGGACATGATATACAATGATATGGTATTACATGTTATATGAGCTGATTGTTAGAGTTAGAAGAATATGAACATGATATATGTTACATGAAATTGTAGATATGTTAAAAGCATGTTTGATAGTATGCCTATCATGTTATAAGTATGATAAATGGTTATTTCTTTTATATGCCCATAAATGAATAGCATATCAATTATTGATATGTTTGATTATTGATGCTTGTGACTTCGTTAGAAGTCTATTACTTGTGATATCCCTACTAAGCAATATTGCTTAGCACGGGTGTTTTTCCCGTGTAGGTTTACAGGTTCAGTGAGGAGGTGGGCATCTGTAGGTCATGGCCACTAGGAGTATAGTCGAAGTCTTTTTGTATAAGTGATAAAGTTCTTTTGTATAGTTTAGTATATGTATTTATAAAGCCTTTTTGTATATGATATGTAAATGTTAAAGTAGAGAGAATGTTTTTGTAATGTATAAAGAACAACAATATTATGTAATGTAAATGATTATGAGATTCTATTTTTAAGCATGTTTATTCCGCTGCATATGTAACATGTATAATTTCTATTCCCACTTTCGTATGACTGTTTTGTGTTTGTATGCATGTGTGGCGACCTGATATCCTCCCAAGGGGTGTTAGGGCGTTACAAGTTTTGGTATCAGAGCATAGGTAGATGATTCAGGACGTTAAGATGTTAGTGTATTGATTAGATGTATGTGAGTCTGTCTAGAGTCATGGCCTAATGTAGATGTTGTCTTGTGTAGAGTATAGATGGAATCAAATCTGAGCGAGAATGTAGGAGAGACCACGGGAAGTGTGAATCCAGTAAGAGTTAATCAGCCTGCACCTGAGCGACCTCCAGCTGAAGGTCCGGGTCTAGCTCAGGACAATCCTATGTTAGTGCAAGGGTTGATGCAATTTTTAGATAGATTGACTGCTCCTAAGGCTCCTTCAGATCTTATCAGAAAGAAAGGAGCAGAAGAGTTTAGTGGGACTACTTTGGATCAGTCAGATGTCGCTAAGTTTTGGTTGGAAAAGATGGAAAGGATATTGTAAGAAATTAAATGTCCTCAGAATCAGTGGGTGACTTGTGCAGTATCATTACTGTAAGGTCCAGCCTATGACTTATGGAAACTGGTGCTTCAGAATCCCCAATGACCAGATGAGTTGATGTGGAACTTCTTTGCCCAAGAATTTAAGAAAACGTATGACACCAAAGTGTATAGAGAAGTGAAATGGAAGGAGTTTATAAGTCTAAAACAAAGGAGTATGACAATAGGAGAATATGAGAAGGAATTCAGTCGACTGAGTAAGTATGTACCGGATGCATTGTTAACAGAAGACTTCAGATGTCGACAGTTTGAGGTTGGATTGAGAGAGTCTATTAGAGGACCTCTATTAGTGATGGCTGTCATGCAGTCGGTGAATTATTATCAGTTAGTCTTGGCAGCCATGAAATTGGAAGAAGTAGAATTTGTAAAGCAATGGAAATTGCAAAAGAGGAAAGTATCAAAAAATGATAGAGTTAGTAGTAAGAGGACACGAGGAGTTGCAAGTGGATGGGTTATTAGAAGTTTGATTCAAGAGACTGCATCAATGGGTAGTGTTGTGCCACCTTCCAGTAGAGGTAGCACAATACCTAAGGGTGAACATTGTCAAAGGAATCGCTGGGGTACATGTAGGAAGCTCGCAGGAGCATGTTTCAAGTGTGGCTGTATGGACCACATATTTTCCAACTGTCCAGAGATTAAAGAGAATTTGGGTTTGCAAGTGAGTAAAGGAAATGTGCATGTGTTTGGATCAGTCAAAAGTGGCAGAGGAAGAGGTAGAGTGGCTCAAGTAATATCGCAGACAATAGAGAAGCCAGTTGCTCCTAGCGGTTCAGGTCGAGTCTTTGCCATTGTCGGAGAAGAGGTCGATAATCCTGCTGGTCCATCTAGTAAGTTTTATATTTGTGTATTGATTGGAATGATTTTCTTTTTATTAGCATGGAAATTTCGAGGATGAAATTACTTAAGGAGGGGAGAATTGTAATGACCCGAATTATACCCTAGAAGAAGGAGGGGAGAATTGTAAAGACCCGAATTATACCCTAGAAGAATTGTATGTGTTATTTTTGTTATGAGGGTACAAAAGTAAATGGCATAAGTATGAGTTTGAGTCTAAGAGGATATAATTGGAAGAAATCATAATTTGTTTAAAAGGACCAAAGGTGGAATTGGAAGGGAGTGGAGTGAAATCCATGTGGGGAGTGAGGGATGAGCCAACACTCTCTTTACATGCACATATAAAGATTTAGGAGAGAGATTGAAGAGGCAAAATTGTCTCTTTTGCATGTTGATCCAGCTCCCCATAGCTGCCCTGTTCTTCTCTTTATTCTTCTTTTCTTTTACTTCTTCGCATGTTTGATTTGCAAGAGTTGGTTGGGTTAGAAGTGATTTTCGTGTGTAACACCCCTTACCTGTACTTAGGTGATCCCATCCGATAAGGAGTGAGATGCCGTATGAGTAAAGGTGCCACCGCACAGATACAGAATATACATACATTCATACATAAATATACATACCGAAATACAGGGTAAATTAAAACTTTACAAAACCATTCATGAAATAAGCTGATCATGCATTAATATAACGGAAAACATTACATTTCTGTTTGATCAACCCAAAGATACAAAAGATAACTACATCACCAAAATTATACATATACATATGCGGAAGCTATTTCAAACTGAAGTACGAGAGTTCTATACAAAAAGAATCATCGAGATACAAAATTAGGCCCTACACTAAAGACCTAGCTGTGTTGACTTTGATGGCTGCGACTCACCCAAGCGAACTCCTTCCGCACCTGCATGGGTAACCACACCGTGCTAAGCGATAAACGCTTAGTGGGGAAACACACATATAGCATAAGGACAACCATTCACAACGGTCGTCAAGGCAGACACATACAGATGGCATACTCAGAATACGCAAAAACAAGAGTATGAATATATGAACATGTAAACATATAAAGTCATACCTTCGATAAAGTACCACTACTTTCATAACATCTCATCAACTAAACATATTCGGATAAAACCATCTCATACATATCAAAGCAATTCAAAAAGATAAAATGCCTGCTGACTCAAAGTAGTTGATAACGAGTGAACAAACAGTACTTTACGGGTACAAGCCAATTACAAATAGTACCTTACGGGTACGAATCGAGAAACCAATTTTTACTTTTAATTTCAACAAAACATTTTCAAAGGGGACCTTAAACAAGATCCAAACATAAAGGGGTTCGCGAGCAACCAAGCGGGGACCTAATCGGGGTCCAAACTAAACAAAGGGCTGCAGCTAAGGGACTCTATTAGGCATGCCTAACTATCCACTAGACTGACTCTTACAGGCTAAAATTTATACAGTTAACATCCACATTTAATTATAACAAATAAAGAATTCCAATACTTTAAATAGATCAGTACATGCACAATTATGGCTCATATAAAGTGATATTGAATGCTAAAATCAATAGTATAACATTTCTAAAACGTGGGAAGAAAACATGATTTTATTGTAAAAACAGGGTAGGTCACAGTCACAACCAAACTGGTTGTCACCGTGACAGGTAGGTCACGGTCACAACCAAACTGGTTGTCACCATGACATACAAAAGCTTCTCGGCAGAATGCTGATAAGGGGTACCTCACGGTCACAACCAAATTTGTAGTCACCGTGACGTACCAAGAAAATCAACAGAACCCAAAAGCTAGACATCTCACGGTCACAACCAAAATGGTTGTCACCGTGACATGTCCCCAACCTACACCAAAATTGATGTTCTGGGTACCTCACGGTCACAACCAAAATGGTTGTCACCGTGACGTACCAAAGAAGCCAAACAGAAGCAAAAGTTTGGGTACCTCACGGTCACAACAAAAATGGTTATCACCGTGACATACCCAAAACCCAGAACAGAAGCAAAATCTGGGCACCTCACGGTCACAACCAAAATGGTTGTCACTGTGACCCATGCCCAGATTCCATGCTGTCGAGCAAAAACACTAGATTTTTCAACCCAACACTAAAATTCCTCACTCAAACCATGATATAATGACTCAAACTTTAAATCCAACCGAATCCATCATCAAAATCATGCCATAACAAAACCCACTCATAAATTCAAAGAACAACATCAAGAACATCAACAATTTCTAGAATTTCAATCAAATAATATCATACCAACAATACATAAAACACAAATTCCCAAACCTCAAAATTAGAAGCTCAATCACTTAGTTCCACTAGATCCAGCAACTTCCTTGCGTTTAGGATCTCTTGGAGGCTCAACTAAGCAACAAACCACAAAAATACACAAACTCAAAATCCTAACTTAAAACCTTAAACCAGAAAAATGCAAGGGAAGAAGAAGAATTTGAACAAAAGCAAAACCGAAAGCATAAAGCTTACCAATCAAACACAAGGGGTAATTAATTCCCACGACACCAACTTAAATCCAAGAAAAACACTTAGAGAAGAGCAAAGAGGAAGAAGAAGAGGGAAGGAGAAGGGAGAACGGGAAATGGGTTTAGAAATCTGAATTTTCCCCTTTCTCTTTCCTTTCTTTTCTCCTCCTTTACACTTGTCAACATCTTAGTGGAGGGCATTAATCACTCACACACTAGATGCACATGTCACACACACACAATGAAACACTCTAATAATGCACCCTACACATGTATGAGCAACACACACAATGCTCTCTCATCTAACACACACACTATGATATGCTCACATGCATATAATCACAACTCCACTTATGCACACCTTATTTCTATATGCACTCCCACACCAGAATAAAACCACAAAACATGCAATATTCTCAAAATGCACTTATGATATGCCAAACACATACAAATACATACTCACATATATGGCTCATTCTACTAGGGGGCAAACGGGGTGTGACCACTCTCCCCTACTAACAAGAATTTCGTCCTCGAAATTCTCACCTGAACTGAACAACTGCGGGTACTGAGCTCTCATCGACTCCTCTGGTTCCCATGTCGCTTCTTTGACTCCGTGGTGATTCCATAAAACGTTCACCAAAGGAATCTGCTAACTTCTTAACTGCCTCACTTCCCGAGCTAGGATAGCTTTGGGTTCCTCATCGTAGGAGAAATCAGACTGCACTTGAACCTCTTGAACCGACAAAACATGAGAAGGATCCGACCTATACCGACGAAGAATAGAAACGTGGAACACATCATGCAACTTGGACAACTCTATCGGTAAAGGCAATCTATAGGCCACCGGACCAACTCTTGCCAACACCTCATGCGGACCAATGAAACGAGGACTAAGCTTTCCTTTCTTTCCAAACCTAAGCACTTTTCTCCAAGGTGAAACTTTCAGGAAAACCTTGTCTCCAACTTCAAACTGCACATCCTTTCTCTTCAGGTTGGCATAAGATCTCTGTCGATCCTTGGCCGCTTTCAAATTTCGCTGCACAACTCTGATCTTCTCCTCTGTATCTCTAACCAGATCTGGCCCAATCACTGACCTCTCGGACAACTCGGTCCAACAAACTGGAGTCCTACACTGACGTCCATACAAAGCCTAATAAGGAGCCATACCGATACTGGACTGATAGCTATTATTGTAGGCAAATTCCATAAGCGATACATACTTGTCCCAACTACCCGGAAAGTCCAAAACACAAGCCCTTAACATATCCTCTAAGATCTGAATCACTCGCTTGGACTGACCATCTATCTGAGGATGAAATGCCGCACTAAAGTTCAACTTAGTACCCAAAGCACGCTGCAACTCTTTCCAAAACTTAGATGTGAACCTTGGGTCCTGGTCTGAAACTATGGACAAAGGCACTCTATGCAACCGAACTATCTCATCTACATAGATACTGGTCAATCTATCCATCTTGTAATCCATCCTAATCGGCAAGAATTGAGCGGACTTTGTGAGTCAATCCACAATAACCCAAACAGAATCATGCTTTTTTTGAGTCAAGGGCAACCCAGAAACAAAATCAATGGTAATATCATCCCACTTCCACTCGGGAACGGACAAAGGTGTGAGCAATCCCGAAGGAACTTGGTGTTCAGCCTTTACCTGCTGACATGACAAGCACTTGGACACAAAGTCTACTATGTCCCGCTTCATACCAGACCACCAATAAAACTGCTTCATATCCCGATACATCTTGTTACTCCCGGGATGCATGGTGAAAACTGTACTGTGTGCCTCGCTCAAAAGCTGCTTCCTCAATTCCTCATCACCCAGAACACACAAACGGTTCCCATACAAAAGCGCTCCATCAAGAACCGAGAACTCTGACTGCTTGCCCAAACTAATCTCTTGCACAATCCGCTGAAGCCTTTCATCAATCTTCTGAGCATCAACTATCCACTGTCTCAAGGTAGGCTTGACTCTCAATTGAGCTATCAAAGCCCCATCTGAACCAAACTTCCATCTGAACCGTCTCAAAAACAAGGCACAAACTTACTTCCGACTCAAAGCATCTGCGACTACATTGGCCTTACCCGGATGGTAATCCACAATGCAATTGTAGTCTTTAAACAACTCAAGCCATCAATGTTGTCTCATATTCAGTTCCTTCTGAGTCAGGAAATACTTCAAACTCTTGTGGTCCGTAAAGATCCTGCACTTCTCCCCATAAAGTTAATGGCGCCAAATCTTCAAAGCAAAGACAACCGCTGCTAACTCAAGATTATGCGTCGGATAGTTCCTCTCGTGTGGCTTTAACTGTCGAGAAGCATAAGCCACAACCCTACCTTCCTGCATCAGAACGCATCCCAGACTAACACCTGAAGCGTCACTATACATAACAAACTCCTTACACGAGATGGGTTGAGTAAGTATAGGAGCTTCGACTAACAACTGCTTCAACCTCTCAAAGCAAACCTGACATGTAACACCCCCATACCCCCGGTAAGGAATATCGGGGCGCTACACGGACACTTACGTAAACATGTACATGTATTAGCGGAAGCGATAGCACTATACACATTTGTATAAGAATAATAAAATAATACTACACTAGGGCCCAACATGCATTTCATATCAACTATACATATGTACTTCTTTCTCTTTATACATGTTCATATTACACTCTGTTTTCATTTAACTTTACATATACATTTACATGTGATTCTTTAACTTTTATTACATAATGATGTTACTCAAAACATCACTAGCTCTGTATCTAATCTATACAAAAGGGATCAAAACAAAACTCCTAGTGGCCTTAACCTGCAGATGTCCACTCACTGATCCGAACCTGTAACCTACACGGAAATAAACATCCGTGCTAAGCGATAACGCTTAGTGGGGATAAAATAATGCAAAGGACTTCTTTACGAAGTCATAAATAAATCACACATTTCATATGACAAAATGAAATATCACATGCATATAGCTCTTATACGTATATAGGTTGCATGCTCAAATATCAACTACTCTGAATTCACATATAAGTAACATCTACTCTTTCACTAATTCATGCACACTACATCTTGTACATCTCATTTATTCAAATATACATTTTCATGTGACCACATTCATGTCAATACACTCATGTAATCATGTACTTGTATATAGAACTGTAATGTACTTAAACATTACTTTCATGTACTATGGCTTCATTCGAAGCAACACTATAATCATCTCAAGTTCACTGCACAACATTTAACAAAATAAGCCTGAGTTCCTCTCACGGTGGATACGGGACGCTCTATAAAAAAACATTTTCGATAGACCGAAGTCACAAAACATTTTCATCTGTCTCTATTAATGACCATTCTCGGAGGTCGACCCGCTTCACTCAAACGGGGCGGAACGTTGGCAGCTGCACTCTCTAATCCCTTTATAAGCATGCTTATCTATCCACTATAACGGTAATCAGGCTCAATACCGACTCACACACTATACACGGACATCAACTCATCAATTAAAATTCAAATGCATTTATCAAAGACATTTAATTGATGTACAATCTTTAATAATCATCATATACATGTGTTCAACTCATTACATAAACATATAAATCATGCAAAGCAAGACAGAAGAAAGCACTCTCTTCAAAACAAATAAAACAGGATGCGAAGAGGTTCACTGTCGCGATCGCAACAAGAAGTCGCGCTCGCGACAGAAGCTAAGTTCATTGTCGCGATCGCGACAGAAGATAGATTACAAAAAGGCTCTATACTATATACCAAATGCATTGTATAACAATTCCTAAGTTCATACATATTTATCATGTCATTTATTATACTTCCTACAACTATACATTGTTACTTTATTAGTTAAATTACCATTTTTAATCATACTCATATGTATTTTTCCATTAACAACTAATTTGTAATCATTTAGGAGCCCTAATCATGTATAAAACGTTAAGGGGAAAGGCAAGGGGTTTACCCATGCCAACTATGGGCTCAAAATGAAGAAAAAAGAGCTTAATATAGGTTGTTCTGTCCCGAGGTCGCGACATGTGTCGCGCTCGCGACAGAGGCTCCACTTTGGTGCCTCACAAGACTGCTTTTTATCCTAAATTTGTATCATCTAAATGAACCTCTAAACGTCATTTTTAGGCAAAACGTTCTTCTTAACAAATGTTCAAGAGGATGTGACTTGCAAATGGGACAAGTGTCAGGTCGTTTGGACATCTATAACGAAAAATATGGTCTATACAAACTATAATGTTCCAGTGAACCCGCTAGAACAGGGTCACCTACGTTTTAATAACTTTTTGGGATACTTAGGGCAAGAATTAGATCAAGTACCCTCTTAGACATTTTTAGACACGAATCGTATCTTTCATATACAATTGGAATCAACCCAATTGGGATCCTATAACTCTACTTATAACAAAAACTATACACAGGGGTCTAATGACAAATAAGCAGAATTTCGCAACATCAAACTCTATCATCAACACAAACACTCAAATGATCAAGTTACATACTTTAAACATATATACACTTGTCATGAGCACTGTAAGCAATCAAAATGAACAATAAACCAATATACACTAAAAGAGCAATTGAGCTAGTTAAAGCTCATCATATACATCTACATCCAATCATGGTTCCTTTTAAACACATATCATTCAATCACATGCCAGGAAAACAAAATCGCACTCGATCCCTACCCCTAGGAACTTGATCACAGTTCTCTACTCGTTCCAATCTTCTCTTTTCCTTTATCGACTCTCTTGCCTCCAACTTGCACCAAAACCACACACAACACTTGGGGTTACTCTTCTTTTTTACTTTAAATCAAAAATAGAAACCAAGTAGTAGAAGAAGACTAAATAATAGTACTACTTACCTCTTCTCAAAATCCACTCTCTTTATCCCAACCTAAATGATTCTCTTTAGGAGCAAATAGAAAAGAGACAAAGAAAGGAAAGTGGAGCACGGCCAAACTAAAGAAAAGGAAGAAGAAAGAAAGCCAAAAGCAAAAGGGCCAAAAACTAGGAAATGAATAAAATGAATGAATGTTGGCCGGTCAAACCCAAAGAAATCAAATCCTCTCACATAAGTGCGACCAAACCAAATAAATGCCAACCACTTCAATTAATCCATCCCTATCTCAAGCCAAACCAAGCCAAACCAAGCCAAACCAAGCCAAGTGTCACCCTCTCAAGTTGCCATGTGTCAAAACCCTACGATGCCACTTGTCAACCTCTTACGCCGCCATGTGTCACTCTCCTATGACGCCATGTGTCAACTCACTACAACTCCAAGTCTCTTAGTCCCACTTATGCACACATCTCATGAGGGGGGGTTCTGTCGTGCTCGCGACACTTCTCGCGCTCGCGACAGAACGCTCATGCCCGCACCAACCAGCTGAAGTTCGAAAACCGCTGGAGGGCTATGTCGCGCCCGCGACAATTGTCGCGCTCGCGACAGAACTCTCGCACATAAAACTTACATTTTTCGAATAAAAACTCTATAATTCTTCTAGGGCTATTTTGGGGTGTGACATGACACTTATCCGACCACTCGAACTTAACTCCTTTTCTTAACAACCTAGTCATCGGAGCCGCAATCACAGAGAAACTCTTAACAAACCGACGGTAGTAACCCGCCAGACCAAGGAAACTCCTCACTTCCTGAACATTCCTAGGCGCTTTCCAATCGACTATCGCCTCAATCTTAGCTGGATCTACTTGTATACCCTTTGCTGAAACTATGTGGCAAAAAAATGACACTTCCCGATGCCAAAAATCACACTTACTCAACTTGGTAAACAACCGATGTTCCCTCAACACTTGCAAAACTAATCGAAGATGTTCCTCATGCTTGGTCTCATCCTTGGAATACACCAGGATATCATCAATAAACACTACTACAAATCGGTCCAGGTATAGCCTAAACACTCTATTCATCAAATCCATGAATGCCGCTGGAGCATTGGTCAAACCAAATGGCATAACAAGGAACTCATAGTGGCCATACCAAGTCCGAAATGCAGTCTTAACCACATCCTCATCCTTAACCCAAAGTTGATAATACCCTGACCGAAGATCTATCTTAGAAAACACACCTGCACCCCGAAGCTGATCAAACAAATCCTCGGCTCTGGGTAGCGGATACTTATTCTTCACTGTGATCTTATTAATCTACCTGTAATCGATGCACATCCTCAAAGACCCATCCTTCTTCTTGACAAATAAAACCGGAGCTCCCCATGGAGATATGCTGGGTCGAATAAACCCCTTATCCAATAGCTCTTGCAGTTGAGTTTTTAATTCTCTCAACTCTATAGGAGCCATTCGATAAAGTGCCTTCGATATAGGTGTGGTACCCGGCATGATCTCTATGGCTAGCTCAACTTCTCTCTCTGAAGGCAAACCCTGCAAATCACTTGGAAAAACATCACTAAACTCCCGCACAATAGGGATATCTTCAATCCTCACTTGATCTCTCTTGGAATCCAAAACTACAGCTAGGAAAGCCTCACAACCTTTTCTCAAAAACCTCTTGGCTTGAATCGCTGAGATCACATTATTCACAGAACTCGCACCCAAACCTCTCACAAACACTGGAGCTCGGTACCTATCCCGAAGCACAAAGGTCTTCCTATGACAATCGACTATAGCCCGATGCTTGCCCAACCAAACCATACCCAAAATCAAGTCAAACTCTCGGAACAGCAGCTCTATCAAATCCACTGGGAACTCTACACCTTCCACAAACAGAGGACAATTCCTAAAGACTTTACTCACATTGACACTATGCCCTAATGGATTGGTCACACATATCTCATAGTTTAACTGATCTACCACATGCAACTTATCAACAATCTTATGCGTGCACAAATATGTGTGTGTGGAACCAGGGTCTATTAGAGCATATAATTCAGTGTCATGGAGTAGGAACTTACCAGCAATCACATCAGGGGCATCCTGCTTCTCTGGCTCTAACTGCATATGCTCTGGCTGCAACAGGTGGAGGACGCTCAACAGTCTCAGAAATAGCTCCCTCTCTTGGTCGACCGCCTCGACCTCTTCCTCGGCCCCTACCACGGGTAGCCTGAGTAGCATTAGATCCAACTCCACTAGCTCCTCTCTGAGGACCCGAATCCTCGCTCATCTGTGGACAATTAGCCAAACGGTGCTCGGTATTCCCACATTTAAAGCACCCACCAGTGAGCCACCTACACTCACCCCGGTGAGCCTTGTTCTAATGTGCACAAACAGATGTAGCATCCGATCTACCACCTCTGCCAGAACCAGATACCGCTGTTGAACCTTGCCTTCTACCTCTAGTAGTCGAACCAGCTGATGGCTCATCTTGCGGGTTCCTAGATCTCTTACCCAAAGATGAGGAAGAACCACCCCGTGCAGAATTCATTCGCTGAGCTCTCTCCCTAAGCAATGATTCCGTCTTCTCTGCCCTCATGGCAGCCTCTGCAATCTGATAATAACTTACCCCAGGCATACACATTAAAGAAATCAAAGCAATCTTCAAAGACTCGTTCAACCCCGCTTCAAAATGCTTGCATCTGAAATCATCTGTCATAACCCCACGCGGAGCATAGCGAGACAACCGATTAAACTCCTTCTCATAATCTAAAACTGACATGGCCCTCTGCTTCAAACTCAGAAACTGCGCCCATCTTACGTCCCTATATGCCTGAGTCACATACTTCTTTGTGAACTCCTCCCCAAAGAATTCCCATGTAACCGGATCAGGCATCTGAGGTTGCCTACATACCAACTCCCACCATTCATAAACCGACCCTTGAAGCAATGCCACAGCACATTCAGCTTGCTAATCGGGAGGACACATAACTTCCTTTAAAGCTCTCTTTACTTTATCAAGCCACTTTTCAGCTAACTCTGACTCATCTAGCCCGGTCCTATAAAAATCCTCAACACCAGCTCTTCTTAAACTCTCTATTGGAGCTTTAGGGGCAGTCACCCTTTCCAAAACTCGAGCCATGTCCTGATGCAATCTGAACATTGCCTCAAAAGGCATGGCAGCGGCCTCGGGCTGGACCCTAGCATGTTGAGCCGACACAGAAATAGAAATAGACGGATCTACAGCGAGAGGATGCACATTTTCAGTGGATTCCTCAAACGCACTGTGAGCAGAATCATAATCCATCTAACAAAAAAGATGACAGCCACATCAGCCAATACAGCCCTAGACATAGACGCATCCACATATAGCATCACATAAATAATCACCCCGAAATGCCTAAACCTAGGCTCTGATACCACAACTTGTAACACCCCTTACCCGTACTTAGGCGATCCCATCCGATAAGGAGTGAGATGCCTTATGAGTAAAGGTGCCACCACATAGATACAGAATATACATACATTACTACATAAACATACATACCGAAATACAGGGTAAATTAAAACTTTACAAAACCATTTATGAAATAAGTTGATCATGCATTAATATAACGGAAAACATTACATTACTGTTTGATAAACCCAAAGATATAAAAGATAACTACATATCCAAAATTATACATATACATATGCGAAAGCTATTACAAACTTAAGTATGAGAGTTCTATACAAAAAGAATCATCGAGATACAAAATTAGGCCCTACACTAAAGACCCAGCTGTGTTGACTTCGATGGCTGCGACTCACCCAAGTGAACTCCTTTCGCACCTGCACGGGTAAACACACCGTGCTAAGCGATAAACGCTTAGTGCGGAAACACACATATAGCATAAGGACAACCATTCACAACGGTCGTCAAGGCAAACACATACAGATGGCATACTCAGAATACGCATAAACAAGAGTATGAACATATGAACATGTAAACATATAAAGTCATACATTCGATAAAGTACCACTGCCTTCATAACATCTCATTAACTAAACATATTCGGATAAAACCATCTCATACATATCACTACAAAAAAAACGTTATTAGCGACGAAAATTAGCAACTAAATATTTCCGTCGCTATTTTTGCGACTGAATTGCGACGAAATCGATGATCCGTCGTGATATTTGCAAAAATATGGAATTAGCGACTAAATAATATTTTAGTCGCTAAATTATGCCGCGAAGAATTCCCACCATTTTTTCTGATAAAATTAGCGACATAATTGTTAGTCGCTAAAAAACAGCGACGAAAATGTAGTCGCTAAAATTTTAATTATAATTAGCAACTGAATTGCGACAAATTTTTGTCGCAAAATTTTAGCGACTAAATAGCGACGTAATTTGTAGTCGCTATTAATAATAGCGACTAAAAAATGCAGTCGCTATTTTACGATTATGAATCAGCTGAAATAACCAAAATCCCTAAAATCCCCAAATCAAAAGTCAAAAAGAAACAGAGAGCTGAAGTGCCGTCGAGAGAGAACCCAGCACCGGAGGAGTTTCGGTTCCCCTTGCCACCGGTGATGCCGCTTGTTAGCTCCGGCAGTGAGAACGGCGATCGGCATTCAATTTGTTTCCTGTGTTTGAGAGGTATGTTTCACGGAAAGATAGCCAAAAGTTTGAATTCGTTTTCAATTTTCTTAAAATTGAGTGTGTAGTTTCAGTTGTGTGAAATTTCTTCTGTGTGCTTAGGGTTCTTGAGACATTGAGGCGTAAAAAAGGAGGAGGAAGAGTCAGTGACCGGTGTTACTGCTAAGGGGAGAAAACCGGGTATGTTCCACAGTGCTCTTGTTTACTTGATTTCATTCTTGTTGATGAAAAAAAAAAGATCTTGTTATACTGACCTAGACTGAACATGGCTTTAACCAAGAGAGTTTTTAGCATTTCAATTCCAGTTTAAATGGCATAGATTATGTAGATTTTGTTCCACAAAATAGCACGCAAATCTAAACCAAATTGATCTCTTTCACACCGTTTTCTCTTTTCTGCTCAACTAGATAGTGACATCTGTGCTTGGATTTGCTTAATTCCTATGTAGCAGGTTACATTAAGAAAATGACATCATTTTTACTCGATGGAAAATGCATAGTATAGACATTTTTCTCTTCTTGTTCTTGAAATATAATAAATAGCTTTGATCCTTGAATGTGGGGAAGTGTTGGGTTTGTTTTTGAGATTATCACTTGTGAGTGTTATCTAATTTATATGAGGTGAATCAGAGAATGGTGATGAGTGTGAAGGAGATCATGAGATCTCATAGAAAGAATGGGTCAGCTAAAATTCAAAGCCTGTCATTTATACATCAAAACATTTGTTTTTCTAATATTTGCTCTTTTCTTTTTTAAATTTCTGCATTAATTAAGAGGTTAAATATATATATATATATATATATATATATATATATATATATATATATATATATATATATATATATAAACCTTTCTTAACAGACAAGAATGGCAATTTATTCACACTTTCAAAGATGTTATTTAGTCAAAGAAAAGATAGGTCTAGAAATATCTTTCAAGTACTTGCTTCCTTTAATATCATTATTATAATTGATAAGCTAAGTATAAAGCCAAGCCGTAACTCTCTAAGCTTGAATATGACCCAGAGTATAGCGGCTGAGCTATGTAGGCAATTGCTAAAATTCCCTATTCCATACTTATAACTCTGGCACCCAAAAAACATTTTATCTGATATGAAATCTCCAGAGTATATTATTAATGACTAGCCATTGCGAATCTGACTCATTTAATGCAGTCGAAATAAATACTATATAAACACATTTAATTAACATTTAGAATATTTTTTTTTAATTTTAGATCATCTCACTAACTTAATTGTCAGAGTTTTCCTAGCTAAAATTCTGTAAAGAAAAATGTGTTTTATTTTCATATGACCGGAATCTCGTAAGCCATCATCAATAATTAGCTTTGCTTGAATCTTGGAGTTGAAATTAGATTGAATTATCTATAATGTAATAAAGTCTTTATGTACAGCTAAGTGAGGTCAGTAAGGATAAAAAATAATATTAAATGACCACATGGAAGGCAATTAGTATATATTTGTAGGTAGAGAAAGTTGACTTTAGCATAGGAAGAAACAAGTCGTCGGAGAAATAACCTGCTTTAATGGTCAAATACCATTCTCTAATAACATATGGTTATAAAATAATAATAATAATAATAATAATAATAATAATAATAATAATAATAATAATAATAATAATAATAATAATAATAATAATAATAATAATAATAATAATAATAATAATAATAATAATAATAATAATAATTCAATTGTTATTTTTATTTACATGGAATTTTTATTTATTTTTCAAAGCGAAATGTAGAGGAGAAGTAATGAATAGACTTTTAGGATCCATTGACTTAAGTAACTTAGAAAAACAGTTTATTGGTAATTCTGTCCATAATATTTATATATTTTTGTTGATGGATGCGGCTCATTCTATAACAAAGCAAGGATTAATTAGTTTTCGATCTCTTATATTTATTTTATATGAAAAGTACTTGGCATAGCATTGGATTCATCATTAACATTAATTAAGCTTATATTAGCGAGTACAACCTTTGAAATTCTAATATTCAATAACCGAATTAGATAGTAATTGGCTATAATTAATTTAGGTTTTGACTTTTGTAATAGGATCAACGATATGCATGTTAATACACCATTTAATCTAATTTCTATTACGAAACTAAAAGAAGACTATGTCTTTTAAGGGGCAATGCATCCGTTACCTTCTTCTGAGTAATTAAGGGTGATACTAATCGGTTGTTTTTTTTTCTTATTTTGCTAAAATCGAAATATTTAGGTTAAATGGAATCTTTTGATCGTAGTTGGATGTATAATCGACGTGACTCAAGTTGGAGGACTAATGCATCATTTGTATATGGTGTCGAGAATTTTATTAAATTCGCTACTTCTCATCCGGAAGAAATGACTGGTGATCTTATTAGGTGTCCGTGCAAAAATTGTGTGAACCGAAAGTTCCATGACGTTGATACTGTTATGAATCACCTCTTCCGTAAGGGATTCGTTCGGGATTATTTGGTTTGGAATTGTCACGGGGAGACACACATCACCCCTAATGAGCAAAATTGGAATCCTATGGCCAATGAATCAGTGGAAGTTGTAGGGGTTACAAATCCATATCAGCAAATGGTGATTGATGCAGTGGGGCCTAATATGTTTCCCAACACCCAGTGGCAACAATTTATTTTGGAGGCTCAAACTGCTAATAATTATGAACAAGGCGTTATGTCTACTCCCGATGAACCCGGACCTTCAAATTGGGGTGCAAATTCTATGGATGAGCCACCAAATCCACAATGCCAAGAATTTTATGACCTTCTTGAATCTGGTAATGCACAGTTGTATCCCAGATGTGAGAACCATTCACAGCTTTCGGTAGTTGCCAGGATGTTGTATGCGAAATCTGAATATAATATGCCGGAGAGATTTTATGATGCAAACATTCAACTCTTTAAGGAAGCTTTGCCTAAAGGTAATACTTTGCCAGGAAATTTTTACCAAACTAAAAGTCTTGTTAGAAGCTTAGGATTGCCAGTTCAGAAAATTGACTGTTGCAATGAGGGATGCATGTTGTTCTAGCGTAATGATGAAAACCTAACACATTTTAAGTTTTGCAATCATCCACGATTTAAAATTCGTGTTGGGTCTCGTCAAAACAGTCAGAAATCATATAAGAAGATGTATTATTTTCCATTGATACCTAGGCTTCAATGGTTGTATCAATCAAAAGCAACAACATTACATATACAATGGCATCATAATCATGTCAAAGATGATGGGGTGATGCAGCATCCTTCGGACTCACTATCTTGGAAACATTTCAATGAAACTCATCCTTCTTTTGCTGCTGAGACTAGAAATGTAAGGTTGGGGTTATGTACAGATGGTTTTCAACCATTCGGACAATATGGTAGGAAATATTCATCATGGCCTGTCATTGTAACGCCTTACAACCTGCCACCTTGGATGTGTATGAAGGAAGCTTATATGTTTCTGACAGTTATTGTACCTGGCCCTAAAAAGCCAAAGCAAAAAATTGATGTATTCCTACAACCATTGATTCATGAGTTAAACGAATTATGGAATATTGGAGTCCCAACATATGATGTGTCAAGGAAAGAGACTGCACGACCACGTGTGTGGGAGAAATCAGGGTGGAAGGACCTACTTGCTTGCTTGTGCTCTGTGAATATTGCATATCACGACCATGCATTATACCTGCATTTCATGCATCATGCCTAACGTCTTGTCCCTGCAGCCATCATAGATCAGCCCAGGTGGACTAGATCACCAATCGGACGACTGATCCGAGTTCCTACTCCTGAGCTATCAGATAAAGAGGATCTACCAAAAATCTTATCAGAAATCAGCGGTACTGTATCTCAGATGGCAAACTCGCCTAGGGGGGCTGACGCCACCAGGGCCATGATTGCGGAAGAAGTGGGCCGGCGATTTGATGAATTCAAGGGCAGAATGATGAATATGTTGACCGCCCTGGCAGAGCAGAATGCTCCACAAAATCCTCCTCCTCCTCCTCCTCTAGTGAGGCAGAATGAGCCAGAGGAAGAGAGGGTCGAAAGATGAGAAGAGTTTGTTAGGCCGCCGCTAGTAGAGTTAAGGTCAGTGGCCTCGGGAGAGCAGAGAAGATGGCCTGTGCTGAGAATTGATGATGATATCGAAGATGATAGAATGAGCCTTGCATCTAAGAGGGGGAAGGCACCTCAGACCGATGACTTCATTTTAAAAAAAATGGAAGAGAGGTTCGAAGCTATGGCTCATATGTTGAGCAGGGGTCAAGGGATGAACCCAGAGGATAAGGAATTGGAGGGAGAGGACCCGATCCCTTATAACTTTAAGATGCCAGATGTACCAAAATTCGATGGAACTTTTGATCCAACCGCTCATGTGAAACAGTATTCTCTGGTCATGAAGGGGACCACGTTGTCTAAGAAGCAGAAAGTAGAATACTTTTGTCTGAGTCTAACAGCCCATGCCATCGACTGGTATCATGGTCTTGACCGTCGCACTAAAGAAGATTGGGATTTGCTCACTGATGAGTTTTTGAAGCAGTATGACTGCAATACCAGAATGGAGGTGACTCTAAAAGATCTTGAACTGCTCCAGCAGAAGGCTAGAGAATCTTTCCATGATTATCTCACCTGATGGTGGAACCGAGTAATGGAGATGCGGAGAAAGCCGGACACCCAAGATCAGATTCATTTATTTATCAAGAACGCAAGCCCATACTTGAAAGATGGGTTGAAGATGAAGGGGTTGAAGGACTGGGAGTCTCTCAAGGATATAGCCATCGAGGCAGAGGGAGAGTTCTTGGCTAGGAAAGCTAATAATGATAATTTTGCCAAAAGGGCTAACCCCGGTCAAGGAACCAGTAGGCCGGCGGGTCCCAATGGTAGCACCAGAAGAACAGGTGAGGTGTCTGCTACTGAGGTAACCACCCAGAGGAAGTTTTTGAAATTGGGGAGACCATTATCTTGGGTCTTAAGAAGATTAATGAAGGAGGGAAAATTGCAACCCTTAGCTCCTAGACCTGCTTTGACGCTTGGAAAGCCTGGGCACAAAGACAATGAATTCTGTGCGTTTCACCAGCACTCAGGCCATGTCACAGATAAGTGCAAAGTGCTGCGGAACGCTATCCAAGACTTGATTGATAACAAGCAGATTTCTGACCCCGAAAAGAGGGAAGCTGAGAAGAAGCCCGGTTATAATGCCGTACCACCACCCGTGTTTATGATCGGATCTAGCTTGCCAGAATGGTACGTGCTACAAGATCTATATGGGAGCGAGAATTATGCTGCTGATTGTTCCGAGATTAGAGAGGAGAGAGCAGTCGTGGCTACCCTTGATTGCTGGTCTAGCAGTGAGAGCGGCGGAGAAGTCGAGGAGGAGGGAGAGATAAACCTTGACTTGTGGGGGTCTGGTGAAGATCAAGAAGAGATAGGGGCTGTAACGAGAAGCGGGAGAGTGGTCCCCGAGATTACAAGGCCACCTGAGCCCGTGCGGACGCCAGCAGAGAAAAAGCCAGAGGAGAATCAGATTGTCAAGCAATTGAAGAAGACTGCGGCTCAAATATCCATTTGGGATCTTTTGAGACAGTCCCCCTCTCATAGGCAGAAGGTAGTAGAGGCTTTAGTTGAGGCCACGGTCGCCACCACGATTTCCCCATCAGAACTTTTGGGCTTAGTTAAGGGAGGATCCGAGGAGAGATTGGTCTTTTCTGATGCCGATCTACCGGTCGAAGGCCGCAATCATAACAGACCCCTATACATCAAAGCGCAGATTAACGACAAGCACACCGCTTGCGTTATGGTAGATGATGGGTCTTCTATCATTGTGTGCCCCCTGATAGCTCTGCAGGCTTTTGGTTTAAACGAGGATATGCTCAGTGAATCCGATCTGACTATCACAGCCTACGATAATTCGATGAGGCAAGCCTTGGGAACCTTCAAGACCTTAGTCAAGACAGGACCCATCGAAGTGGAGGTAGAATTTGTAGTTCTGCCCATCCCTGCTAACTTCTCGGCTCTGCTTGGGAGACCCTGGTTTCACAAATTAGGAGGAGTACCATCTACGCTGCACCAAATGATAAAGTTCCCACATGAAGGGGAGGTGGTGACTATCAAGGCAGCCAGAGAGAACCAGGTCTCAGTGCTTGAAATAGCTAATCAGCCCTTTAGTGGCTTCCATGTGTCCATGATAAGAGAAGAGCACAGGTCAGTGGATAACCCAGCTGTGGTTAATATGTTGAAGAAGATGCACTATCTCCCCGGGGCTGGTTTGGGCAGAAACTCTCAGGGGTTGCAAACAATGATCACCACTCGAGGTCAGAAGAACTGAAATGGTCTAGGGTCCAAAGGCGGCTTCGGCAAGAAGAAGGCGATAGACAAGATCCCTCACATTTCAGAAAGCTTTGTGCCCGCATCCTCAGTTTACGCATACACTGGTGAAGATGAACCGCAGTGGGTGAAGGGGAGAATTGTCCCTGGGTTCGAGATCTTTAATGATGTATTTGACTGGAGAGTCGGGTTTATCAAGACTGCTGAAGACTTCTGGGATGAGGAGGTCATGACTTAGGGTATCACTTGGGACAGATGCGAGCCTGAAGAGGTCGTTACCGAGAAAATGATAGCTGCCAGGCTGAAAGGGAAAGAGAAGATAGCAGAATTAGAGCCGAAAATGGGGGGTTTGAAAATTTCCTCTGACATGCTGAGGGGCCTCTGCTGAATCAGGAAGCCAGTGATCAAGCTGCGACAGCATCAACCTCTGGAGTGGTAGAAGAAGACTCTAGTTTAGACTGTCTTTTTATTCCAGAACTCTTTTATGATGAAAATGACAATTATAATATTATTAATAAGGCAAACAATTTTTCTTACTTGTGCGATGTTTCTAGTGATTTCAACATGCATGAACATGATCATATTCCATCAATTTTTGACATTGATTCCATTGGTACAATGCCTTTTAATCTTGGAACCTCGGAAAATCCGAGAGAAATTCTAATAGCATCAAATATAACTCCTAAGGAGAGAAAAAATTTTGAGAGAATAATAAGAAAACATGAAAAAGTCTTCGCCTGGACCTATGAGGACATGCCAGGAATTGACCGAGACGTGGCAGAACATGCTATCCTGACTTACCCAGATTACAAGCCTGTGAAGCAGAAGTTGAGAAGGCTCAGGCCAGAATGGGCGGACAAGGTCAAGGAGGAAATTCGACAGCAGATTGAAGCCAAGTTCCTCGTGGAAGTCCAGTATCCTACATGGTTGGCAAATGTGGTCCCTGTAGCAAAGAAGAACGGAAAAGTCAAGGTGTGTGTGGATTATCGAGATCTGAATAAGGCCTGCCCTAAAGATGATTTTCCACTACCCCATATCGATGTATTGATAGACAATGCCGCCAATTGTGCGATGTACAGCTTTGGAGATGGTTATGTGAGCTACAACCAGATCCTGAACAAAATAGCTGACCGGGTTAAAACCGCTTTCATCACGGAGTGGGGGACCTACGCCTACCGAGTCATGCCTTTCGGCCTGAAGAATACAGGGGCCAAATACCAGAGGATGGAGACCAAAATCTTAAGTGACCTAATCCACAAAGAAGTGGAAGTGTATGTCGATGACATGATGGTCAAGTCAGCCACTCGAGAGGGACACTTTGAAGCTCTAGAGAAGTTCTTCACCAGGATTGACAAGTATAATCTGCGACTTAACTCCAAGAAGTGCATTTTCGGAGTGACTTCAGGAAAACTATTGGGACATGTCGTCAGTCAGAGGGGAATAGAAATTTACCCGGACAAGGTGAAGGCCATCAAAGAGATGCTCGTGCCGCAAAAAGAGAAGGATGTAAGGAGTTTCCTGGGCAAGCTGCAGTATGTCAGCCGATTTATTGCCAAGCTCACTTCGATATGCGCTGCTTAAAAAGAATCAACCTGTGGTCTGGAATGAAGACTGCCAAAAAGCCTTCGACAGCATCCGAGAATACCTGTTGAATCCGCCAGTGCTAAGGCCGCCGCAAACAATCAAACCGCTTATCCTGTATCTAGCAGTAGAAGGCAGTTCAGTGGGCGCCATGATGGCTCAAGAAGATGAATTTGGGGTGGAATTTGCAATTTATTACATCAGCAAGAAGTTCTTGGCTTATGAGATAAAATATGCTGAAGTAGAAAAGATCTGCCTCGCAGTAATTTGGGCGTCAAAGAAGCTGAGACATTACTTCCACTCATACAAAGTTCAGGCAGTGGCTAAGCAGAATCCGTTAAGATATTTGCAGGACGCGCCGTCTTTGCATGGTAAGATGGGGAGGTAGCTGCTCTTGCTATAGGAGTTCGATGTGCAATACATCACTCGCAAAACTATTAAGGGGCGGGCCGTAGCAGAATTTCTTGCCGAGCATCCAATTCAAGGAGACACTCCCGACTTTACCTTTCCTGGTGAGAGCATAGTCGCAATTTCTTTCCAAGGATGGCAGTTACACTTTGACGGGGCAGTGAATAACAGAGGGGCCGGAATCGGAATCGTCCTGACAACCCCAGATGATGAGAAACTTCCCCTAGCAAAGAAGCTGAGGTACAAAGCAACCAACAATGAAGCCGAATATGAAGCATGCACTTTCAGGTTAGAAGCTTTAGCGGCATTGGGGGCAAAGAATATAGAAGTCTTCGGTGACTCATCCTTGGTGATTAATCAGATCCGATGTGAGTGGGCTGTAAAAGAATAACGACTAGTCCCCTACGATGAATATTTGAAAGAGGTATGTGGGAAGTTTGAGACTTGCACTTTCCATTTTGTGCCGAGAGATGAAAACCGTCTGGCTGATGCGTTGGCAACCTTAGTGTCAATGTGGGATAACCCTAAAGGATTGGTTATGAAGCCAGTGCTAATTTCGAGTTCTGATAAGCCCAGTTTTGAAGCCGAGCCTGTAATGGAAGTAGAAGTGGCGGACGGGAAACCATGGTAATTCGACATCATAAATTACTTGGAAAATAATAAATTTCCAGAAGAAGCTACTGAGAAAGACCAGAGGATGATCCGGAAGCTATCTACTCAGTTCATATCCGTGGAAGGGGTGTTGTACAAAAGACAGTCGAACGGGATTCAGCTCAGGTGCTTGAATAAAAAGGAAGCCCGCAAGGTGATGGAGGAAACCCATGCAGGTGTCTGTGGGGCCCACATGAATGGTTTGACCTTAGCTAAGAAAATCATGAGACAAGGCTTCTATTGGCTTACGATAGACAACGACTGCTCAAAATTTGTTAAACAATGCCAGCTGTGCTAACAATATGCAGACTTGAGACACCTGCCAGTATCAGAATTACATAACCTGACATCACCTTGGCCTTTCGCTGCTTGGGTGATAGATATCATTGGAGAGATTCGCCCTACGGCGTCCAATGGGCACAGATACATCATAGTCGCAATTGACTATTTCACCAAATGGATAGAGGCGGAATCCTTCAAGAAAATTGATGCGAGGGATATGGCGAAGTTCATAGAGAAAAATCTGATTTGCAGATATGGCCTCCCTCATCATATAGTGTCTGACAACGGAGTGCAGTTCATGGGAGAAACCAGGAAGCTCCTCGAGAAGTATGGTGTCGAGCATCATAAATCCTCTCCCTACCGACCACAAGCGAATGGAGCAGTAGAAGCCGCTAATAAGAATATGAAGAAAATCCTGTCCAAGATGGTCCAAACCTACAAAGACTGGGCTGAAAAGTTACCTTTCGCCCTGTGGGGATATAGAACAACGGTAAGGACGTCTACAGGCGGTACACCATTTTCCCTGGTATACGGAACGGAAGCAGTATTACCAGCATAGATAGAGCTAAAATCACTGAGGGTGGTCATGGAAGCCCAAATCCCAGAGGCCGAATGGGCGCAGCAGAGGCTACAGCACTTGAATTTACTGGATGAGAGTAGGCTGAAAGCTTATTATCATAATCAGATTTACCAGAAGAGATTGGCAAGAACTTTCGGAAAGAAGGTAAGAAAGCATCCGCTGAAAGAAGGGGACTTGGTGTTCAAACAGATGAGGCCAGGCATACCAGATATTAGAGGGAAATTCAGACCGACCTGGGAAGGGCTGTATATCCTTAAGAAACTGCTGTCCAAAGGAGCTGCAATCTTGTCGGATAGTGATGGGAATGAATTCAAAGAACTGATCAATGTCGACAGACTCAAAAGGTTCCAGGGCTAAAGACCAAAATAAAAAGAAGAGAATAAAATGCCCTGCAAGTCGAAAACCGAAAAAAGGCGGCTGTGCTAAAATTGGGCGCCTCAACAGGGTGAAAACCGAAATAAGGCATCCTGTGCAAAAATTAGAGGCATGAGAGAAAATGTCCGATCGTGAAAACCCGAGAAGGCCGATTGGTAACAGGAGTTGATGCTGTTAAAATTTGGTTCCTTGTATTGACAGCGCGTAGGCAGCTGAGTAAATGCCAAAACTGATCATGTATGCTGAAATTATATGAAAATGTACACAAATTCGTGAGATAGAATGAATATTATTCTTTTCATTTTTGTCATTTCCCAGTTCTGCATTAAAAAGAAATGTAGCACCAAAAGAAATACATATGTAAGCTAAGCTAAGTCCCGCTGCTGCTCTCGCCGACCAGATGCTTGAGCCCTCGAGTCCTGTTATTAGATGCTGGACTAAGGATCCACTTCTTATACTCGTTAGTCGAAGACACGGAATGATTTCTGAACCTCGGGATAACAGTCTTCACTAGTAGTCTGCCCCACAGCTCATGATACCGAGAAGCAAACGCAGCCAAGAGAGCTCCTCCCCGGAAAGACAAGGGAACCCTCACTACATCCTAGGTCATCCCGAGCTGACGTGTACATCGAGAGGTGATGCAGAAGGTGGCCTGATGGAGGCCGCAGAGGGGAACACACCCCGATGGCCCATCAATGACCACATGAGACAGTGGGAGCCAGGCAGACATAAAACTGATGTCATCATCTGAAAGCTCGCCAAATCTGGTAATGCCTTCACCAGTAGTGGCACACCCATGAAGTCGTAGAACGCGGCAGAAAGTGGCTCGGCGAGTACTGTGGAGTAACTCGAGGGGGTGGCTTAGACAGCATCTTCAGTTTCTCTTGCAGCCAATCTAAAAAAAAAAAGGAGAAGAGAAAAAGAAAGAAGAGAAGAAAAAGAAAAAAGAGGAAAAAAGCCGTTGGAGTAAGTAGGGTTTACTTCAGGCAAAAATAAGGCACAGGGTTGTGTGAAAATCCGAAAGGACGCACCTCCCGCTAAGAAAAGCTAGTGTGAAAATCCATAAGGGACGCACTACCTTTAAAATAATGATGTACCTGGAGCAATAAGGGGCTGTTGGTAAAGATTGTAGTGGATCCAGAGCTCACAGCGTCCAAGCCCAGAATGGTCTCAGCCAGAATGAGCGGCAAGGGTGATAATCCCAGATGAAAGTCGCCCAAGACTCCGAACAGGCGAGAGTCACCTGTCAAACCCCCTGGAACAACAGTAAGGAAGTTCACCATGTGAAACAAGAATATGATGCTTACCCGATAGGTGGGGATGTCGGTGAACTGATCCAGAGCCTCGATCAGTGGCCCCAGAGCGAAGGAAGAGCCCGGAGGAATCAGCCAGACGGCCTCAGAAGAAGGTATGTCCAGAGCCATGGCTATGTCCCGGGTTTGAAATAGACTGCAGCGAGGGATGCAAGGCAGAGCGCTAGGAGGGAACCAGGCTCCCAGAATGGTAGCTAGCTCATCAGGCAAAGGGCACAGTTCCTGGTAGGTGAAGCGGAAGACGTGAAACCGGGGGTTCTAGAAGTGGGTCGCCGCCAGAAGGAGGTTTTGGTCGACTTTGACCCGGCACAAATATTTCAGCCCGGACAGAGAGGAAAGGGCACCTTCTTCCCAAGTGTGTTTGTCATCTAAAATACGGTGCATCCTTTGGGCTAGAGAAGAAGACATATTGGGAGAGATGAAAGGCTCAAGATGTTGGAAAATGAAGAGACACAAGAAGAGCAAAAATTTTGTGAGAATTTATAGGGAAGTGTCACCGACGGCCTACCCGCCTCTCCACAGAGACGGCCTGCCCGCCTATCCTTAGGGACGGCCTGCCCGCCTCTCCTAAGAAACGGCCTGCCCGTCGGTATAGATCCACCTGGCAGACGTCAGCATTGCATTCATCACGCGCATTAACTTGCATTTATTGCATGACAGACGGCCAGCCCGTCGGTCACATACAGACGGCTAGCCCGTCGGTCACGAAATTCTATATAAGGGCGAGTGACAGATGGTGCAAACGCTGCTGTCCCTTTCCCTTTCCTCTCTCAAATGGTTTCTTAGCGGTTTTTAGCAGTTTTTCAAGCATTTCTTCTTATTTTTTTGCGATTTCTTCATATTTTCGCATTCTCTACTCACCGGGTGCTTGGATATTTATATTTCTTCAGTTTCCACACTTCTCGCGACTACAAGTAAGTAAATAACTACTTTTTTATTATTTTATTCAATTTATTTCTTTATCTCTTCTTCTTTTAACTTTAGAAATAATTAGGAAGTTCTAGATGCTTTAGGAATTTAGGGAGAATGCTGCCCATTTCTCTTTATTTTAGTGCAATTAAATCTGAATTTTTTCATGATCACATAGAAATAGAATTTTTCTATAACTTTGGTGCTTTAAAAATAGACAGTTTCTAGCGCACTATTCTGTCTATATATTGCTTGTGAGGCCTGAGGCCATTATTTTGTGTTGTTGGGGACTCACTCTTGTCGGGGTGCGTCCCATTTACATGCGTATATTATTGTCGAGGTCTGAGGCCTATTTTGTTGCCTTTTTATGCAGGAGGTCGGGCATACCCCTGCCGGGGTGCTGCCCAAATTTTTATTATTTATTGTAGAATTGAATATTTTCATGCATAATGCATACCTTGGGACCTAGAAAGCCCATTTCCTTTACTCGTTTCAAATTATTTTCATGCTAATTGCATATTGTTTTTGCCTTGATATGTGCAAAGCATGTGGGCAACCTTTGCCCTTTTCATTTATTATCAGTTTCTCTATTTAGTTTTCGGGCTGCCATTGCCCTAGTGGGGCCCAAGTGGGCCGTCCCCTTGAGAATAAGTCTAATAATACTTGTTTTATCAAATTTTTGCTATCTAATTTTTTCGTCTTTGCAGGATGCCTACCAGACGTAGAGTACCGCAGGCCCAGCCTGAGATCGTAGTTCCGGATTGGATGGATGCTGAGTCAGCTCAGAGGTATAGAGCATTGGCTCAGGTAGAGCTTCGGGCAAGCCGTTTTGTATCCCGGCCGTTCCTGGAGGCCCTAGGGATGGCCCCAGAGTTTGATTTGCTCGTCGAGGGTGCTGGGTGGATAGAGTTCCTTGAGCCCTCCTTCCAGACTTTTCCAGAGGCTACTCGCCAGGTCCTGGCCACTCTTCGCTACGCCGGTTTTCAGAGTGCAGATACCGACCCAGGGGTGGTTCAGTTTTGGTTCAACAGCGACCACTTCAGTATCACTAGGCAGAGATTCGCTCAGGCCATGGGGCTCCCTACAGAGGAGGGGGTCGAGATCCCATGGCGAGCTGTTAGACGCGCCCATTGGGCGGCTATTGCCATACTAGGAGTGCTGTATGATCATGATACAGCAAAGAGCACCGTACTGGTGTCTCAGGCACTCCGGTATTTGCACAGAGTGCTATCCAGTTCGTACCTCGGTCGAGCTGGTAATCCAGGGTCGCTTAATGCGGCCGAGATCTGGAGCCTCTGGGCCATGGTGGCAGGCCAGCGTCTCAACATTAGCCATGAGATCTTTGCCAACTTGACCAGAGTGGGCAGAGGGTTGACACCTGTGGTGATAGTGGGAGGAGTTATCACCCGGCTACTTTTGAGGTTGGGAGATGCCCCTGACAGGTTGAGAGGACCCTTGGAGGAGGGGATCCATGTAGACGCTGCAGTGGCAGTATAGATGGGGATGATCTCCCAGATATCAGGCCAGGCGGAGGCCTACAGGGTGTTGACCATTCATGAGACCCGGCGGATGTTCTCGCTTCCACCCTTGGGTCCAGATCCAGATCACCCGGAGCACCCAGAGGATCAGCCTCCACAGCCAGAGCCCCAGCCTCAGCCTGAGCCCCAGCCAGAGTACCAGCATCCACGCTCAGAGCCCAGGCCTCCTCAGCCTCAGACTGTGCCACCGCCGCAGCAGCAGGAGCAGCCCAGGACCCCATCGGACTTTGATATAGAGATCACGATGGATGATCTTTTTAATGCCTCACCAGCATCCCGAGAACCGACTCCTGTCCCATCGCCGGGCTTCAGAGTGCATAGGACTACCCACGGGCCCCCCGAGAGGTATCACCCTTATTCTAGAGGCAACCCGGGGGCATCCACCTCTACAGCACCGCCTCCAGAGCCACCACAGTAGCAGCCAACACAGCCCAACTTCTCTCAGCTCCTCACCTCCATGTTTGCAACTTTAGAGCGACGACAGGACGAGAGGGACAAAGCTATTCATGAGAGGTTGGACCGCCAGCAGGCTGCTATTCAGGAGCAGTCCCAGTCAGTGGAGCGGTTGGCCCGAGAGCAGGCTGGCTACATTGAGCATACTACGCGGGAGCAGGCTCGGGTTATGGATGCTTTCAGGGATGAGCAGGCTCGGGTCGTAGAGACCCTCAGAGGTGAGCAGTTAAGGCTGATTGAGCAGATTGCTCAGGGTCAGAGGGAGCTCAGACTGCAGCTCGCTCATGATTTGAGGACGTCACAGGACCAGGCATCTCAGAGGGTTGACATGACCCTACAGATGATTGACGAGTCACTTGACTCTCTGAGATCCCGCGTCCAGGCGATAGAGGGGATACTCCCACCTTTGTCTCAGACCATGAGGGAGTTCAGGGACCAGATAGAGCAGTGCCTAGAGCACATGAAGGGGGCCGCCAGCGAGCGGACCACTCAGTTGAGCAAGGCGTTCAAGAAGTTGGGAGGCACAGTATCAGAGACATTGGAGTTCATCAGGACCTGCACCCAGCCTTTCTTGGATGGCCACGCTCAGATCCGATTCAGGCGGGCCCACGATGCCGAGGCAAGACCCTCCACAGCTCAGCCTCCACCTCCGGCACGGCCAGCTTCGCCTCCACCTCCGCCCGGGACAGTGCATATATCGTATGATGAGGACCCTGATGAGCCCTCTAACTACACACCTATATGACGTTCAGGGAGTCATATTTTTTGTATATTTGTACTTTGTATATACGTTGTACAAAATAGGTATTTTTAGTGAAAAACTTTTGTTTTCAAAATTTATGATTCATTCATATAGCAAATGAATATATACCTTCACAATCACTCATACTCTAAAACAAAAATGGTGAAAAGATGATGAATAACAACTCAATGAAAAAGAACAAATGAAATATGGCATAACAAATAAAAGTGAAAATCCCGCCATTAATAAACAGGTTAAAAGATGACCACTCGAACATGAACTAACAAAACCTTTTTATCACACAGGTACAGAGAATATCGCTTCACTTCAGATCGAAGCTGCAGTTAAAGAAACACTGCTCTTCACCAAACCGGGATTATAGCCAAAGCCTGCTACATGTCACAGTTCGCGCGGCAGCCAGAGAGTGCTACGCACCTTGCAGATTGAAAGGGGGTTAGCAAGGGAACTTCAAATCGAAGCTGCAGTTAAAGAAACACTGCTCTTCACCAAACCGGGATTGTAGCCAAAGCCTGCTACATCTCACAGTTCGCGCGACAGCCAGAGAGTGCTACGCACCTTGCAGATCGAATGGGGGTTAGCAAGGGAACTTCAGATCGAAGCTGCAGTTAAAGAAACACAACTCTTAACCAAACCGGGATTGTAGCCAAAGCCTTCTACATCTCACAGTTCGCGCGGCAGCCAGAGAGTGCTACGCACCTTGCAGATTGAATGGGGGTTAGCAAGGGAACTACAGATCGAAGCTGCAGTTAAAGAAACACTGCTCTTCACCAAACCGGGATTATAGCTAAAGCTTGCTACATCTCACAGTTCGCGCGACAGCCAGAGAGTGCTACGCACCTTGCAGATCGAATGGGGGTTAGCAAGGGAACTTCAGATCGAAGCTGCAATTAAAGAAACACTGGTCTTCACCAAACCGGGATTGTAGCCAAAGCCTGATACATCTCACAGTTCGCGCGACAGCCAGAGAGTGCTATGCACCTTGCAGATCGAATGGGGGTTAGCAAGGGAACTTCAGATCGAAGCTGCAGTTAAAGAAACAATGCTCTTCACCAGATCAAGTCCGTAGTTAGAGAATGCTATGTCTCACCAACACCTACAAGTCGAGACGAGATTGGTAGGGGTATCTTCACATCCCCGAACAGACCGAGACGAGGTCTACCCGGCAAAAGGCGCGGAAGGTAAGAACCGTCACAGGTACGCCGTCTTTCTTTCTGTCCTTTCTCTGATTTTTGGCTTCTCTAGGCACTCGTGCACTAGTTTCCCCAAAACTGGGGGCAACTGTAAGCACCGTGTCCCAGAGCGGTCAAGATCAGAGGTTACCCTGTGATGAAATCAGTATCCTAGCCTGTATAAATGGTTTGGATTTGGGGGTTCTAGTCCCGCGTTCCACGAGAAATGAGTCTTTTTACCTTTTATAGGTAGAGGGGGAGAAAACGAGGGTTTTTTCGAGTAAAAAAGCTTTTTTTCCTCCACAGACGGCCGGCCCGTCTGTGAATTTAGCCCGTCGCTTGGGGTCACCGACGGCTTGTGGTATTTTCCGACGCCCGTCGGAAAGTCACCGCCCCTGTCAGAACGCCGCCTGGTTTCCCGGAGCACGCAACCTTTTCGACGCCCGTCGGTGGATGTGGCAGGGCCGTCGGACGAATCCTTGTGTCAGAAGGATTCTTCCGACGCCCGCCTCTATACACCAACGCCCGTCGGTCATGTCTAGCTTATAAAAGCTCCGGATTTTCAATAGAAAAGGGTTCCAAAAATTTTTAAAGAAGGGAAACTCTGCCCAAATTTAAGCATATTTTCTCTCTCTTCCAGCAAACACATTTCATAAAGAAATTTATTTCAAAAGAGGATCAAATCCATCAAAAGGGACTAAAAACCAATTAGTTTTCCTTTAGATTTTGATTCCAAAGACAATACTTTGAAGGTTTGAGAAGGAAGTAATTTGATTTCCTCTTTTCAATGCTTCATCTTGCTTTTCGTGGAACACGCGGGGCTCTAATCAACACAAGAATTTCACCCAAAGCGATTATCTGAGGGTAAATATTCCGGATTCCTTCTCCATATCATTTCATATTTATTCTTTATTTGTTAAATCTTCCTATTTTGTCGTTATCTTTCTTTATTTTGACTCTCATTACTTGATTTTATTGTAAAATCTCCTTTTGGCCTTAAAAGGAATTTTTCTCTTTCTGTTTTTTTTTGGAGACAGTGGTGACCGACGGGTCATCTCTATCACCGACGCCCGTCGGTCACCTCATCTACAGACGCCCTCCTTTTGAGTGACAGAGGGACATGTCGGTCATCTTGACTGACGCCCGTCGGTCACCTAAAAGAGGCCGTCGGTGGGTTCTGTCTCTTCCCTTTTAAACGATTTTCTATCTTTTTCAAGTCCCTTTGGATTCCCATATATTGATTGTATGTATATTGACATCTTTTAACTTTCTATGAGTGTATATTGATTCTCTTGGACTATCCCGAGTTGGAGCGGCTACCTACCATATTTGGAGGATTTCGTCCGGTTTAGTTTCCTAATCCTTTTGATTATTTCCTTCATTTGTTATTCATTGATTATTCTATGTATATGGATGTACTCTTTTCATATCTCGTTAATGTATAAAAATGACTCAATGTTTTATATTCAATAAAATGAGGTTTACACAAAGGCAAAGGGGTCCAATGCCCCATTTTTATCCAATAAAAATCATCACGAACAAAAATATCCAATTTTGATAATGGTGCATGCGAGGACCAAAGTCCTTAAAAATAAACAATGCCCCGATTCATGTATGTATCGCACATTTATAAAGGGAGTTGTATTATGCTCCTTGTATTATTGTAATTTATCGTCTTTTGATATTTACTTGCTCATTTATGGCTTCCCAAATATGAATAAATGTGCCTTTAAATAAATTACATCGTGTGGAGGGAGAGCGAATCAATGATAATTAAAATTTGATCATAAAGTAATTGAGGTAGAAATAGATGAGAAATCCCGGACCCAGCTCTGGTCTTTGGGCTCAAAGAGGCTAGAGGTCTACCCTCCAAGACACCTTTTTGTGCTACGAGACTTTAACGCTAATCCTAGGCTCCTTAGGGCGAGAAGTTTACCTTCAAGGACCCCTCTGGTTGGCCCAAAATGGATACCAAGCGCAGTCTTAGGCTCTCCGAGGCGAGAGTAACTTTCTCAATGTTCTATTGGGTCGCGACTCCATGAAACCTCCTTGTTGCCCAACATAGACGCACTTGCGATTTATTGCAAGCTGTCAACGGACCCACAGTCGCCCACGTGCGGGCGGCCGAGCGGGCGGCCGCGGGGATCTGGCGCGCGTCACACATACACTTCAGAATCAAACAATAAAAACTTACCGGCAATTACTTCTAGTGCATTCTGCTCATCCCTGGCATTCATGGCATAGGCTCTACCAACTGTCAGAACGGGGCGGTCCACAGCCTCATATAACTCTCTCTCTCGAGGCCGCCCATCACGACCTTAGCCTTTTCCCCTTCCACGGCTTCCTTGGGGAGCATTGGACCCTGCTCGGCTACCCTCTTATTGACCTGGAGCATTCTCACGCAGATTTGGGCAATTAGCAAGGAAGTGGTCCACACTACCACACCTGAAGCATCTTCCTGTAAACCATCTACATTCACCTCAATGGCGCTTACCATATTGGGAGCATTGAGCCGCACCATCACCTCTCAGAACTTCCTCTACCCGTGCTTGATCCTCTAGAAGAGTCCTGTCTCCTCCCTCTAGTGGCGGGACTAGCAGGAGACTCACCAGCATGAATTCCTTGAGATTCTCTTGATCCTTTCCCTGAAGAGGGGCTGCCTCTGGAGGTCTTCCTCCTCTGAGCTTTCTCTCTTAAAACATTCTCAGAGCGCTCCGCTCTCAAAGCCGCCTGAACCAACTGATAATAGCTAACATTCGGGGCAGACATCAAAGAAACTAACATTGCCATCAGAGATTCATTCAAACCCGCCTTGAAGTGCTGACACCGGAACTCATCTGTGAGAACTCCTGGCGGTGCATAAACTTATTCTCATAGTCTGCCACTGACATCACCCTCTGCCTGAGACTCAAGAACTGCGCACTTCTGGAGTCTTTGAATGCCTTAGTCACATACTTATTTTGGAACTCTTTCTTAAAGAACTCCCATGTCAAAGGCTCGAGAAGCTGGGGACGACTAAGCACTAACCTCCACCAGTCATAAGCGGAGCCTTGTAATAACGACACTACACATTCCACTTCTCGATCTGGAGGACACCGAATCTCCCTTAGCACTCTCTTCACTTTATCACTCCACATCTCATCTTTATCTGATTCATCTAAGCTGGTATCAAAGAAGTCCTCCACTCCAAATTTCCTCAAATTCTCAATAGGTGCCCTAGGTGCAGTTGCTCCCTCTAGCACCCTGGCCATATCTTGGGATATGAGCATCGCTTTAAAGGGAACTGCAGGGGCCTCAGATTTCACCCTAGGAGGTTGAGTCCGACCCGAAACTGATGGATCTTGCTATTGGGGATTCGCACTCTCGGCTGACCCCTCAAGCGACCCATGAGCAGACTCCATACTACAAAAATAACAATAATCCACATCAGGCCAACACAACTCTAAACAGACTTTCTATCCTACTCTAGCTCAAAAACGTCTAAACCTACTGCTTTTATACCACAAAATGTAACACCCCTTACCTATACGTAGAGAACTTCACCTTGCGAAGAGGATGAAGGTCCCCGATAGATGATGGTTATTACCAAAACGTACAAACAACATCACATAAATACATACAATATACCTCAACAGTCGGGCAAATTAAAATTTCCTAAATCATCAGAGAATAGACTATTGAACAACAACACTGCATTACATTAATATAATAAAAGTAACTTTACATGTCCAAAAGGTACAAAAGTGCCTTAGCACAATGAGCTATACTTATAGTTAGTATCACAATAATTTACAAAATGTTCTTTACATAGCTTCAAAAGTACAAGACTATAACATATACAAAAAGAATGCAAGGCCTAAACCTACAAAATCTCTATCCTCTAGTTATGTTGGCCCTGTTGATGGGGAACGCTCTGCTCAAAACCTTCAAAACCTTCCACACCTGCACGAATAAACACCCGTGCTAAGCGAAAACGCTTAGTGGGGAAAACACAGATGCAAAACAACCACTCATAGTGACATCAACAGATATTCACATACTAATGGCACATTCAGTATCAAGATTTCATCGAATAAATTGATGCGTGAAAATACAATAGCCACATTATTTCACATGCTTATATACTATCTATATCTACATCATTACAATTAAACAATCTTTCAAATTTTATATATAACGACACTATTATACCTGCTTAACCAAAAGAGTGGATAATGAGTACGCGTGGATACTCGAGGGTATCGAAAACTTTTCTTTTCTTTTTATTCATAACATTTTCGCATGGGATCTTCAACAAGATCCAAGGCAGAGGGATCACGAAGATCCATTCGGGGGACCTGATCAGGGTCCAAATTATACACTGGCTGCAGCTACACTAACTCTATTAAGGATGCCTAACTATTCACTTATTCGACTCTAGCAGGTCATGCATCATGTAAGTTATGTTCCAAATTATAACATACAATTATACATACCATTTACTTTAAAGAATCATCAAACAGAACATATCTAACTCAATTTCCTTTAACAAAATACATCATGCAATACAACTCCCGATACTTATTATTTGGCTAAGTTAAAAATACCATTTTATATCATTTGCGAATTAAAAACACCCAAATAAGTATAAAGAACCTGGAACAAAGGAAAAAGAATTGAAAAAGAGCTAGTTAAAAATTTTGAGAAAAAGGGGACAGAACCGGTTTACACGGCAGTATGGATTTCCCATACAGCCGTGTAAAGCATCTCACACAGGGGTAAGGGAAAACCTTACCGCCGTGTGACACGCCCAGCTCAAAAATCCAACTTGGGCAGAATACATTTACACGGCGGTATGGCTGAAGCCATACCCCCGTATAACAGTCACATGGTGGTATGGTATAACCCTTACCGCCATGTAATGCGATAAACCCCAAACAGAACACAATCATAGTGGGGTAAGGCTCTTCCTTACCGCCGTGTGACCCGCTGGAAACCCAGAACCCACAACTTTCACACTGCAAAACTTGACTCCAAACTCCACAAACTTAACTCAACTTAAAGATCAACTTAAACCCCAACAATTGACATTCAAAGAGCAAAATACTATCATAAAAACCCTCAAATACCAAAACAAAAACTCAAACAATATACACCCTCAATAACCTTAACAATTCAACCAACTTATTCAGAGATCAAATTATACATCAATTAAATATCTCAACTCATCATGCATATAATACATAACATTTAAATTAAATTACACATATCATACTTCATCAATTATAACAATTAAACTTAAATCACTGAAATTCACACATTCACATACACAAATGAACGAAATTTTGCCAAACCTTAAATTTCTGAACTTCCAACTCAAGGAGCTCCACTCCCACTCGCTATCTCTTTGCCTTTAGATTCTCTAGGAGGATACTCTGAACCACAAAACCTAACAACACCAGACAAGTTCAAACCCTAACTGACGATTAAAAAAACTCATCTAAAGAAAAAGAAGAAGGATCACTAATTAACCCTTACCACACCAGCTTAGAGCTACAATAAACTCACTAGAATTTACAGTAAAAGGAAGAATTCCAGAAGAAATAAAGAAGAAAGGAAGAGAAGAAGCAAGGTAACGGGAAAGAGGAAGAAGAAGAAGAAGAAGAAGAAGAAGCATGAAAAAGAAAGGAAACCAGCTGAAATCACTCTTTCTTTCCCCAATACTTATCCTCTCACTTGCCACATGTCACTCTCTCAAAAGGGAAAACACACCCAACTCTCATCTTCCATAACTTACCCAATTCTAGTCTCCTAACCCACACTACTCCAATACACACACTCACACTAGAACATAACCCAAATAAAGAGTGATAGCAAATTAATGTAACAAAATGAACACATGCTCAACATAAACCACACATAAGGCTCAGTCTACTAGGGTGGTTTCAGGGTGTTACACATTGCGCTGCCTACGCAGCTGGTGAAGCGAGGCACCTCTCGGTGGCATGGGCAAGGAAGCCCCGCATGTAAACCCATGAGGCCTCGCGAGCAGGGTCTCTCACCTAGCGCCTCGCGTACGAGGCATGGCTTCTGCGCAGGGCCGCACCTCATGCACACGAGGTGTGACCGCCTCTATGCGGGATACCTCGCGCAAGAGTGGTGGCCCCCTCTGCTCGAGGCTGTGCCTCAGTCACGCAAGGTGCGGTCCCCTCTGCTCTAGGCACCTCGCGCACGAGGGGCGGCCCCCTCTGCGTGGGGCAGCTCACACACGAGGTATGGCCCCCTCTGCACGAGGCCGCACCTTACGCACGAGCGGCGGCTCCCTCTGGATGGGCACCTCGCGCACGTGAAGTACGGCCCCCTCTACACGAGGCCGCACCTCTGGCACGGGGAGTACGACCCCCTCTACACAAGGCCGCACCTCGCATCTTCTTCCTCACTCCAATTTCCTTTTTTCGGGGTTTTTTTTCTTGTTTTTGAGTTGGAATTGAATTCAAATTTCTTCTTTTCCGATTTTTAAAAGGATAAATTTTATTTTTAAAGATAATTAGTCATTTTGACTAGGAAAAAAAAACTTTTAAAAACCTAATTCTTTCGGGGATGATATAAAAAGAAAATATCATAACCATTGAGGGAGAGGAGAATGGTAGGAAAAAGAGATTCTGAAATAGGATTTTTGGGAAGCTAAAATTTCTTAGATTAATTCTAATTATTCTTGAGCCACGTTAATCAATTCTTTGTGATTAGGATTTGATTTTATCATTTATGTTCTTTAAAAAATTAGAGTTCTGAACTTTAAATTTTAGGGATAGAAAGCTTTGATCCAAGCTTTCTCAATTTTTATTTTCAAGCAAATCGATGAGGAAATATTCTATTCTTCTTTTGCTGCAAATATCAACCTCTGAGGGTAAATTTCTGGACTCGAGCTAATTCCTTTTTCATTTCTTTATTTTCATCGTTCATTTGTTTCTCCGGTTGTAAATTGTTGTAAATTGGCAATAGTGTATTTTGTTGTTGTTTGTTGTAATCAGGTCGTGTTTAATTTAGTTAATCTATTTGCATGAGAGTTATCTATTCGCATGAGAGTTATCTATTCTTTGTTATTATAATTAATGCCAACTTAGATTAGTCAATTTGCTGGTATGATGCATGAAACATAGGTTGAACCTATAAAATATTTAATACTGATTTTATTTTTGTTTGATTCTAACTTTAATTATTAATTCATTTTATTGATTCTCAATTTTTTACCCAGTTTATTTCTTTTTTCTGTTGTAATCATTAATGCTGTTCTTAGTTTCTATTGTTGGTTGTTGTAGACACCAGAGCTTGAGTCAGCCTAGATGAGAGATACCCAATGATGACAAATTGCCTATTCACGGACAAAAAGGTTGAAAGTGATGATTTTCTTGTCAAATTTGCATTTTAGAATAAAAAATAATAAAACTATTTTAAAAATTAGTTTTCAAAAATGATGTTTAAAAATTTTAGTGTTTTTTAGTCATATTTAAAAAAAAAAGGGAAAAATCGGATGTCAACACGCGGTAGCGCGTAGGCGCGCGGAGCATGCTCCTGCTGTGCGCGCCCCAGCACTGGGCGTCGGGCGTCGGTCGCCCCTAATCCGCCGAAAACGCTTTTTTTCCTTTTTTTCCTTTTTTCTTCAATTTTTTGACTTTTTTCACCCTTATTTTGGGATTTTGAATGTTTTCTTCATTCTTTACACCCTAATTAAGGGAATTTCATTAAAAATCCTATTTTCTTCCCTAATTAATTACTTTTTCCATTTTTGTTCATTTAAATTGAAAATTTGGGAAAGAAATTGAGGGGAATTCATTTTGCATAAAAAATCTTTACTTTTCTTCTTCTCTTCTTCTCTAAGAATTCTCTCTACACTTTTCTTAGTTTTTCTTCTCCAAATAAAATTCTTAAGGTTAAAAAATTCAATTTTTAACCAAGAATTTTTCTGAAGACAAAAAAAAAATCATTTTTTGTTCTTAAAATTTTAATTTTTTTATCATTTATAATCATACTTGAAACATAGAAATCAATTCTTTGTTCTTGAGAATTAATTGATTTTCTTCTACTATTTTTTAGCAATTTTCTTTTAGAATAAAATTTCAATTTTTATTATTTTTATTTCTATTTTGTGAATCAAAATAAGGAAATCAATCATCTTCTCTCTTCGATCGAATCCAAAATCTGAGGATAAATACTCTAGACTCGAACTCTTAATTTTATTTTTCTTTCATTTATTTTTGTTCATATTTAATTAGTAATAATGTAGATCTTTATATTTATTGTGTTTTTATTTATTTTATGTGATTTTGTATATAGATTTAACATCTCTAATATTCTTCTTTTTTGCTTTGTTTTATTTAATTGTTTATTCTTCATGATTATTATTATTATTATTATTATTATTATTATTATTATTATTATTATTATTATTATTATTATTATTATTATTATTATTATTTGTGTTAATTTATTAATATGTTAATACTATTTATTTTAATATGTCATTTAATTTATTTGTCATCCATAATGCATATTTTATCTATTCTAATTTATCATTTATTGTTTTATGTGTTTAATTAATTTTCTTGATTTGATACTCACATTAATTTATTTTGTGCTTTTTTGTTTTAATCTTTATTCTTCCTTGTTTGAGCACATTTGCCAGCGAAGGAGGAGATCCGAATATTTATTATTTTTATTATTTTTAGTATTTTTCCTTTTTTTGTCATGTAATTATTAATAAAATCATTTATTTTATGCCCGTTTAATTAAAAATCACACAAAATATTTCTATTAATTAAACTTGAAATTTTTTCTAATAAAATAGGACCAATGTCCTAGTTTTTTATCCAAACAAATTGTCACCGCAAAATTGTTTTCTGTAATTATGTATGCGAGGACCAATGTCCTCACTCTTAATAAATACCCCGTTTTATGCATGATTTACATTTATTTTATATTGGGGGTTGTATTTCGCCCCTAGTTTTGTTGTAGCTTATTTTATTTCTTTTCTACTTTATTTTAATCTTGCTTTTTTATCACTTTTATATATGTGATTGATATGCGCTCTATTAAACTGCATTTAAAATGTATGAGAAAAGGGATGAAATCTTAAAATTCAAAACTCAACTGTAATTTAACCAAGGTATGAATAAATGAGAAGTTCCGAACCATCTCCGATCTTTGGGCTGAACGAAGCGAGAGGGCCATCTCAAAGTTCTATTGGGATGGGGCCTCCAAGACACCTCTTGTGTCCCGTAAAAAGGCTCAATTTGCATAGTCCTAGGCGCCACAAGGCGGGAGGGCCATCCTAATGTTCTATTAGGGTGGGGCCTCCAAGACACCTCTGGTTTGCCCAAGCGCAATGCCAAGAGAGCCATCCTAATGTTAGGGTGGGGCTCACTGAGGCTAGATGAACTTTTCCAATGTTCTATTAGGTGGTGACTCCATGAAACCTCCTTGTTGCCGGAAATAGACGCCCTTGCAATTTCACTTGCAAGTTTCCATGAACCTCATCCCGAAAAACCCTAAAAGCAGGTCTTCGGGGCCTCCCAGGGTTTGGCACGCATCATAGTTGTGTTTGCTTTATTGAATGGTTTATTTTTATTATAACATATTTTGTGCATTTGACTTATTTAATTACTTGTTTATATTATATCATACCCTATTCATTTGATTTAATTTGCTAACTTTTTTATGCTTTTTTTTTTGTTTTGTTGTGCATGAAACTTTTTTTTCACTTTGAGTAATATTCTTGGGTGAGCTGGAGAATAAAGTGATTAGGAGCCTTCAAGTTTGATTTGCATTTTAATTTCTTTACTTTTTTTATTTATTATTTTGTATGTTTCGTGCAAAATTTTTTTTTAATGTGCTCATTCTAAAGAAATTTATGTTTTTTTACAATAATAAAATTGGAACTTTTGTTAATAAAATGGGACCAATGTCCTGATCTCAACCAATAAAATATCACCTTTTTCGAAGAGAGAATTAATTTTCATAAAATGGGATCACACATTCCGATTTTCTCAATAAATGCCCAAAATACTTCTCCAATTTTTAAGATAACACAAGGAACCAATATTCCTAAAATCCTAATAAATGTCCCAATTTATGTAGTATGCATTGTGTATTTTGTTTTATTCATTTTGGTGTATTTATTTATTTTAGGCCCTTGTAATTAATTTTGGGGCAATTTTATTTTATTTATTTATGCTTTCTTTATTTTTGGGGATTGTTCTATCCCATTTTTCACTTGTAATTTATTTATCTACCGCTTTATTTATCGCTTACTTGTCGCTTTCTTTACTACTCTCCAAGAATGCTTGAAATGTGCTTTAAATTTTATTGCATGATCGCATGAAATGAGAGATGGAATTTCAATTGTTAAAAACTCATTTATCACTTAACTTAATGCATTAATAAAAGTGAATTTTCGAACACCTTCTCTGGTTTAAGACCCCCGAGGTTAGTTGACGTTTCCCAATTCCTTGAAAATTGGTGGAGACTCCAAAATACCTCAAAGGTGCCTAAAGGTTTCATGAGGCTAGATGAATTCCCTAATATTCTATTGGGTAGGGATTCCAAAATGTCTCGTGTTACCCAAAATCTAGATGCTAAATCCTTTTCGGACCCTTAAAGTGGGCCGAGTTTGGGCCGCGCGCATAACAGTGGCGACTCCGCTGGGGACTGATCAAAAATTTACATCGAAAGTGACTTAAGTTAAAATTATAATTGAGTTTTTAAGAATCAAAAATTCCATTTCTATTCAAAAATTGCATTGCATTCATTAGAGCCTTAGAACTATGCTAGTTGGTCCCTTATTTTACCCCGATACATTCCTAAAACACAACCCTACTTTTAATCATTGTAGGGAAGTACCTAGGATAATCACCAGCCCAAGTCTTATACCATAAATGGTATATCAAATGGAGACCCAATCGATCGTTATGCTCGCGATGAGCTAGACCTATTGGTAGGGACCATGCTTGGGTAGACCTAAAGTAACACCACCTTTGACTAAAGCTCATGTAATGGCAATAAAAACTTCCACTATGTGATATGAGCCTTAACAACATGCTTGCTATATGGACCCTTATATATTGAACAAATTCAAACATATTAATTGGGCACTCATCAAGGGCTCTCATGCCCTGATGGGGCCCATTTTTAATCTATTTGAGAAGTCCAAATATAGAATGGCCAAAACCCATATGTATGTGCTTTAAATTAAGAGTGTTATGCTGCTAATTTCTCACCATTCACCATACGTGCCTATTGGGTTCCCCGTTGACCCATGGGTCAAGCCCACCTAGGAAAGAGACTATACAACCTCCTGTGTGGGAGTAAGAAGGTTAGAAGGATCTACCTGCTTGTATGTAGTTGTCTATGCTGCATCAACACGACCATGCACTATTAATGCCATTCATGCATCATGCTAACAATTTGAATCATTCAGCCATCATAGGTACGAATCAGTGGCCTAGGGGTCCTGATAGCCGATTAGTAAGAAGAAACCCATTCTTCGAGTCACTAGAGCAAGTCTCACATTGGGGTTTAGAGTCACTCTCAGATAGCACTAAATCCATTCCATCAGAACTATCATTAGACATGGCCAACAAAGACTTAAATGCCGCCCGGGCTATGATCACCGAAGAGATGGACCGAAGGGTTCAAGAAATGGAGCAAAAATTTGAGAAATTTGAGCAAAGAATGATGGCAATCATGGGAACTTAACCGCTACTCTAGCACCAACAGCTGGTCAGCAACTTGCCGCTCTTGCCAAAGGACAAGCCGAATAGATTTCAATTAGAGAGGCACCTCCGGCACCAGTTGCAGAACCACCTCCTACTGTTGAGCCAAGAGCTCCTGTAAATGTTGAGCCTAGAAGGGTTAGGGGACATAGGCATGAAGAGGATTTCATAGAGGATGAGCAAGAAGAACTCAATGTGGTAAAAGCTAAACCTTCTAAAGAGGATGCTGCATTAAAAAAGATAGAAGAGAGAGTGGAGGCGATGGCCCGCCTACTATCTGCAGGAAAAGGGATAAGTCCCGAGGATAGGGATTTATATGACGAGGAGGTGCTTCCTCAGAGGTTTAAGATGCCCGATCTGCCCAAGTTTGATGGTACCTCAGATCCATTTGCCCACATCAAGCAATACACCCTTATGATGAAGGGGACTATGCTTACTAAGAGATAAAAGGTAGAATATTTTTGCCTCAGCTTGATTGGGCCTGCTGTAGACTTGTACCATGGGTTGGATAAGAGAACAAGAGAGGATTGGGACTTATTGACGGAAGAGTTCCTTAAATAGTATGATTGTAGCACTCAAATGGAGGTTACTTTAAGGGATTTGGAGCTACTTCAACAAAAACCTAATGAGTCATTCCACGAGTATCTTACTCGATGAAGAAATCGGGTGATGGAGATGAAAAGGAAGCTGAATACATCGAATCAAATTCGGTTATTGATCCGAAATGTGAGCCCATATCTCAAGAAAGGGTTAAAGATGAAGGGGCTTAAGGACTGGGAGTCTCTCAAAGATATAGCTATCGAAGCAGAAAGTGAGTATTTGGCTAAGAAGGCAAGCATGGATAGCTTTGCTAGGAAAAACTTTGGCAACCAATTGGGAAATAGGCAACCACTCAAGACCTTGCTAGGAGACTAGAGGATTTTAAAAGGAGGAAATTGGCCATGATGGAAAACATTGCTGCTCAAATGGCACTAAATGCAAGGCAACCGCCTGTGGCCCCTGCTGTTGAACAAGTTGAATTACCTATTATGGGAGAGGCTCGTGCCTTAATGACCCAAGAGATGGATAGAAGGTTTGAGGAGCTTGAAAAGAGGTTGTTGGCCACAATCAAGGGAAGGATGGATGCCATGGCGCTAGTTCTTCAAGCCCAACTTATGGCAACTACCCGGACACCTCTCAATAAGACTATTACTAGCCTCGCAAGTCTAGGAGTTGGTAGCAGCGGTACAAGAAGGACAGGGAAAGTACCAATGGCTGAGCTAGCTCAAAGGCACCATTCTGATCTAGGCAGACCTTTGTCATGGGTTTTCGAGAAGCTAATGGAGGGGGAATATTGCAGCCATTGCCAGCTAAGCTCGCCGAAAAACAAGGACATCCCGATCACAAGGCAGCTCAGCATTGTGCTTTCCACCTGCACACCGGGCATACCACAGATGATTGAAAGACCTTGAGGTGTCGTGTTCAAGACCTCATTGATAGCAAGCAGATCTCTAACCCTAAAAAGTGAGAGAAGAAGAAGAGGGCAAGCTATAATGCAGTCCCTCCACTAGATATGCGATCGGGTCTGGCCCACCCGAGTGGCATATCTCGCAAGAGCTACATGAAGACTATGTTTTTTAATGCTTTATTTCTTTTTATTTTAATAACTTCTTATGACAGTTGGTTAGTTTAATGAACAATTTCTACTTATTTGTATGGTATTTTTAATGATTTCATTCCCTATGATCACGATGCACTCATTCATTTTTTATATTAACTCAATTAATACAACTCCATCTACTCTCGGAACTTTGGGGAATCCAAACAAAATCTTGATAGCATCCGTTATGACTCTTGAAGAGAGATTAAAAAGAGAGAAAATAAAAAATATGAAATAAAAGAGCCTTTGCTTGGACCTGGAATGACAAGCTAAAGATTCACAAGGACATTCTTGGGATCAATACTACTTCCATGTGCCAACATGACGACGAACTGAATTTTGAAAGCCATTTCTTTACACCCCCAACATCTGGGTTGCATACGGTGCTAGCAAATAAAATCAAACCTCGAGAGCTACATCAAAATTTGGACGAATAAAACTCAGGACCTTCACAAGAAACATATAATTCGTTAGAACCAAACCGTGTAACCCATTTCCTCCTGACCATTTGAAATATGCACCCTAAAATCGATCAAGATTGACCTTTAACAATTCGGGACCCTGACTGCCAAATTTAGCAGGGCAACTCTTTACCTTTCAACCAAAAAAAAAAGAGAGAAAAAAAAGAGAAAAAAAAAACAGAAAAGAAAAGAGAAAAAAAAACAATAACAAAAGAGAGAGAAAAAAAAACACAATCTTTGCCCTGAACCACCTGAGCCTAACCTGTAACCCAATCCCAACCACTAAGGCCTAACTTATGACCCTCAGCCAATCCCAACCACTAAGGCCTAACTTATGACCCTCAGCCAATCCCAACCACTGAAAGCGACTTCAGAAACTGCACCACCAAAGTCGATAAAAGCCAAGTGTGAGATTTCACACCCAAGCCCCAAATAAGGAACCCATCACCTCAATCAGTCTGCATAAAAGACAAGAACAGGACTTTGATACAAAAAAGAGCCACTCTCTGAAGGAGCAGCTTTCCCGGCTAATGAAGATGGAAGCAAATTCAATCAACGCCGATGAACTGAAGGAGGGTCCATGGCAAAGGCTAAATAAACAATAAAAAATAAAAAAGAGAGAAAATATTCAATCAAGAAAACCCGCGAGGGCTGATTGATAACAGGAGTTTGATACTCTCAAGATCTATCCCGAGATTAAATAAGGACTCATATTTTTTGAGTTAATGCCAAATAGTGACCATGTGTTATGAAACCAGATTGAAATATATGCATTTATGCAAAGATGTATTGGTATTACCAGAGCAGTTCATCTTGCACAATCAAAGTTGTCTGGGACCGACATAGAATCAACACATTGGTACTATCTACACTCTAGTACTCTACCCGCTCAAGCACTTCAGTTGACTGATCCAACCGTCAACTATGAGGCCAGTTCTGCAACACCTTCCAGATAAAGAACAAAACTCATACAACCATAATATGAGATATAAGCATATACCGCCCGTACCTGGAAGATCTTTCGCAACAACTCCAACTTCTCTCACAAAAAAAAGGGCCGTTAGAGATGAAAACCGTGACTGGCGCTCTAAGCAAAAGTTAGGCCAAAGGGCGGGGTGAAAACCTGGGAACAGGCAGTCTGTCCTACAAAAAATGAAATAAATAAAAGCCGCTGGATTGGGTTGGGTCCATTCCAGGCAAAAAATAAGGCAAGGGTTATGTGAAAATCCGAAAAAGATGTATTTCCCGCTAAGAAAAGCTAGTGTGAAAATCCAGGAGCGACGCACTACCTTCAAAAAATGACTATAGGTATCAGAGGAGAACCTCGTAATCCCCGAAGGCATGAAATTCAAAAGCAATTCCAGGGGGCACCGATCCTGCTGCAAATTGCGACCAAATCGGCTTTCGCCTCCCAAATCTACTAAGATGAATCCTTATCCTGCATTACTGCATACATATGCATCTGACGGACATGGCATTTGACGATGCCCAACGCGCATTCACACATGCATGAACTTTATATATATCTTACATAAGCAATTCTTCGCGCACATTTCGCCCACATAATCCCTGCGTACCTGCAACACATAATTCTCTGCATATGTCTAGTGTGCATAGTGCAAGCACTTATTATGTGCATTTAATCTTTTACACGTATAGTTCTGTACACATAATTTTCGCAAATCAATCACCAGCATGATTTGTGCGTATAGCTTTGCACATACATCTTACATCCCATATCTTTAAGTCATTTTTTAAGGCATTCTCAGTCTCTTCAGAGCATTATCTTCAAGTCCTTTTTCAAGGCATTCTCAGTCTCTTTGGAGCATTATCTTTAAGTCCTTTTTCAAGGCATTCTAAATCTCTTCGGTGCATTATCTTTAAGTCCTTTTTCAATGCACTCTCAGTCTCTTCAGAGCATTATCTTTAAGTTCTTTTTCAAGGCATTCTCAGTCTCTTCGGAGCATTAAGCTCAATTACAAACCACATGAACAAGGCTAGACACCGCACAGGTAAGATGCCAAAGCAACAGGGGTTAACACGTTGACGAACAGGCAGTAACTACCTGCAATAACCTTGTCCTGTCTAGAAAGACGACCACCTCAGGTACACGCTTCCTTCCTTTCTTTTCTGAATTTTGGCTCACTTAGACACCTAAGTTCTAAGTTCCCTAAAATTGGGGGCAACTGTAGACACTAGGTCCCGAGGTGGTCCAAGATCATAATTACCCGATGATGAAAATGATACTTGCCACAAGTAAAGGTGTCAAGAGTGATGTCTTCCTTGTCGAAAACTCCCTTTATTTCTCCAAAAACTTCGATTTAAAAATTCGCATCGTTACTCTTATTTTTATTTCTTTTCACTTTTATTTTTATTTCTATTTATATTTTATTTTATTTTGTTTTTATTTTTTCTTCGCATGCCACGCGGGTGGGTAGCGCCTGTGCAGGAGCTGCGCACGCCCCATTGGGGCGTGCCTCACCGAGGTGCGCGTGCCCCCTGGGGCGCGCGTCGCCAGGCAATGCACGTGCCCCTTGGGGTGTGCCTCGCTAGGCGATGCGCGCGCCTCTTGGCACGTGTATCACTAGGCGACGCGCGCAGCTCTTGTGGCGTGCATCGCACCCTCCACCCGCGGCCATTTAGGCCTTTCTGCGCGTCGTTTCCTGGGTTTTCTCAGTCAAATTGCAGTCCCTTTTTACCGCTGTTTTTTCCGTTTCTGTGCAATTCTCGGGAAGGGAAAGATGAAAGAACTTTTTTTCTTTCTCTTTTTTGGTATAATCTAGGAAATCAAAAGGGAGCTGGCCTTTCATTTTGAGGCATCAGAAATTTTATTCAAAAAAGGAGAGGAACTGGTTTCCTCTGGGGAAAAAAAAGAAAACAAGGTTTTTTTTTTAGGATTTTTAAAGTTCTTATTTTGTTCTTCTTCTTGATTTTTCTTCAAAGGATTTCTAGTCGGGGATTTATTTTACAAAAAGGAATATCAATTTCCTTGGTTGTTCATCAACCCCGCCTATATTATCCCAAGTTTACCCTGTTAAACTTGTATTTTCTTTTCAAGTATTTTCTGCATTTTCTACCGAAACTCCGACAAGGGGAGCAGATCTAGACATCTTTCCTTTCAAATACATAACTCTGAGGGTAATATTATCATCTCTTGTCTTCATTTAAATTTGCACACCACTTATTATTGTTAATACTCTTATTTTCTATCGTTCTTACCATATTTATTTCCTAACAACGTTAATGTTATTTGCTACTGTTGGTGTTGGTGTTGGTGTTTAGTTTTTTTTTTTTTTTTTATGATTTGAATCCCTTTATGTCTTTCAATTTGATTTTCATGGTTTTACCTTCACATGTGCGGTCGTCCATCCTCTTTTACTATTATTATTATTATTATTATTATTATTATTATTATTATTATTATTATTATTATTATTATTATTATTATTATTTTCTGGTGTTCATATTATTATTGGTATTATAATCCCATGTATGTTTTGCATTATCATTAGTTGCCATGATGGTTTTGTTTACATTATTATTATTATTATTGTTATTTTTATTATTGTCATCATGTTTATATTTATGTTTATGTTCATGTCATTCTCTGTCGCCACTATTATCTTATTATTATTATTATTATTATTATTATTATTATTATTATTATTATTATTATTATTATTATCATCATCATTATTATCATTATTATTATTTTATTGTTGCTATCATGTCATGGTTATTTATTGTTGTTATCACTATAATCTTATTGCGGTCATGATTTTGTTATTATTCTTATTTTTTGGCATGACTTGTTTTTAATTCTTTCTGTATGTAAGTTATTTGTTTATTAAACTAACACGTCCTATATTTATTTTTCACTTGATTAATTTTATTTAGAATTATTACTAATATTTTTTAATATTATTTTTCTGTCTGAGATTTAATTTTAGTCGCATTGTGTGAGCATTTCCATGACCTCCCGGGTGGGTCACAACGCGTAGAAGACCGCGTTGTTCGGTGAGACCTTTCCTATTCCTTCTGATTGTGTTGTGTTTATTTGTAAATAAATATTTTATTTGTACACGTGTGAGATAAAAAATAACGAAAATAATTTTGTAGCTAAATTAAGACTTTTACAAATAAAATTGGGACCAATGTCCCTCGTTTTAGCCAATGAATAAAAAATGTCATAATAAAACGAAGAGTTAATTTTTTCTCTAAAAATGGGATCACTCATCCCGGTTTTCAATCCAACAATTTAACGACTCTTCGATCCCTTTTAAATAAACGCGAAGGAACCAATATTCCTAAAACCTTCAAATGAGCGTGAAGGAATCAATGTTCCTAAAACAAACAAATGCCCCGATTTATGTATATTTTTCTTATTTGATTTTGTTTGATTGTTCTATAATTTATGCTCATTTTCTTTGAGCCCTTGTAATTAATTTTGGGGGCAACATTATTTAATTAGGGATTGTATTCCGTCCCATTTTTCCCTTTATATATTCTTCTATTTGGGGGTTGTATTTCGTCCCTATCTTCCATGTAATTGTGTGCTTTTGTGTTTATCTGCTTTCCTTTATTACTTTATTTACCACTTTTTTTATCGCTTTTCTTTATTTTCTTTACGTGCTTGTGATGCGCCTTTAATTTAAATGTATAAATCATGTGAGATAAGAGATATAATATTAGGAAGTTAAAAACTCATTTATAATTAACCAAAGCATAAATAAGAGTGAAATTCCGAACACCAATCTCTGGTCTAGACCAATAAGAGGTTAGAGACTTTTTCTAATTTCTTATAAATTGGGTGGCGACTCCATGATACCTCAAAGGTGCCTAAAGGCATCGTGGAGCTAGATGTTTTTTTTCCAATGTTCTATTGGAAAGGAAGCATCCAAGATGTCTCATGGTGCCCATGATCAAAAACACGCGAACAAATCCCTCTAATCCTAAAAGCGAGTTCAGCGAGGGCCTTTGCTAGGTTCGACGCGTATCACAGGGCTCTAGAGAAAAGAAATCCCCTCTAGGAACTAGTCGAACAGCCTCAAAAGGTGGTATACCCAAAACAAAAGCCACATCCCTAAGCTGATATGGTCCATAACTTGGAACACAAGGAAGGGTACTAGGGAAAAATCTCACATCAGTAATGGCAGCGAATTCTTTGGCCAAAGGACACAGTTCTCGGAGGGTAAACCAAAAGACGTGAAATCGGGGATCCCAATAGCGGATAGCAGCCAGTAAAAGGTCTCGGTCTAACTTGACCCTTCTCAAAAATCTCTAACTCGAATAAGGGGTTAAAGTGCCAATTTCCTAGGTCTTGGGATTATCCAGTAATCGATGCAGTTTGCTAACAATAGGCATCGACATATTTAGATAGCTATACATGAAATAAATAAGTTGATAAAAAGGGAAAAATAAATTAGAAGGAAAAGATGGAAAGTAAGAAAATACCTGATTAAGAATCCTGGCCCAAAGGAATAAAGCAGAAAGTGACATGGAAAGCAAAGAAGAGAAAAGTCAGTTAATGTGGCAAAAAGGGAAATTAGTCTGGCCCATCTTAAAAAATTAGACCACTTTTTCGTGCATTTTTAGACTCATGCATTCCCACTAGCATAACATATTTTATTCTTGTACACGTATAATTTATTTGCAGGTAAATGTGCAATAAATGGCTTTAATGGCAAATATTCAAGATAAGAAATATATTCAGGGAGTAAAAATATAAGTAAGTAATTGAAAAAAAAAAGTGGTCTTGGTGCGGCCACATGGCCGCCCTAAGTGGCCGAGGTGGCCACACCTCACGTGGCCGAGGAGGCCGCACCTCATGAGCAAGACATGCGGCCTCATTTTAGGCCGCACCTCGGGAGGTATAATTACCTCCTTTTTGGCCGCACCTCACCCCTTCTCTCCTCTCTCAATTACTTGATTTTCTTTGCTTAATTTTTCCTTCGTTTTCTATTTTTCCTTCATTTTCTCTCTCCTTAATTAATTTTTCTATCATATCTTTTTCATTTGTGATCCGTTTTGTGCATTGTTTACACCAAAAATATCCTTGTTCAACTGGCTTCAAGAGGATATATTTTTTTCGGAAGTTCTCTATCCTTTTTGTTGAGTGAATATTTCAGCTAACAGGTTAGTTTTTGTTGGTTTTTTGTATTCTATTTCATTAAGCTTTTTATTTTATTTTATTTTATTTTTTGATAAAATGTAAAAAATAAATAATAATAATGAAAAATGCTTACCTTGTTTGCCGTCCACAGTGAAGGAAAATAATAAAAATAACAAAAGATGTTTATGTGTTGTAATGCAGCATAAATTAGGTATTTATGTAAAAATATTTTTGCTATGCGCCGCTTTTCTTTTTTCTATTTATCTAGATAATTAGTGAAAATAATAAGTGCAAATAAGTAATAAATAAATAGTCATTGTTTTGTAAAATTACGCCAACTTATTTGTTTATAGTATACAAAATGCATATAGTCTAGTCGCCTGGGACTTGTTGTTTGAATTTATTATTAAGTGTTGCCCAAATTTTTTTAGAATTGTAAAAAAAAAGGGTTTAACATGTTAAAATAGTTGATAAAATAATGCTATTAATTTATCTTGCGTGAGCTAACTGTTGATTTTTTTAGGATGCCTCGACAGCATAGAGTGTGTCCAAGACATGATGTACCTCCACCTCTAGAGGATATGACAGAGGATCAGTGACATCGATTTGAAATTTTGTGTCAGATGAGGATGGTGCCTAGCAGATTTGTGTCTAGGGAGTTTCTTCCGCATATAGGCATGTGGGAGGAAGTGAGCACCCTGATAGCATCTACTGGTTTGATGAAATTTTTGAGGTTGGCTTACAAGACATACCTAGAGGTCACTAGGGAGTTCCTAGCCACATTGTAGTATAGAGGGTATCGGAGGCCAGACGCAGAGCCTGGGGTCATATCATTTTGAGTTAGAGGCTATTACTATGAGTTGAGCAGCCTGGATTTTTCACGGGCGATGGGCCTCCCGATAGGGGATCAGGTTTTAGTGCCAGATAGGATTGTCCCCACGCATTGTTGGGAGCGGATAGCAGCATCGGGTGTCCCCTATCGCTATAATCAGGTTAAGAGCACCTTACTCCGATCACAGACTCTGAGATATATCCAGAAAGTGCTAGCCGACAGTTACCTTGACAGAGTTAGGGGCCCTGGTTCCGTGAATGCCGCTGAGATTTGGAGTCTATGGGCAATGATGACTGGTAGGCAGATAAACATTGCCCACGAGATCTTATCTGCACTAGTCAGATCTGGGTGAGGGACAACCGGACATATATGCATTGGAAGAGTGGTGACTAGGTTACTCCTTCACCTGGGATGCGACCCCAGTGCGTTCGGGCCACACTTGGAGGGAGACATAGCTGTCGAACTTGCTGTAGCTGGGTATATAGGCATGGTGGAGCTAATACACGAGGGATCAGAGGAGTACATAGTGCTTACTATGGCAAAGACTAGACTTCTCTGCAATTTGCCTCCACTCCCTGACATAGCAGGTACTTCAGGGGGTAACCACCTACACCGGAGGAGGAGGAGCCACATAAACCACAGGATGGGGATGGTTTGTATGATTTGGACTTCACAGGTATATTTAGCACTCCCCATCCATAGTAGATCTTATATGAAAGCAGAGTTTGCACCACTCCTCCACCACAGGGTTTGGAGTTCGGCTACTACACTCCTCAGAGACACTTCCCTTTCAGCCACCCAGGCCATCCGGGGGCATCTTCTTCCACAACGCCACACCTTCATCTGAGTTTAGGACAGGGCAGAGCCAGCCTTGTAACAACCCCACCGTTGCCCCCGTTGGAAGGGCACCGGCGGGCGCGCTACACGACGCTCACTCAAGACGCGACGAAACATACAGTGGAAGCATACATGCGCTAAGCGGAAGCATTCAATAACCAAAAAAAAAATCATAGAAAATATACTTCATTACTATAAAACAAAATACAAAGCTATATACAATATCTCAAAAGATTACAACTTAAAATCCTTTACAAAATAATACATATACAAAAAGAATTACAGGAGGAGACAGGAATAAATAACTCGACTCCTATGTGGCTTGCTTGCAGATACGCGACACGAGCAACTCCCAAAAATCCTTCACGCTACCTGCACGGGATTAAAGCCCGTGCTAAGCGATAACGCTTAGTGGGGAGAAACAAACACAACAGAACACTATACAAGAAAACATGCACTAACATACATAATTCATTATGAATCAGAGTACAGAGATATAAATATATATATTCAGGATAAATAATACAAAACACTAAACCATTACACTATTCAGAGTCACACAATAATCAGAACACTTCACTAATTCAATACCAGACAGTTCACACAATAGCCTGAAATCAATGGTGGAGGATACGGGAACACGGCACGGGAGACCGAAGCCTCAAAAACACTTTAATACCCGAAGGTAGCGCGGGAGACCGGAGTCTCAAAACATTTTATCACTACAAGGAAGATGACCATCTCGGAGGTCGACCGCTTCGCCCAAACGGGGCGGACCGAACAACTGTACACTAACCCTTCTTAAGCATGCTTAATTATCCTATACCTTGACACTTCAGGCTCAACAACACATTCATTCACTCGACCTTACACAATCAAAAGCAAGATTCAATTCATGATTCTAATATTAAATAAATTCCTAACTAAAACACTAGTACATTGATATCACGAGTCATAAGCACAAACATATTTCATGCAATAGTGAGAAACCGTGCAAAGTGGAACAAAAGAAACACATTCAGAAAACAGGGCAAGCAGGAAGGGCCTCTATCGCGATCACGACAGAGCACGGGGTACTTCCTCGCGAGGTCGCGCCAGGGGGCCTACTCGCGATGAAGCACTCGCGACAGAAATTCTCAGGGTCGAGCTCTGTCGCGATCGCGACAGAGACCAGTTCCTTCCTCCTCGCGCGCACGTCCACGAGGAGGGTTCCGCTACCGAGCTCTCTGTCGCGCTCGCGACAACTTCGTGATCGCGATAGAGGGCTCTTCAAGAACAAGGGGCCAAGTCCGCCTTCTGTCGCGCTCGCGACAGAACCCAGATTCGCCCAAGTCTGCACTTTTTCCTTCACTATTCACACACAATTCTTCATATATACACACAACATGCACAAGCACTTACCTCAAGCCTCCAGCACATCACCGTATCATTCTCAAGCCACATAAACCCATTTTACACAATATACAAACATCAATTCAACATAAAATCACTCACAACCAACTCAAATACACTAACATGGCATGTTCAAAATCCGAAAACACATAATATCCTCACTATATCATTAACACTTCACTATAAATCACTACTAAATTTAAACATGCATTCATGAACACTCAATATTACCAATGACATGCAATCACAACATAGAATCGATCCAAGGAGGAAATTAGGGGAAAAACACAAAATCCACAACATAGCTCCCAATCACTTGCATGCCTTCAAAACCCATTCCCAAATAAACACTCAAAAACACAGCTCCCATACCTGGAAAACGAAGCTTCAAACCGTGCCCCTCACGAAACCACTTTATCCTTGCCCTTGCTCTTCCTTCTCTCTTCCGATGCTTGCACAAAACCCAGCCACAACACACTCAAATCAGACCCAAAACCACAATCAAAACCAGAAAAAGAAGGAGAAAGAAGAACCGAAATACCCAAAGCACTCCAAACCACTTACCTCTTACAATCCTTCAAGAACTTAGCTCAAAATTCCAAGAAAACTCAAGAGAAAAGAGATGGGAGCAGAAAAATGGAAGCAAGAGAGGGGAGAACGGGAAATGAAGAAGAAAAGAGAGAAATGAGATAGCTTCCACGAGAAGCTAGGCAAATTTCTGCCCTTCCCTTCCCTCTCTCTTACTTTTCATTAAATGCTCACCAACCTCCAAGCCACTTGTCACACTCTACGGGAAGCTAGGCAAATTTCTGCCCTTCCCTTCCCTCTCTCTTACTTTTCATTAAATGCTCACCAACCTCCAAGCCACTTGTCACACTCCTAGAGAATCAATCAATCCATCTTAACATAACCACTCTTGGCACCATACACTAAACACACACAAGCCTTTCTTACACAAATATCTTCAATGCACCAAAACTCACTCACACCATATTATTTCTTAGAAACCCTTTTCATCCTAGGCACCATGCACCACAAACCAAACAATAAAAGCCCTAAGTCCACTTACACCCTACAACCATACACTATAAGCACACACTATTATTTCCTCTTCTCTTAATTAATCAATTCCTTATTATCTTATTTTCCTCATACTTAAATTATGAAAATACCCTCACTTACCGACTTACCACGCAAATTCCGACCAGGCTCTATTTGGGTTGTTACAAGCCTGCTCTAGAGATGTTGTTCCAGGCTATGTACCAGGATATGATGTCGGTGATGGCTACTCTGGGGCAGCGCCATGATGAGGATATTTGTCTCCTAGGCCATCGTATAATAGATGATGTACACCTACTGAGCCAGCGGATAGATGATAGGCTCACCTTATTTAGCCAGCAGATAGCCAAGGGGTTTGGAGAAATTGGTAGGCGCTTGGACAGGATAGAGGGGTCTGTGACAGCTTTGGAGGCCGCAACAGCATAGAGAGTTGGTGAGTCTCTCCAGGAGATGGATGAGTGATTGGCCGCGACCCGACATCGGATGGATGTCTTGGAAGACACTTCTACGGAAGTATCCCAGGGCCTATGGAGTCTACGTGAGTATTTGGGGAGAGACCTTCCTGTCATCCGAGAGGACCTGGGGCTTCACATTCATAGATATGCATCAGCCATATCAGGCATAGCCTCCAGTTTTTAGGAGCTGTCCCACACTTTGCGAGTATGGCCAGCCCCTTCTTATACATATAGGTGGAGGTCAGATTCCAAGCACTCCATCCGTCATCATCTAGGCCATCGCCTGAGGACATCACACATCAGCAGGCCCCTCCTCCAGCTCAGCCTGGCGACTTTGATGAGCACATATATCATCCTCCTATGTAGGGGTCATTTCAAGGAGATATTATATATTGTCATTTCATGATGTATAAAAATTCATTTATGTTATAACTTTACATTTGTGGTTATTGTATTTTTACTATTGAATATAATGAACATATCACGCAAAAGTGGAAAACAAAAAGAAAATGAAAAATCAAGAGATATATTGGTAATTGAAAAATAATGATAACAACTTGATTCATACACCATCAAGATATGTTAATGCAATCAATTAAAACATTTCTTTAAATGTTTCAGGAACCACGTCAATATGGTTAGATACCGACACGACTGGGCCTATACACCGCACAGGTTACATGCCGCAATGGAGGAGGTTAGACACCGCATTAATAGGTTAGATACCGACATGGCTAGGACTATACATCGCACAGGTTACATGCCGCAACAGAGCAAGTTAGACACCGCACTAACGTGGCTAGATACTGACATGGTTGGGGCTATACACCCCCCAGGTTAGATGCTGCAACGATAGAGGTTAGACACCACATCAAAGTCAGTTATAGACCATGGCAAAGGCTAGTCACCGCACAGGTTAGATGCCGCAGCGATAGAGGTTAGACACCACATTAAAGTCAGTTACAGACATAGTGAAGGCCAGACACCGCACAGGTTAGATGCCAAAATGATAAGGGTTAACACATCAACAAATTGATGCTAACTACCTGCAACAATTCCATTCAGACTGGAAAGATACCTGCAACAAGATTCACAAGCTAATAATATAAACAATATTAAGATTTCATACATATATAACTCATCACAACAAATATCATCAAAATATTACATATATATATATATCATGCTATTTCGGACATCACATACAACAATGTTATTGAACCTGTTTAATCAAAATAGCGGATAATGAGCACGCGTGGATACCCGAGGGTATCAAAGATACTTTCATAATACGTGGATAGCCGAAGGTATCAAAACCAATTTTTTTTCTTTTCTTTTTATTTCAAAACATTTTTTGCGTGGGATCTTAAACAAGAGCCAAGACAGAAGGATCACGAAGATCCAATCGGGGGACCTGATCAGGGTCAAAGTCATACACTGGCTGCAGCTACACTAACTCTATTAGGCATGCCTAACTATCCACTTACTTCACTCTAGCAGGTCATGTATAAACCAAGTCATGCTTCTAAGTATAACACATAATTATAATCACAATCATATAGTTCAACATACAAGTATGCAATATATATTATTCATTTCCACATTCATTAATTTTCCATTCATGAACTTATATACCATAACATCAATTACATATAATTAAATTAGAAAGAAATTTTTATACTCCTTTTATAATGATAGACATGAGTTGGATAAGTGGTAAGAACTTTCGGGGAAGTTCGGGTTTGATTCTGGAAGAAAAACACTCAAAATAGTCAGAACAGGGGTTGGTCACGGTGGTAATGGATTTGTTGCCACCGTGAGGTCCAATAATGAGCATTCTACCTAGTATTTTCATATATCACGTTGTTAAGCATTTTGGTTGCCACCGTGACATACCAAAATGATGCAAAATAGAATCAAAATTTTAGGACTGGTTCATACCACAATTTTGTACAGCCTATATCAATGTCTAAACCTCATTTTTAGGTAAAGGTCTCTTCTTAAAATTTGTTCCTTATGATGTTGAGTTTCAAATGGGATACATCTCAGGTCTTTTTGAAATCTATAAATCCAGATATGATCTAAACAATCTATACCGTTCCAGTGAACCCACCTAAGCAGAGAGGTCTCGGTTTTTAACATTTTTTAAGATCCTAAGTCCAGAATTAGCTCCTGTACTCTCTTAGACATTTTTAGATATGGATCTTAGGGTTCAGATGAAATTTTAATTAACTCAATTGAAGCTCTATAACTCTACTTATGACAAAAACATCACATAGAGATCGGATGAAAACTGAACAGAATTCCCCAAACCCCAACCCGAAAAGCTAGGATTCTAACCACTTCAAAACCACAATTCAAAACATAAGGCCCACTGCAAAACACCTTGCTTGAACTAATATTCACCATTAAAAAGCACAAACACATAACATAGCTCAATATCAACATCATAATCACACACAAATGCACAAAGATAGAGTTTTCCCAAACCTTAATTGAATGAACTCCCACTCAACGAGCTCTACTCCCACTAGCTACCTCCTTACCCTTGGATTCTCTTGGAGGATTCTCTGAACCACAAAACCCAACAATACTAAACAAATTCAAACCCTAAATCATAATTATAAAACTTATCTAAAGAGAAAAGAAGAAGAACTAATAACCACCACTTACCAAACCAGTTTAGGTTACCTCTCTTAGATTTACAGAGAAAGAGAAGATTTCAAGAGAAAGATCAAAGAAAAGATGAAGGAATGAAACAAAGTGGCGTGAAAGGAGAACGAAGAGCGAAACGGGAAGAAGAAAAAGAACAGCTAAATCCACTAACTCACTTTCCCAATTCTTATCCCCTAACACACACTACTCCTGTACGCTACTCGTACTAGATCATACCTCAACTAAACATAACAATAAATCAATTAAACAACTAATACAAGCTTGAAATATACCACACACACACATACACTTACACACACAAGGCTCACTCTACTAGGGTGGTTACGGGGTGTTACAACACTCCCCTCCTTAACAGAATTTCATCCTCGAAATTCTCACCTGATCTAAACAACTGAGGATACCGAGCTCTCATAGCTTCTTTCGGTTCCCAAGTTACCTCTTCAACACCGTGATGTTGCCACAAAACTTTTACCAACGGTATCTGTTTATTCCGGAGCTGCCTGACCTCTCTAGCTAAAATTTCTCTTGGTTCTTCATCAAAAGAGAAATCTGACTTAACCCAGATATCTTGCACTTTCAACACATAAGATGGATCTGATCGGTACCGACAGAGAATTGACACATGGAATACATCATGTAGCTTGGCTAATTCTGTCGAAAGAGCCAACCGATAAGCCATCGGACCGATCTTTTCCAAGATCTCATAGGGTCCTACAAATCGGGGGCTTAACTTTCCTTTCTTCCCAAAGCGCAGAACTTTTCTCCACGGTGATACTTTTAAAAAGACCTTGTCACCCACTTTATACTGAATATCCCTACGCTTCAAGTTGGCATATGATCGTTGCCTGTCTTTGGCCGCTTTCAAATTCTGCTGCACAATTCTAACTTTCTCTTCAGTGTCTCGTACTATCTTCGGGCCCACCATAGCTCTCTCTGACAACTCGGTCCAACATATCGGTGTCCTACATCTCCGTCCATACAACATTTCATAAGGTGCCATCCTGATGCTTGCCTGATGACTATTATTGTATGCAAATTCCATCAAAGGTACATATCGATCCCAACTCCCAGAAAACTCCAAGACACAACCTCGAAGCATGTCTTCTAGAATTTGAATAACTCTCTCAGACTGACCATCGGTCTGAGGATAAAATGCTGTGCTGAAATTTAACTGAGTACCCAAAGCTGACTGAAGTTCTTTCCAAAATATGGACGTAAATCTTGGATCCCGATCAGATACAATGGACAATGGGACTCCATGCAGCCTGACTATCTCACTCACATATATCTCTGCCAACTTGTCCATCGAATAATCCATCCGCACAGGCAAGAAATGTGCTGACTTCGAGAACTTGTCGACTATGACCCACACTGAATCATTCTTGCGCTGTGTTAATGGCAACCCGGATACAAAATCCATCGTCACATCATCCCATTTCCATTGAGGAATGGGTAAGGGATGCAGCAGACCCGATGGAACCTGGTGCTCAATTTTTACTTGCTGACATACTAAACACTTTGAAACAAACTCCGTAATATCCTTTTTCATACCCGGCCACTAATAGAATTGGTTGAGATCTCGATACATTTTATGTCCACCTAGGTGCATAGTGAAGACTGACGAGTGAGCCTCTTGCAAAAGCTTTTTCCTCACATCACCCATATCAAGTACACATAACCGATCACCATGCCAGAGCACTCCCTCACTGTCTACTGAATACTCTGTCCGTTTAAATTCTTTCACTGCTTGACAAACTCGCTGTAACACATGGTCTTGCAACTGAGCATCCACTATCACTTGCCTCAAACTTGGCCTAGCCTTTAATTGAGCAATCAATGCTCCCTCTGAATCAAATCTCCACCTACCTCAATTAACAAACAGAGCTAAAACTGACTTTCTACTGAGAGCATCTGCCACTACATTTGCCTTGCCTAAATTGTAGTCAATAATGCAGTCGTAGCCCTTGAACAATTCTAACTATCTCCGCTGCCTCAAGTTCAACTCTTTCTGAGTTAGCAAATACTTCAAACTCTTATGATCGGTGAAGATTCTGCACTTTTCTCCATACAAATAATGCCGCCACACCTTAAGTGCAAACACCACCGCTGCTAGCTCTAGATCGTGTGTCGGGTAATTTTGCTCATGGGGTTTTAGCTGTTGGGAAGCATAGGCAATTACCTTACCGTCTTGCATTAGAACACAACCCAAACCCACTCCAGACGCATCACTGTACATAGTGAACTCCTTACCCGACACAGGCTGTGTAAGCACATAAGCCTTAATCAACATCTCTTTCAGCTGCTCAAAACTCGTTTGACATCTATCAGACCAAACATACTTAACTTCTTTTCATAACAATCTTTTCAAAGGTGAAGCTATTACCAAAAATCCCTTGACAAAACGCCGATAGTACCCAACTAAACCCAAAAAGCTTCTCACTTCTGGCACATTTTTAGGTGGTAACCAGTTTACAATTGCTTCCACCTTAGATGGGTCTACCCGGATACCTTCTGTTGAAACTACATGTCCAAGGAAGGTCACTTCCTTTAACCAAAACTCACACTTACTGAGTTTTGCATAAAGTCGATGATCTCTTAACACTTCTAGCACCAAACGGAGGTGTTCTTCATGTTCTTTTTCATTCTTTGAATACACAAGGATGTCATCGATGAACACCACAACAAACCGATCAAGGTACTGGCGGAAGACTCTGTTCATTATATCCACAAAGGCTACAGGGGCATTGGTCAAACCAAAAGGCATCACTAGAAATTCATAATGACCATAACGCGTCCGAAAAGTTGTCTTCGCCACATCCACATTCTTCACTCTCAGCTGATAATATCCCGATCTCAAATCTATCTTGGAGAAAACTCCAGCTCCCCTCAACTAATCAAAAAGGTCCTCAATCCGAGGTGACGGATATTTATTCTTCACTGTAATCTTGTTAATTTGTCAGTAATCTATACACATCCGCAATGTCCCATCTTTCTTCTTGACAAACAAGACTGGAGCACCCCATAGCGACACACTAGGCCGAATAAATCCCTTATCCAAAAGTTCTTGCTACTGACTATTTAGTTCCTTTAATTCCACCGGAGCCATCCTATACAGAGCTTTAGAAATCAGAGCCATTCCTGGTACAATTTCTACTGATAACTTAACTTCCCTCTCTGGAGGTAAACCCCGTAACTCTACTAGAAAAACATCCTCAAAATCCCTCACAACTTGAATATCTTGTATCTTAACCTGTCCTCTCCAAGAATCCAACACTAATGCCAGATATGCATCACATCCCTTTCTAATAAACCTTTTTGCCTTCATCGCTGAAACAACATTGTGCAACGAACTACTTCCCTCACCTCTCACAATCACGGGTAACTGATCTTTATCCTTAAGGACCAAAACTTTCCTGTGACAATCCACTATCGCTCAGTGCTTGGTTAACCAATCCAACCCCAAAATGATGTTATACTCGTGAAATGGCAACTGAGTCAAATCAACTGCAAACTCCATGCCTTGAATCTTTAAGGGACAATTTCGACATACTCGATTCACAGCAACACTCTGACCCAACAGGCTAGATACACAGATCTCATAATCCAACCTTTCCTCACTCCCCAAACAATCCCCCAACTTACTAGAACACAGGTAAGAATGAGTAGAACTCGGATCTATCAAGGCATATACTTCAGAATCAAATAATGAAAACTTACCAGCAATAACTTCTGGAGCATTCCGCTCATCCCTGGCCTTCATCGCATAGGCTCTACTTGCTATCGAAACGGGGTGATCAACAGACTCAGATAATTCTCTCTCCCGAGGCCGAACACCTTGATCCCTTCCTCTGCCTCTTTGACAGCTCCCTTGAGGAGTGTTGGACCCTGCTCGACTTGCCTCTTGCTGACTTGAAGCATACTCACACAGATTCGGGCAATTAGCAAGGAGGTGATCAGTGCTACCGCACCTAAAACACCCTCTAGTCAGCCATGGACGCTCGCCCCAGTGAGAACACTGAGGCACACCATCACCTCTACAACCAGAACCTCCTCTACCCGTGCTTGATCCTCTAGAAAAGTCCTATCTCCTCCCTCTAGTAGCTGGACTAGTAGGGGACTCACCAGAAGGATTTCCTTGAGATTCCCTCGACCTTTTTCCTGAAGAGGAACTGCCTCTTGAGGTCTTTCTCCTCTAAGCTTTCTCTCTTAACACATTCTCAGAGTGTTCTGCTCTCAAAGCCGCCTGCACAAGCTGATAATAACTGACATTTGGGGCCGACATTAAAGAAACTAGCATCACTTTAAGGGACTCATTCAAGCTCGATTCAAAATGCCGACACCGAAACTCATCAGTGAGAACTCTTGGCGGTGCATACTTACTTAATCTGTTGAACTCGTTTTCATAGTCTGCCACTGACATTGTCCTCTGCTTAAGACTCAGAAACTGCGCCAACCTAGCGTCTTTAAATGCCTTTGTCACATACTTATTCTGAAACTCATTCTCGAAAAACTCTCATGTCAAAGGCTCGGGAAGCTGGGGCTGACTGAGCACTAACCTCCACCAATCATAAGCGGAGCCTTGTAACAACGACACTGTACATTCCACTTCTCTATCTGGCAGACACCGGATTTCTCTTAACACCCTCTTTACTTTATCAATCCACATCTCAGCTTTATCCGATTCATCTAAACTGGTACCAAAGAAATCCTCTGCTTCGAACTTCCTCATATTCTCAATAGGTGCTCTCGGTGCGGTTACCCTCTCTAACACCCTGGCCATATCTTGGGATATCTTAAGCATCGCTTCAAAAGGAACTGCAGGGGCCTTAGGTTGTACCCTATGAGGTTGAGCCGGATCGGAAATTGATGGATCTTGCTCTTTGGGATTCGCACTCTCAGCTGACCCCTCGAGTGATCCGCGAACAGACTCCATAGCTACAAAATATAAACCAACTCTGCATCAGGCCAACACAATTCCAAACATACATTCTAGCATACTCTAGCCTAGAAACATCTAAACCAGCTGCTTTGATACCTCAAAATGTAACACCCCTACCCATACGTGGGAGCTTCATCCCTCGAAGGAGGAAGAAGCACCCTAATGGATGGGAGTGTCACCACAACACGCACAAACACCATAATCCAACTCAAAAACATAGATAAACAATAATAGGATAAATTAAATCTTTCAATGCTGGAGAATCAAATATAAAACAAAATCCTTCTTTCATAGATATTCATACACGAATAACTTTACATATTCAAAGAGATGAGTACATAATCAAAATTACAAAAATGCCTTGGCACAGCTGAGAATACTATATCTTGTATAAACCAAAATACAAAGCAAAAGTTACATTGTTCTATAAGGATACCGCTAGTACATATACACCATAAGACATAAAACTCTATGTTACAAAAATCTCTATGTCTATCTCTTAGCTGTGTTGGCCCTCCTGATGCGGCACGCCCTGCCCAAAAATTTCAAAACCTTCCACACCTGCACAGATAAAACACCCGTGCTAAGCGAAATCGCTTAGTGGGGAAACAAAGATGCATAACGACCACTCATAGTGGCGTCCACAACATTCACAAGCTAATGATATAAACAACATTAAGATTTCATACATATATAACTCATCACAACAAATATCGTCAAAATATTACAAATATATATATATATCATGCTATTTCGGACATCACATACAACAATGTTATTGAACCTGTTTAATCAAAATAGTGGATAACGAGTACGCGTGGATACCCGAGGGTATCAAAGATACTTTCATAATACGTGGATACCCGAAGGTATAAAAACCATTTTTTTGCTTTTCTTTTTGTTTCAAAACATTTTTCGCGTGGGATCTTAAATAAGATCCAAGACAGAAGGATCAGGAAGATCTGATCGGGGGACCTGATTAGGGTCCAAGTCATACACTGGCTGCAGCTACACTAACTCTATTAGGCATGCCTAACTATCCACTTACTTGACCCTAGCAGGTCATGTATAAAGCAAGTCATGCTTCCAAGTATAACACATAATTATAATCACATTCATATAGTTCAACATATAAGTATGCAATATATATTATTCATTTCCACATTCATTAATTTTCCATTCATGAACTTATATACCATAACATCAATTACATATAATTCAATTAGAAAGACATTTTTATACTCCTTTTATAATGATAGACATGAGTTGGATAAGTGGTAAGAACTTCCGGGGAAGTTCGGGTTTGATTTGGGAAGAAAAACACTCAAAATAGGCACAACAGGGGTTGGTCACGGTGGTAATGGATTGGTTGCCACCGTGAGGTCCAATAATGAGCATTCTGCCCAACATTTTCATATGTCATGGTGGTAACCATTTTTGTTACCACCGTGACATACCAAAATGCTGTAAAACAGAATGAAAATTTCGGGACTGGTTCATACCACAATTTTGTACAGCCTATATCAATGTCTAAACCTCATTTTTGGGTAAAGGTCTCTTCTTTACATTTGTTCCTTATGATGTTAAGTTTCAAATGGGATAAATATTAGGTCGTTTGGATATCTATAACTCTAGATATGATCGAAACAATCTATACTATTCCAGTGAACCCACCTAAGCAGAGAGGTCTCGATTTTTAACATTTTGAAGATCCTAAGTCCAGAATTAGCTCCTGCACTCTCTTAGACATTTTTAGATATGGATCTTAGGGTTCAGATGCAATTTGAATTAACTCAATTGAAGCTCTACTTATGACAAAAACATCACACAGAGATCGGATGAAAACTGAACAGAATTCCCTAAACCCCATCCCGAAAACCAAGGATTCTAACCACTTCAAAACCACAATTCAAAACATAAGGCCCACTACAAAACACCTTGCTTGAACTAATATTCACCACTCAAAAGCACAAACACATAACATAGCTCAATATCAACATCATAATCACACACAAATGCACAAAGATAGAGTTTTCCCAAACTTGAATTGAATGAACTCCCACTTAAAGAGCTCCACTCCCACTAGCTACCTCCTTACCCTTGGATTCTCTTGGAGGATTCTCTGAACCACAAAACCCAACAATACTAAACAAATTCAAACCCTAAATCATAATTATAAAACTTATCTAAAGGGAAAAGAAGAAGAATTAATAACAACCACTTACCAAACCAGTTTAGGTTACCTAACTCTCTTAGATTTACAGAGAAAGATAAGATTTCAAGAGAAAGATCAAAGAAAAGATGAAGGAATGAAACAAAGTGGCGTGAAAGGAGAACGAAGAGCGAAACGGGAAGAAGAAAAAGAACAGCTAAATCCACTAACTCACTTTCCCAATTCTTATCCCCTAACACACACTACTCCCGTACGCTACTCGCACTAGATTATACATCAACTAAACATAACAATAAATCAATTAAACAACTAATACAAGCTTGAAATATACCACACACACACATACACTTACACACACAAGGCTCACTCTACTAGGGTTGTTACGGGGTGTTACACGTCTCTTCCTTCTTTCTTTGAGTTTTGGCTCACCTAGGTACCCATTCACTATGTTCCCAAAAACTAGGGGCAACTGTAGACACCGGGTTCTGAGGTAGCCCAGATTAAGGTTACCCAATGATGAAAATGATACTTGCTCCCAGGCAAAGAGGCTAGAAGTGATAATTTCCTTGTCAAAACTTTATTTTTAAATAAAAAAAATTATTTTTTTTTATCTCGATTTTCAAAGGTTTTTCGGTGCCCTACCATTGCGCGGCAAGCATAGCACGCGAAGCACGGCATCTCCCAGTGGCGTGCCCGAGGTAGCCCCACTTGCCGAACTATGAGGCCGCGCGTGCAACCCTAGCAGGCCCCGTGCGCAGGGTCTCTCGCCTCACACCTCGCATGTGAGGCGTGGCTTTTGCACGGGGCAGCATCTCGCACACGCGAGGTGCGGCCCCCTTTGCACGAGGCCACAACTCGCACGCATGAGGTTACACCTTGCGTGAGCTCTACATAGGGCACCTCGCGCAAGAGGGGTAGCCCCCTCTACGCAAGGCTGCACCTCGCGCACGCGAGGTACGGCCCCCTCTACTCTGGGCACCTCGCGCACAACGAGCGGCCCCTTTGCACAATGCACGAGGTGCGGCCCCCTTTACGTGGGGCAGCTCACACACGAGGTGCAGCCCCCTCTACGCGGGGCCACACCTCGTGCACACATAGTGCGGCCACCTCTGCGCAAGGCCGCACCTCGCATCTCCTTCCTCACTCGGACTTCATTTTTTTGGGGTTTTTTTTTCTGGTTTTTGAGTTGGAATTGAATTCAAATTTCTTCTTTTTCGAATTTCAAAAGGATAAACTTTATTTTTAAAGATAATTAGTCACTTTGAGTAGGTAAAAAAAACTCTTAAAAAACTAATTCTTTTGGGGATGATATATAAAGAAAATATCATAACCATTGAGGGACAGGAGAACGACGGGAAAAAGAGAATCCGAAAATAGTATTTTTGGAAAGCTAAAATTTCTTAGATTAATTCTAATTATTCTTAAGCCAAGTAAATTAATTCTTTATGCTTAGGATTCGATTTTATCATCTATGTTCTTCAAAAAATTAGAGTTTTGAACTTTAAATTTTTGGGACAAAAAGCTTTGATCCAAGCTTTCTCAATTTTTGTTTTCAAGCAAATCAATGAGGAAATCTTCTGTTCTTCTTTTGTTACAAATATCAACCTCTGAGGGTAAATTTCTAGACTTGAGCCAATTCCTTTTTCTTTCCTTTATTTTTGTCGTTCATTTGTTTCTCCAATTGTAAATTGTTGTAAATTGGCATTAGTGCATTCTGTTGTTGTTTGTTGTAATCAGGTTGAGTTTAATTTAGTTAATCTATTTGCATGAGAGTTATCTATTGCTTGCTATTATAATTAACGTCAACTTAGATTAGTCAATTTGCTGGTATGATGCATGAAACATAGGTTGAACTTGTAAAATATTTAATACTGATTTTATTTTAGTTTGATTCTACCTTTAATTATTAATTCATTTTATTAATTCCCTATTTTTTACCCAGTTTATTTTTTTCTGTTGTAATCATTAATGTTGTTCTCAGTTTTGATTATTGGTTATGTTTTCTATATTAAATCATTTATTTCTATTATAACATATTTTGTGCGTTTGACTTATTTAATTGCTTATTTATATTATATCATACTCTATTCATTTAATTTAATTTGCTAACTTTTTTATTCTTTTTTTTTGTTTTGCTGTGCATGAAACTTTTGTTGCACTTTGACTAATATTCCTGGGTGAGCTGGAGAATCAATGGATTAGGAGCCTTCAAGTTTGATTTGCATTTTAATTTCTTTACTTTTCTTATATTATTATTTTGTATGTTTCATGCAAAATGTTTTTTTAATGCGCTCATTCTAAAGAAATTCATGTTTTTTTTTAATAATAAAATTGGGATTTTTGTTAATAAAATGGGACCAATGTCCTGATTGTAGCCAATAAAATGTTAACTTTTTCAAAGGGAGAATTGATTTTCATAAAATAGGATAACTCATCCCAATTTTCTCAATAAATGCCCAAAATAATTCTCCAATTTTTAAGTTAACACAAGGAACCAATATTCCTAAAATCCTAATAAATGTCCCGATTTATGTATTATGCATTGTGTATTTTGTTTTATTCCTTTTTGTGTATTTATTTATTTTGGGCCCTTGTAATTAATTTTGCGGCAATTTTATTTTATTTATTTATACTTTCTTTATTTTGAGGGATTGTTTTGTCCCATTTTCACTTGTAATTTATTTATCTATCGCTTTATTTATCATTTTATTTGTCGCTTTCTTTACTGCTTTTCAAGAATTCTTGAAATGCGCTTTAAATTTTATTGTATGATCGCATGAGATGAGAGATGGAATTTTAATTGTTAAAAACTCATTTACCACTTAATTTAATGCATTAATAAAAGTGAAGTTTTGAAAACCTTCTCTGTTTTAAGACCCCTGAGGTTAGATGAACTTTCCCAATTCCTTGAAAATTGGGTGGTGACTCCAAAATACCTCAAAGGTGCCTAAAAGTTTCATGAGGCTAGATAAACTTCCCCAATGTTCTATTGGGTGGGAATTCCAAAATGTCTCGTGTTATCCAAAATCTAGATGCTAAACTAAAGCTGGCCGGGCCGCGTACATCACACCAAGCCTCATACTATATGGTATATTAAATGGAGACCCGACCGATCGTTACGCTTGTGATATGCTAGACCCGTCAGCAGGGACCATGCTTGGGTAGATCTAAAGTATCATCACCCAGGCCAAAGCTCGTGTAATGAAAATAGATACTTCCCCTACGTGGTATGAACCATAATACTATACTTGATGTATGGATCATTATATATTGGGCCAACCAAAATAATTTGATTGGTCACCTAATCAAAGGCTTTCATGCCCTCATAGGCCCATATCGATTTATCCAGACTGCCTAAATATAAAATGATCAAAAGCCATATGTATGTACATTAGATAAGAGAGGCTATGCTGCCAATTTTTCACCATGCACCATACATGTCCATTGGGTTCCCTGTTAACCCATAGATCAAGCCCACTAAGGAAAGAGACCGCACGACCTCGTGTGTGGGAGAGATAAGGTTGGTAGGATCTACTTACCTGCATGTGGTTATGGATGTTGCACAGCATGATCATGTATCGCATGTCATTCATGCATGTTTAAAATAATAATAATAATAATAAAAACATATACATTTCCTTTGTGTGTGTGTATAGCCTTTTGTTTGCATATTATTTTTCACATGTACATATCATCCTGCATATAATTTTTTTTCTTTTTCATGCATCACATGTATTATTGCAATCCCTAGATCTTTCAGTCATCGATGACCATTTGCATAGCACGATCATGTATTACATGTCTTTCATGCTTAAAAAAAATGTACATTGCATTTTGCGTGTGTACATTCTATTATGTGCATATAATCTTTACATGTACCCTGTGCATAAATTTATTCCATGCATTGCATACATCATCCTAACCTCTTTGGTTTTTTTTAGCCATTGTATACCATTTGTTGCATAGCACGACATGCATAGCATGTCATTTATACATCATTCCAACTCCTTACCTTTCAGCCACTGTAGACCATTTGCTTGGGTGGTTTAGGGATCTCGATGGTTGTCTAAAGAATTATCAGAGTTTGAGTTGGCTGACAAAGATTTACCATCTTAGCTAGAGCGTCTGAAAGTATTAGAAATGGCTGGCCCTTTGCAACAGACTGCAGAGACTCGTGCCCTAATTTCACAGGAGATGGATAGAAGGTTCGAAGAGCTTGAAAAAAAGGATGTTGGCCATGTTTAAGAAAAGAATGGACGCTATGGCACTTGTTCTTCAAGCTCAACTTATGGCGACTACTACCCTTAACCAAGTTGAGCTGCCATTGTCAAGAAGGCCTATACTGCGATGATCGCAGTGTCTCCATTTGCTTTCGAGACCAAAGTCAAGGTGCCCTTTATTTTTGCCAGTTGAGCAAGGAAGAGGCAAGAAGCCTGCTCTAGAGTATGACTGTATTCCTGAAAAGGAAGACATTTCAGTAGTAATGCAAGTTCTGAATAGTAAAGCGTTAAGGGCAGAATATGATATAAGGTTAGGTTCAGGTCCGTACTTAGGTCAAACATCAGAGAGATCTTTGATATAGTTACAGGAACAAGTAAAAAAGGCAGAAGGAACAGAGCCTTCACAGTTGTGACGCACGGCAAACCTAGCAAAGGCCCTCTTTGAACCCTCTTTTAGGGCTCAAGGGATTGGTTCACATCTTTTTGATCTTGGATGCCATGAGACATTTTGGATGCCTCCTTTCCAATAGAACATTGGAAAGGATCATCTAGCCTCACGATGCCTTTAGGTACCTTTGAGGTATTTTGGAGTCGCCACCCAATTTACGAGAAATTTGGAAAGGTCTCTAACCTCTATTGGTCTAAACCAGAGATGGTGTTCGGAACTTCACTCTTATTTATATTTTGGTTAATTATATATGAGTTTTAAATTCGTAAAATTCTCTCTCTCCTCTCACATGATTAATGCATTTAAATTAAAGGCACATTCCAAGCATCAAGAAAGCGATAAATAAAAGACTGTAAAGAAAGCAGTAAAATAAAGAGACAAACGAAAGTGGTAAACACCCCAAGCACACAATTAAAAGAGAAATTAGGGTAGAATACAACCCCAATTAAAAGAATATTAAAAACGTAAATTGGGACGAAATACAATTCCAAATGAAAACTAAATAATATTGCCCCAAAATTAATTACAAGGGCCCAAAAATATATGAACATAAATTTAAAACAAACAAAAAAAATTAAACATAAAAAAAGACATACATAAATCGGGGCATTCGTTTGGTTTAGGAACATTAGTTCCTTCACGCTCACTTAAAGAGGGATCGAAGAGTTATTTAATTGTTGGCTTGAAAAACCGGGATGAGTGATCCCATTTTTGGAAAACTTAACTCTTCGTTTTATTCGTGACATTTTATATTAATTGGCTAAAAGGAGGGACATTGGTCCCAATTTTATTAGTAAAAGTCCCGATTTAGTTATAAAATATTTTCATGAATTTTTTTTTTACCGCACATATGCATAAGATAAAACCATTTTATTTTACAAGCAAACATAAACACATAAAGGGATAGGAATGATCTCACCCAAGCAATGCGGGTTTCCTATACGTCGTGACCCATCCGTGTGGTCACGGGGACACTCATGCAAGGCAAACCACATTTCAATCGAACACAAAAAATAACATTAAAAATATTAGTAATAATTCTAAAAATTGATCAAATAAAGATAAAATAAACATAGGACATGTTAATTTAATATACAAATTATTTACATGCAAAGGGAATCGAAAATAAGTCATACAAAAGCCTAGGAATAATAATAATAAAAAACAATGTCAAAATAATAGAATTAATGACAATAAAATAATAATAATAATAATAATAATAATAATAATAATAATAATAATAATAATAATAATAATAACAGTAGCATAATAATAAATAATGATAATATAAACTAAACATAAAATAATAATACTAATAATAATAATACCGTTAAATAATAATAATAATAATAAGAAGAAGAAGAAGAAGAAGAAGAAGAAGAAGATTGATGACAATAGTGAAAAAATTAAAACAACAAAAAAAAGAAATTGAAAACCACATAACATGTCAACAATAATAATCACATCAAAAGTGCTAGAAATAAATTATAAATGTGGTAATAATAACAGAAAGTAATAATATTAACAACAATGAATGATATACAAAAATAAATGAGGATGGGTCCAAAAATATTTACCCACAGAGATTATAGATCGGAGAAACGGTGTCTCGATTCGTCCTCCTTGTCGAAATATATGATAATAAACACGAAAATATTTTGGAAAAATCTTGACAAAAGAAACTCAAGAAAATATTTTTGGTGGGATGATTAAGCAAAGAAAATTAATTTTTCTTGCTCAAATCAAACCAAGGATGAAATATTCTTTAGAGAGGAAATAAATTGAAAATTGAAAAAAATATTTAAAGAATTTTTTTTAAGAAGCTCACGTCTGCCCTTGGCTTGAGAGAAGAAAACCTTTTCTTTTCTCTTTTTTGAAAATTCAACTCCCCATAAAATGAAGATCAAGTTTTCATTTTCTTTCCCTGAATTGTCCCAAAATGGGAAAAGACAAAATGTTCTTTCATTTTTTGCTAACCAAAAATTGCACAAAAATGTGAAATAAACGGAAAAAACGTACTGGAAATTGACCAGAAATTACAGGTGAAAATGACCGTGCACGGGAGAGAAGGGGCAAGAATGCCCGCATATCACATGAGGCGACGTGCAACCGAGGAGGCGCGCGTCGCCCTCGGCAACGTGCGCCCGAGGGGGTACGCGTCCCCCTCGGCGACTTATGCTCGAGGGTGTGTGCATCGCCCTCGGCGACGTGCGCCCGAGAGGGCATGCGTCGCCCTTTGTATCGTGCGCTTGAGTGGCCGCGCGTCGAGCCTGCAGGCACACTTTGCCTGGGGGCGCACGCCGTTTCTGCGCAGGTAAGGCCCCCGTACATGTGGCGTAAAACTAAAAATAAGTAAAAAAATAAAAATAAAATGGAATAAAAATAAGAGTAAAAAAGTAAATTTTTGAATCAAAATTTTTAGAGGAACAAAGGAGATTTTCGACAAGGAAAACATCATTTTTGACATCGTCGGTTGTGTCTAGTATCCTTTTTATCATCGGGTAATCATGATCTTGGACCGCCTCGGGACCCGGTATCTACAGTTGCCCCCAATTTTGGGGAACCTATAACTTAGGTGATTAGGTGAGCAAAAATTCAAAAAGAGGAAAGGAGCGCGTACCTGAAGCGGTGACCTTCCTACTGCCATGAAAAGTGGATCATCTCCTCAAGTTGCCATCTAGACTGTGGGGCGATTGCCATCTTTCTGTCCTATATCGAGTCTGCTCTTAGACTTATGAAGTGCGGCTGGTGTGAGATTTGCCTCCTCAGAGAACTTGGGGAATTGGCCTCCTCAGAGGACTTAGAGATTTTTCCACCTCAGAGGATTTTGAGGTTTTTGCCTCCTCAGAGGACTTAGACATTTTGCCTCCTCAGAGGACTTTGAGGTTTTGCCTCCTTAGAGGACTTAGACATTTTGCATTCTCAGAGGACTTTGAGGTTTTGCCTCCTCAGAGGACTTAGACATTTTTCCTCCTCAGAGGACTTTGAGGTTTTGCTTCCTCAGAGGACTTTCAAATTTTGCCTCCTCAGAGAACTTTGAGGTTTTGCCTCCTTAGAGGACATAGACATTTTGCCTCCTCAGAGGACTTTGAGGTTTTGCCTCATTAGAGGACTTTCAGATTTTGCCTCCTTAATGGACTTTCAGATTTTGCTTCCTCAGATGACTTCGAGGTTTTGCCTATAACACCCCCTACCCATACGTAGGCGATCCCATCCGATTAGGAGTGAGATACCGTATGAGCAAAGGTGCCACCAAACAAATACAAAGCAAAACATACATTCATCCATACCATACATACTGAAATACGGGATAATTAAAAACTTTAAAGGAAATGAAAGCAATAGCTGATCATACATTAATATAATAAACCATTACAATAATGTTATGATCAACTAGCTGAAATAAAAGAGATTACATAACCAAAATATAAGTACAAAAGCAGAAACTATAACAAAACTGATACAGGAGAGTTCTATACAAAAAGAATCATCAAGATTACAAAATCTGAGCCCTACACTAAACCTTCTGTGTTGGCTTGACGGCGGCGATTCTCTCAAAGCAAAACTCCTTTCGCACCTGCACGGGTAAAAACACCGTGCTAAGCGATAAACGCTTAGTGGGGAAACACACATAAAATATGGACGGCCATTCACAATGGTCGTCAAGGCATAACACATTCACAATGGCAAAATGCAATAGTTTATAACATATTCCATATAAACATGCTCACAAACTAAAGCCATACATTCCGCATTTCAGATTCATATTCATGACAAATAATCCAAAATCCATCTCATCAATTATACTCATTCATATACCACATTTATATAGCCAATTCAAAACAGAGCAATTTAATCGAACATCTGCTGACTCTAGGTAGTGGATAACGAGTGTACTGAAGGTACCTTACAGGTACGAATCGAATACTGAGGGTACCTCACAGGTACAAATCAAAAGTCATTTCATTTTTATCAAAACACAATATTTTTACTGAGGGGATCTTAAACAAGATCCTAGTACTGAGGGGTTCGCGAGGAACCAAACGGGGGACCTGATCGGGGTACAAACTGAACTGAGGGCTGCAGCTAAAAGACTCTATTAGGCATGCCTAACTATCCACTTATTTGACTCTAGCAGGTTAAGTATCATTCAAATCATAATTCAGAATACAGCATATAAGTCATCTGAAGAATCATGGTATTACTTATATCAAAGCATATAAAAGTATAACATGCATCATACAACAGTATAAGTCCATTCAGAAGAAGTATGGAAATTCATTTTTGAGTTAAAACCGGGAAATTTCAGAAAATAGGCCGAACGGGGGTGACCGACAAGGTGGGCTGGTCACGGGTCGTGACTGGCATCACAACTCGTGACTGGCCTCTTCCTCTGGCTGGTCACGAGTCGTGACTGGGAGTCACGTCTTGTGACTAGCTTCTTCTTTGGGCTGGTCACGGGTCGTGACTGGCCTCTCTTTCCTGGCTAGTCACGCGACACACAATCTGGAAAATAGGATTTTCAATAGTAACGCGATATCCCATTTTCCAGAATTCCCAGAACTCAGAAATCAACCCCAAGTTTGATTAAAAACCATTCAAACCTGTTCTTACCTTCCAGAAAACATCCCATATAATGTAAACAACAATAATACATCTCAATCCAGAAATTAAAACAACCAATTCAAGCATAAATGCATTTAAGCTTCACAAGAACATAAACCCTAAAAATTAAAGTAAACTCAAAATCAAACAATCTTATCAAACAAATCCCAAACCTGAATTCTAAGCTTCACTTCACTTAGCTCCACTACTCCCAGCAATCTCCTTGCCCTTGGGATCGCGAGGAGCCACAGCTAAGCAACAACACATCGAAGAACAACCAAAATAAAAACCCTTAGTTAATTCTAAAGTCAAGAAGGAGAAGAAGATGAAAACAATTGGAAAACAGAGATGAGGAATGCAATGACTTACCAAAGAATGCCAAGGAGATGGTTGATTTCCACTAACAGTAGCTTAATCCAAGCTAGGGTTCCCAAATAAAAGCAAAGGAAGAAGATGAGCTAGAGAAGAAGAAGAAGAATCGGGAAAAAGAATTAAGTCCCTGCCTTCTCACTTTTCCTTCTCTACTAACTCATCTTTTTCCCTAACCCTACACTTGTCACTTTCCTATTGGTGGAAACCAATCACTCACACCAATCAAACAAATACTTCTCACACACAATGCACACCCTACAATGGTATGAACACATGCACACAATCATTTCCCAATTAATTCACACACTAATGTCATACATATAACCATATGCTAATAAACCCCAAAAACATGCATTTTACTAAAATACCCTTATGATATGCCGAACACATACAAATGCATGCTCACACAGACAGGCTCATACTACTAGGGGGCAAACGGGGTGTGACAACTCTCCCCTACTAATAAGAATTTCGTCCTCAAAATTCTCACCTGAACTGAACAACTGCGGATACTGAGCTCTCATCGACTCCTCTGGTTCCCAAGTCACTTCCTCGACTCCATGATGGTTCCATAACACTTTAACCAAAGGGATCTGCTTACTCCTCAGTTACCTCACCTCTCGAGCTAGAATGGCTCTCGGTTCCTCATCAAAGGAAAAATCTAGCTGAACCTGAATATCCTGAACTAAAAGAACATGCGAAGGATCTGATCTGAACCGACGAAGCATCGAAACATGGAACACATCGTGCAACTTTGCCAACTCCATCGGTAAAGCCAATCTATAGGCTACTAGTCCAACCTTACCCAGAATCTCATAAGGACCTATGAAATGAGGACTAAGCTTACCTTTCTTTCCAAATCAAAGCACTTTCCTCCAAGGCGAAACTTTAAGGAAAACCGTGTCCCCAATCTCAAATTGCACGTCTTTCCTCTTCAAATTGGCATAAGACTTTTGTCGATCCTTGGCTGCCTTCAAATTCTGCTGCACCACTCTGATCTTTTCTTCAGTATCTCTAACCAACTCTGGCCCAATCACTGATCTCTCAGATAGCTCGGTCTAACAAACCGGAGTCCTACACTATCGACCATACAAAGCCTCATACGGTGCCATACCGATGCTCGACTGAAAACTATTATTGTAGGCAAACTCCATCAGCGATACATATCGGTCCCAACTACCCGGAAAATCCAAAGTACAAGCCCTCATCATATCCTCCAGAATCTGAATGACTCGCTCTGACTGACCATCGGTCTGAGGATGAAACGTTGTACTGAAGTTCAACTTAGAACCCAAAGCTCTCTGCAACTCCTTCCAAAACTTGGAAGTGAACCTTGGATCCCGATCTGAAACTATGGACAATGGCACACCATGCAACTGAACTATCTCATCCACATAGATACTGGCCAACCTGTCCATCGAGTAGTCCACTCTAACTGGCAAAAAGTGAGCTGATTTCGTAAGCCGATCCACTATTACCCAAACTGAGTCATGCTTCTTCTGAGTCAAAGGCAAACCGGATACAAAGTCCATGGCGATATCATCCCACTTCCACTTAGGAACGGATAAAGGCGTAAGCAATCCCGAAGGAACCTGATGCTCGGCCTTTACCTACTGACAAGTCAAGCACTTGGAAACAAAATCTACTATGTCTCTCTTCATACCGGACCACCAATAAAACTGTTTCATGTCCTGATACATCTTCTCACTGCCAGGATGCATAGTAAAAACTGTACTATGCGCCTCACTCATAAGCTGTCTCCTCAAATCCTCAGACTCTGGCACACACAAGCGATCTCTGAATAAAAGCACTTCATCCTGAACTGAGAACTCTGACTGCTTACCCAATCTGACTTCTTGCACAATCCGCTGAAGCCTCTGATCATCCCTCTGAGCATCCACAATCCTCTGTCTCAAGGTAGGCTTCACACGCAACTGAGCAAGCAAAGCCCCATCTGAATCAAATCTCCATCTGAACCGTCTCAGGAACAAGGCTGAAACTGACTTCCGACTCAAAGCATCAGCGACTACATTGGCCTTACCAGGATGGTAATCCACAATGCAGTCGTAATCCTTAAACAACTCAAGCCAATGGCGATGTCTCATGTTCAACTCTTTTTGTGTGAGAAAGTACTTCAAGCTCTTATGGTCCGAAAAGATCCTACACTTTTCCCCATACAGATAATGACGCCAAATCTTCAATGCAAAGATCACAGCCGCCAACTCTAGATCATGCTTCGGATAGTTCCTCTCATGTGGCTTTAACTGACGAGAAGCATAAGCCACAACCTTACCTTCTTGCATCAAAACACATCCAAGGCCAACACCCGAAGCATCACTATAAATGACAAACTCTTTACCCGAGATGGGTTGAGTAAGAATAGGAGCCTCAATAAGCAACTGCTTTAACTGGTCAAAACAAGCCTAGCATCTATCTGACCACTCAAATCTGACCCCTTTCCTCAATAATCTCGTCATCGGAGCGGCAATCACAGAAAAACCCTTAACAAACCGATGGTAGTACCCTGCCAAACCAAGGAAACTCCTCACTTCCTGAACATTCCTAGGCGCTTTCCAATCAACTATCGCCTCAATCTTGGCTGGATCCACCTGAATACCCCTAGCTGAAACAATGTGACCCAAAAATGACACTTCCTGAAGCCAAAAATCACACTTGCTAAGCTTGACAAACAACTGATGCTCTCTCAACATCTGCAAAACCAATCTGAGATGCTCCTCATGCTCACTATCATCCTTGGAATACACCAAGATTTCATCAATGAACACTACTACAAATCGATCTAAGTATGGCCTAAACACACGGTTCATCATATCCATAAAAGCCGCTGGAGCATTGGTCAAACCAAACGGCATCACAAGAAACTCATAGTGACCATACCTAGTCCGAAATACAGTCTTAACCACATCCGCATCCTGAACTCGAATCTGATAGTACCCTGATCGAAGATCTATCTTGGAGAAGACACCTGCACCTCGAAGCTGATCAAACAAATCTTCAATCCTAGGCAACGGATACCTATTCTTCACTGTGACCTTATTAATTTGCCTGTAGTCGATACACATCCGCAAAGATCCATCTTTCTTCTTGACAAACAGAACTGGAGCTCCCCAAGGAGATATGCTAGGTCTAATAAACCCCTTATCCAATAGCTCTTATAGCTGAGTCTTAAGTTCCCTCAACTCTACAGGAGCCATCCGATAAGGTGCTTTCGAAATAGGTGTGGTACCCGGCATAATCTCAATGGACAACTCGACCTCTCTCTCAGGAGGCAAACCAAGCAACTCGCTCGGGAACACATCACTAAACTCCCGCATGACAGGGATGTCCTCAATCTGAACCTGATCTCTCTTGGAATCCAACACAACTGCTAGAAAAGCCTCACAACCTTTCCTGATAAACCTCTTGGCTTACATCACAGAAATCACATTATTCAAAGAACTAGCACCCAAACCTTTCATAAACACAGCAGACTGACCTCTATCCCGAAGCATAACTGTCTTCCTATGGCAATCAACTACAGCCCGATGCTTACCCAACCAGTCCATACCCAGAATCAGATCAAACTCTCTGAAAGGCAACTCAATCAAATCCGCTGGAAGCACAACTCCCTCAACCATCAGAGGACAACTCCTAAAGACTCTACTCACACTGACACTATGCCCTAATGGACTGGTCACCCAAATCTCATAATCTAACTGATCAACCACATGCAACTTATCAACAATTTTATCTGTGCACAAGTATGAGTGTGTGGAACCAGGGTCAATTAGAGCATACAATTCAGTGTCATGGAGTAGGAACTTACCAGCAATAACATCAGGCGCATCCTGCTCCTCTCTGGCTCGCACAACATATGCTCTAGCTGCGACAGGCAACTCACGGTCCACTGTCTCTGATGCAGCACCCTCTCTAGGTCGACCACCTCGACCTCTACCACGGGTAGCCTGAGAAGCATTCGAACCAACCCTGCTAGCCTCTCTCTGGGAACCTGAATCCTCATGCAATCTCAGATAGCTAGCCAAAAGATGCTCAGTGCTCCCACACCTGAAGCATGCACCGGAGAGCCACCTACACTCACCCCGATGAGTCTTACTACAATGAGGACAAATTGATGCAGTCTCTGATCTACCACCTCTACCAGAACATGACACAGCTGCAGAACCCTGTCTCCTACCTCTGGAAGCCGGGCCAGATGATGACTCATCCTGTGGGTTCCTCGATCTCTTACCCGAGGATGAAGAAGATCCTCCACGAGAAGGTTTCCTCCTCTAAGCCCTCTCTCTCATCACAGTCTCAGACCTCTCAGCCCTCACGGCAGCCTCCACAATCTGATAGTAACTCACCCCAGGCATACACATCAAAGAAATCAAAGCAATCTTCAAAGACTCGTTCAACCCCGCTTCAAAATGCTTGCATCTGAAATCATCTGTCATAACCCCACGCGGAGCATAGCGAGATAACCGGTTGAACTCTTTCTCATAATCTGAAACTGACATGGTCCTCTGTCTCAAACTCAAAAACTGCGCCCATCTAGCATCTCTATAAGTCTGAGTAATATACTTCTTCGTGAACTCACCCTCAAAGAACTCCCAAGTAATCGGATCCGGTAGCTGAGGATGCCTGCAAACCAATTCCCACAATTCAAAAGCAGACCCTTGCAGTAAAACTAGTGCACACTCTGCCTGCTGGTCGGGAGGACACCGAATCTCTCTCAGAGCACGCTTCACTTTATCTAACCATTTCTCAGCCATCTCAGATTCATCCAATCCGGTACCATAAAAGTCTTCAACACCTGCCCTCCTCAAGTTCTCCATAGGGGCTCTAGGAGCAGTCACTCTCTCCAAAACCCTGGCCATGTCCTGATGCAATCTAAACATAGCCCCAAAAGGCATAGCTGCGGCCTCGGGTTGGACCCTAGCATGCTGAGCCGACACAGAAATTGATGGATCTGCTGCTTGAGGGTTCACACTCTCAGCGAATTCCTCAAGTGATCCATAAGAAGAGTTAGAAGCCATCTAAAAAAAATAAGAAACAACCGCATCAGCCAACATAGATCTAGACACATACACGTCTAAGCAAATCAACACAACAACACCCAGAAATGCCTAAACCGGAGCTCTGATACAAAAAACTGTAACACCCCCTACCCATACGTAGGCGATCCCATCCGATTAGGAGTGAGATGCTGTATGAGCAAAGGTGCCACCAAACAGATACAAAGCAAAACATACATTCATCCATACCATACATACTGAAATACGGGATAATTAAAAACTTTAAAGGAAACGAAAGCAATAGCTGATCATACATTAATATAATAAACCATTACAATAATGTTCTGATTAACTAGCTGAAATAAAAGATATTACATAACCAAAATATAAGTACAAAAGCGGAAACTATAACAAAACTGATACAGGAGAGTTCTATATAAAAAGAATCATCAAGATTACAAAATTTGAGCCCTACACTAAACCTTCTGTGTTGGCTTGACGGCGGCGACTCTCTCAAAGCAAAACTCCTTCCGCACCTGCGCGGGTAAAAACACCGTGCTAAGTGATAAACGCTTAGTGGGGAAACACACATAAAATATGGACGGCCATTCACAATGGTCGTCAAGGCATAACACATTCACAATGGCAAAATGCAATAGTTTATAACATATTCCATATAAACATGCTCACAAACTAAAGCCATGCATTCCGCATTTCAGATTCATATTCGTGCCAAATAATCCAAAATCCATCTCATCAATTATACTCATTAAGATATCACATTTATATAGCCAATTCAGAACAGAGCAATTTAATCGAACACCTGTTGACTCTAGGTAGTGGATAACGAGTGTACTGAAGGTACCTTATGGGTACGAATCGAATACTGAGGGTACCTCATAGGTACAAATCAAAAGTCATTTCATTTTTTATCAAAACACAATATTTTTACTGACGGGATCTGAAACAAGATCCTAGTACTGAGGGGTTCGCGAGGAACCAAACGGGGTACCTAATCGGGGTCCAAACTGAGCTGAGGTCTGCAGCTAAAAGACTCTATTAGGCATGCCTAACTATCCACTTACTTGACTCTAGCAGGTTAAGCGTCATTCAAATCATAATTCAGAATACAGCATATAATTCATCTGAAGAATCATGGTATAACTTATATCAAAGCATATAAAAGTATGACATGCATCATACAGCAGTATAAGTCCATTCAAATGAAGTACGTAAATTCATTTTTGAGTTAAAACTGGGAAATTTCAGAAAATAGGCCGAACGGGGGTGACCGACAAGGTGGGCTGGTCACGGGTCGTGACTGGCATCACAACTCGTGACTGGCCTCTTCCTCTGGCTGGTCACGAGTCGTGACTGGGAGTCACGTCTCGTGACTGGCTTCTTCTTTGGGCTGGTCACGGGTCGTGACTGGCCTCTCTTTCCTGGCTAGTCACACGACACGCAATCTTGAAAACGGGATTTTCAACAGTAACGCGATATCCCATTTTCCAGAATTCCCAGAACTCAGAAATCAATCCCAAGTTTGATTAAAAACCATTCAAACCTGTTCTTACCTTCCAGAAAACATCCCATACAATGTAAACAACAATAATACATCTCAATCCAGAAATTAAAACAACCAATTCAAGCATAAATGCATTTAAGCTTCACAAGAACATAAACCCTAAAAATTAAAGTAAACTCAAAATCAAACAATCTTATCAAACAAATCCCAAACCTGAATTCTAAGCTTCACTTCACTTAGCTCCACTAGTCCCAGTAATCTCCTTGCCCTTGGGATCGCGAGGAGCCACAGCTAAGCCACAACACATCGAAGAACAACCAAAATAAAAACCCTAAGTTAATTATAAACTCAAGAAGGAGAAGAAGATGAAAACAATTGGAAAATAGAGACGAGGAATGCAATGACTTACCAAAGAATGCCAAGGAGATGGTTGATTTCCACTAACAGTAGCTTAATCCAAGCTAGGGTTCCCAAATAAAAGCAAGGGAAGAAGATGAGCTAGAGAAGAAGAAGAAGAATCAGGAAAAAGAATTAAGTCCCTGCCTTCTCACTTTTCCTTCTCTACTAACTCATCTTTTTCCCTAACCCTACACTTGTCACTTTCCTATTGGTGGAAACCAATCACTCACACCAATCAAACAAATACTTCTCACACACAATGCACACCCTATAATGGTATCAACACATGCACACAATCATTTCCCAATTAATTCACACACTAATGTCATACATATAACCATATGCTAATAAACCCCAAAAACATGCATTTTACTAAAATACCCTTATGATATGCTGAACACATACAAATGCATGCTCACACAGACAGGCTCATACTAATAGGGGGTAAACAGGGTGTGACATTGCCTCCTAAGAAGACTTAGAGATTTTGCCTCCTCAGAGGACTTTGAGGTTTTTCCTCCTCAGAAGACTTAGACATTTTGCCTCCTAACCTCGGTAACACTCCTGGGTGGCTTCCACTAAAGGATCACTTCAATCTTTTTAGGATCAACTTTAATAGCATATGTTGATACTACATGACCCAGAAATGATACCTCATTCATCCAGAACTCACATTTACTAAATTTGGCATAAAGCTGCTTATCTCTCAGAGTCTGCAGAAGAATCCTCAAATGCTCATCATGCTCCTCTGGAGTCTTCGAATACACCAAAATATCATCAATAAAAACAACTACAAACCGGTCCAAGTAAGGGTGGAAAACCCTGTTCATCAGATCCATAAAAGTTACAGGAGCATTTGTCAATCCAAAAGGCATGACCATGAACTCATAATGACTATACCTGGTGCGAAGAGCTGTCTTAGGCACATCTGACTCTTTAATCTTTAGCTGATGGTAGCCTGATCTTAAGTCAATCTTGGAAAACACGCTCGCACCTTTCAACTGATCAAACAAGTCATCAATCCGAGGCAGTGGATACTTGTTCTTAATGGTGACTTTATTCAACTGTCTGTAGTCGATACACAACCGAAGTGAACCATCCTTCTTTTTAACAAAAAGGACTGGAGCTCCCCAAGGTGAAACACTCGATCGGATGAATCCTTTATTAAATAATTCTTGCAACTGAACCTTCAATTCTCTGAGTTCTGAAGGCACCATTCTATAAGGAGTAATAGAGATAGGTGTAGTACTAGGTACTAAGTCAATAGTAAACTCCATCTCTTTATCAGGTGGCAAACCTCGAAGTTCTTCAGGAAAAATATCTTGAAACTCCCGAATAGTGGGCACATCTGAAGCCTTAAGTTCATCCTTTTTAGTCTCTATTGCATAGCAAGAGTAGGCAACACACCCTTTTCTGATAAGTCTCTTAGCTGCAGTAGCTGAAATCATATCAAAAAGAAAATATGATCTCTCACTCACGATGACAATCTCCTGATCATCTACAGTGTTTAAAGTTACTCTCTTCCTCTTATAGTCAACAGTGGCCTAGTGAGTGGATAACCAGTCCATACCCAAAATCACGTCAAACTCTCAGAACGGGAGGTCAATCAAATCAGCAGAAAACATAAAACTCTGAGCACGAATCGAACAATCTCTATAAACTTTGTTCACTACTACATTATGCCCCAAAGGATTACTCACTAAAATATCCTGGTCTAACTGACTGTCATGCAACCCTTTATCCCGAGTAATAGCAGTACTATTATAGGAATGCATAAAACCAGGATCAATCAAAGCATAAACTGAATGAGAAAGCAATGAGAATTTACCAACAATGACGTCTGAAGCATCATCCTGTTCACGGGCGCTAACGGCATAATGACATCTAGTGGTACAACCCTGAGGTGGATGTATTGAGGGGCCTAAAACTGTCTATGGAGGAGCTGCTCCCCTACCACATCCTCTCTGAAGGGCTGACCCTCCACCCATAGCTGTGATACTATAGTGGATGGCTGGGCCTTAGGACAATCTCTGATTTGGTGTTCCCGGGACCCACATCTGAAGCAAGCCCTATTCATATATCTGCACTCGCTCGGATGAAACTTCTTACAATGAAGGCACTGTGGAACTGGATCTCGTACTCTACTTATGGGTGCACTAGCTACCGATGTGACTGGGGCACTGCTGCCCACTAGGTTCCTCTGGGTGATAGTAGGGACTGCTGATGCATGGCTTTGAGACTGAGGAGGCCCTCTAAACTTCTTACTTTGACCAGCTGCACCAGAAAACTGACCCGATTTCCTCTTCTGTTTTTAACGAGACTGTCTATCAACCGCCTCTAACATAATCGTCTCTGCTTTGAGAGCTGTTTCAACCAAGGACCTCATATCCATATGTCTCTGAGAACCCAAAGCCAATCTGATGTTATTCTACAGACCTCATTCAAATCGGTGGCATAACTTCTGCTCAGTCATGGACTCATCATCTAGATAGGCACTAAGCCGCTCGAACTCTCTCTCATACTATGCAACTTACTTACTTCCCTGTCTGAGGCAATGGTAGATCTATACTCTGAATTGACATATTTCTTCTCAATTTGAGTCTTGAAAAACCCCCAAGTAACCTGATTAGCGGGAGTGTGTTTACAGACTGAACTCCACCAAGTCTAAGCAGGACCCTGAAGCAAAGCCACTGCTCCCTGAAGCATCTCATCTGGCGGACTCTAAGTGGTCTCAAACATACGCTTGAGCTTAAACAACCACTCCTCTGCTTGAACCGAAGTCAAAGGATCACGACCATAAAAATCCTCCACTCCTAATCTCTTAATCTGTTCCAAAATTGATCTCCGTCTAGGTGGAGCTAACTGCTGTTTAGGACCCCAAAGCTGCTGCTGAGATTGCATAAACTGATAGAAATTCGCCATCATGTTCATAAACTCAGGCTGCTGCTGAGGAGGAGGAGCAACCGACGGAGTAAGCTAATGCTGAGATGACCTCGATCAACTAATACTAACAGATGCGACACTCTCCACATCACTATCATGATGACCTTCATCCGAAGCCATACTTGCGATCGAACACAATGAGCAAGCATACATTAGCCTCACAAGACTATACTGTCCAAAAATTAATTGGTATGTACACGCACTTATACTATTCCCATTGACCCACTCCAATCTTAAAACCACCTAAACCGGAGCTTTGATACCAATACTTGTAGTGCCCTAAAGCCCGATTTAATTACTGTTTGTTTTAATCCGGTTAACCTAATTGAACTAGTCAAGTTATTAAATAGAAAATTTATTTAAAACCTATAAATTTTTTTTTGAATAGTACCGTTGTGATGCGCACTGAACCCTATGGGTGCCCCGAACCGCCTGCTTTTAGGGCTTTCGGGAGAGGTTCATGGAAACTTGCAAGTGAAATTGCAAGGGCGTCTATTTTGGGTAACAAGGAGGTTTCTTAGAGTCGCCACCCAATAAAACATTGGGAAGGTCGTCTAGCCTCACTCAGTCTAAGACGGCCCATCTATGTCTATTTTGGGCAAGCCAGAGATATTTTGGAGACCCCATCCCAATAGAATATTGAGATGGTCCTCTAACCTCATGGAGCCTAAGACAATGCAAATTAGGTCTATTTTGGGCAATAGAGATATTTTGGAGAACCCATTCTAATGAGACATTGAGAGTATCCTCTAACCTCGTTGAGCCCAAGCGCAGAGATAGTTTGGGACTTTCCATTTATTCATACATTGGTTAAATTACAATTGAGTTTTGAATTTAAGATTTTATCCCTTCTCTCATTCATTTTGATGCAATAATTAGAGCGCATATCAATCACATACATAAAAGCGATAAAAAGCAAGATTAAAATAAGGTAAAAAGAAATACAATAAATTAGAACAAAACTAGGATTCTCCTCAGTATTACTTGGAAGACATCCTAGATTTTGAGAAGATAAGGAACTAGCAAGTTGGCCTAATTGAATCACAAGATTATGAATAGAGGCTGCATGATTTTTAGTGATTTGGTCAATTTTTGCATCAAGTTTCTTGTGACTTTCATCTTGAGAATTCATCTTATAATTAATTTCCTCAATAAACTTATCAATCTTCCCTTCAAATGCTCCAAACCTATCTTGTGGTTGATGATACCCTACACCTCTATTTTGGTTGTTATTATTATTATTTCCCCATGATAAATTAGGATGACTCCTCTAACCAGAATTATAGGTGTTAGAATAAGGATTACCACGCCCTTGGCCTTGAATAAAATTAACTTGTTCTTTCTTATTAACCATGCCTAAATTGCAATTGTCACTCTTATGTCCTTGTTGACCATAAACATTGCATGCATTAGATAAATTACCACCCATACTTAGGCTATTAACTCTATGATTCAATGCTTCAATTTGAGCTTGTAATGCCACCATAGAATCTACTGAATGTACCCCCCTAGCAATAGAATTATTACACTCCATTACTCTTTCAAGAGGCCACATACAGTTGTTCATTGCCATCTCTTCTAATAGCTCATATGCTGCTTCAGTTGTTTTTCTCATCAAGGATCCACCAGCTGCAGCATCTATAGTCCCTCTTGTAGTTGGATTAACTCCATTATAGAAGGTTTGCATCAATAGCTCCCTTGGCAGGTTATGGTGTGGACACATCCTTTGTAATTCCTTGAATCTTTCCCAAGCCTCATACAAAGAGTCATTGTCATTTTGAGCAAATGTAGTGATATCCTTTATGATTTTGGCTGTTTTAGCCCAGGCAAAATATTTTGATAAAAATGCTTGGGCCAATTGGTCCCAAGTAGTGATTGATCTCCTTGCTAGTGAATTCAACCAAGCTTTGGCCTTATCTTTCAAAGTGAAAGGGAAAAGCCTAAGTTTGATTGCATCAGCCGAGACACCATTAAACTTAAAGGTATCACATATTTAAAGAAAATTTACCAAATGAGCATTAGGATCCTCATTTGCCAAACCATATAATTGAATGCTATTTTGAATCATTTGTAACAATGAAGGCTTAATCTCAAATTCATTTGCATTTACCGTTGGCCTTACCACTTCTTGTTGAGCACCACTCAAAGCAGGTGTGGCAAAGTCCATAAGTCTTGGCGGATTTTCTTCAGCCATGATAATTGGTCTTTTTTCCTTGTTCTTTTTCTTATTGGACTTCCGGTTACTTAACAAAAACCTTTCAATTTCGGGATTTAATGGTTCAACCTCTTCTAAAGAACTCCTTGTACTAGGCATGAACTTTCAAATCCTGCAAACCAAAAACATAACACAAAGTTAAACTAAACACACAAACAAATTAAAACAAAACAAAATATTGTAATCCAAAATCATAAACTAAGTTTCATAATGGCAAAACAACTGTTCCCCGGCAACATCGCCAAAAACTTGTTAAGCATTTTCTATAGATGCTAATTATACCGCAAGTATACGGTGTACCGAAATAGTACTTTAGATGTCGATCCCACGAAGAATGCATTTTACATACTATTACAACTCAATTTTAATTTTGTTTACAATTATCAAATAGAAAGGTGATTTTAAACTAATCTAACATGTAAACCAATTAAGCCTAATTATTAATAGTCAAAAGAAGATAAAATAAATCATGAAGAATTAAAGATAATGAACTTGATTCCATCATTTTGATTAACATCTTTCATCTTTTTATGCAAGCCAAGTTAGAATAAATTTTTAACTCACTCTCTCGACATGAATTAAAATGCCTAAAACATACAATTAAAATTCTAACTCACAATTTTCATTAATGAATTAGAGGTTTCTAATTAAATATTTTAAGAATAAACACTAACCTATAGCAATTATCTCAATATACCGATCTCTCAAATATATCTTAATAATGAAATTCTATTAGATTTTAGATAAAGCAAACTTTCGAATTACTTTAACTTATAAAGATCATGCAAAAGATACTAATAGAAAATCTGCACTGAAAGACTATGATAGTAGATGAAATAGAAAGAATAATAACATGCAAATTCATTGAAATGATATTTATAGAAATAATGGAGAAGAAATAAAAATAAGAGAATAAGATAAAAGCCTTTTAACCCTTTTCTCAATCTCTCGAAACAAGTTTTCTTCTCCTTGATCTTCTTCTTCAAATCATAAGAACTAAGTAGAAGTTTTACTAAGAAAAATCTGTCTTTCACAATAAAGAAAATTCTTTAACTAAAATTTCATACATATCCCTAAAATTACAGTTAAACTAAGTATTTATAGATGATAATTTGAAGTTTGTGTCTATTAGAGATGTCCCTTGAGAATGGTTGCAATTGTAGGTGAGAGGAGGTGACTTTTCAAGAGAAAACTATCCCAACGGTCATCTCTGTCGTGCTCGCGATAGAATGTGCTCCCCTTTTCCTTTCTCTCTTTTCTTCTATCGCTTCTCTTCTTCTCTCTGGCCACTCACGAGTCGCGACCTCCCATCACGTGGCGTGACTGGTGCTCACGTCTCGCCTTCTCTTCCCTTTCTCTTTTCTTTGCTTGCTTGGCCTCTCTGTATTGTCACGAGTCGTGATAGTCTTTCACGACTCGTGACCCTACTTCCTCAGCTCCCTTCTTTTCTTTCTTCCTTCCTCTGCATTCTTCTTCACCAGTCACGACTCGTGATATAGCATCACTAGTCGTGACCCTTCTCTGCTCTCATGATCCTCTCCCTTTATATGCTTCTTCTCTTCGTTTTTCACCTAAAAACACCATTAAACAAAAAAACACTCAACTAATACAAATAAACATAAACTTACACATATGACATCAAATATACACACAATTGCATGATTAATTTCACAAACTCATACAAAACATACACTAAATTATACCTCAATTAAGCTCCTATCATTGCCCTTAGCTTGCTTAGAGGTTCCTTCACCTAGTGGACATAATTATGTTCAAACACAAAAATTAAGATTTCATCAAAACCAAGTTTCCTTTCATCAAATAAAATTAATAAACCTCTTATTGACATCTTATATTACCTTTTAGAATCTTAAAACCAAATTAAAATCACTCAAATCTCTTACCTAAATTTGACACCCAAACTTCAAGTCTAGATTTCACCCAGTTTTACTCCTTCAAACAAAATTTAGAGACCACCAATGGATTCTACATGAGCTGAATTATGTTAGAGAGGTTTGAGTTTGAGGTAAAATGAAGAAAAAATGAAAGAAAAATGGTGGACGAGAGGGAGAAAAGCATTCAGCCAAAGGAGAGGAAGAAGAAGGCTGAAATAAAATGGAATCCAAGGGGATTTCAAAATTTTTGGGTGCTTTTATATGGGTTCAGTTGGACCCAACCAGGTCCAACCAAAGTGGATGAGCTGATTTGGTCCAATATTCATTTTTCGGGTCATTTTTCACAGTTTTGGTGTAGTTGAATGTTCCTGAACTCATTTTCACTCCCAACTAATTCCATCGTTCTTAGAATATTAAAATTATTCTCCTTTCAAAATTTTAGCTCAATCGGTTTGGGGTCTGGTTCACTTAAATCGATCCAATTCGGTTCAGTCCGATTTTGCCTAAAACGCAATTCTAATGCTGTCAAAAATTTCTAAAAATTATTCTAAACCTTTAATTATCTTACATTAGATGCTTTTATCCACTCTAACCATTTATAAAAATTCGGTCAAAGTTCAGTCAAACTTTGGTTCAACCGAATCGAACCAGAGGAAACTTAAGATTGACTTTCGGGGGATTTATTTAACCTCATTTTTACACAAGATTATATCATTTTTCTCCATTTAACATCCTCTTTTTTTTAGTACTATCCACCCTGAAGTCACTATTTGTGGGCCCCATAGTTACTATTCACGGGACCCACAGTTTCTATTCACAGAACCAGTCACAGATGCTGTAATGCCCATTCTAGACCACTCGTTTAGCTTAAGTAAAGTAGTCGAGAATAGCTTCCACAGAAATAATTTCATAAACTTTACAATGTCTAAACGCATGTAGAAAAACCTATATAAATAAATTTCGCTTACATCACATTCACATGCAGCGGATCACTTATACTCATCACATGCCTGATCACGTACACATGCTTATATACACTTTTATATGTTTAATATTTCAGACTTGGTTACCTAACACATTACATATTTTATGTTACCCCGAATAACAATTACATATGCACGTAATATAACACAAATCTGCCTAAAAACCTACACTATCAGCAACCCTAGTGTGTTGACCCCTGCCAATGCGGAACTGACCTTCAAATCACTTCGTTTCGGAACCTACACGGATTAGGAAACCCGTGCTAAGCGATTATGGTTAGTGGGGAACAATACACAACGCAATAACAAGATGTATACATATGTTTATATAGCATGCTATAACAATTATAGGCATATATTAACTTTCTTGCCTCATATTCAATGTATGCGTATATTCGATGTGCAGATATGCATTATAATTATCACTATAATTAATAGATATGCACCTATAGTCATACTTCTACAATCATACCTCATTATCATATTATAGCATCAACTTAGCATAATTATATCATATTCTTGTTAGCGAGTCATATTCACATAATCGCATCACATGTTAAACTTTAACACATCCCATTCTCATTCTAATTAATCTGATATTCTTTTAATGATCACATAATTATCATTAGCTTTGCCTGCAACTCAAAAACGTGGATAACGGGTAATGCTATCAGTACTTAAAAGTACCACAATCATTTCATATCCGAAGATACACAATCGCTATCAGTACCCATAGGTAGAGACTCAATAACCATAAAAATATGCATAAATGAATCCAATGAGGACTCAATAGATCAAAGATTTTTGAAGAAATCTAACGCTATCGGCAAAAGTATTTAGAACCTATAGGCATGCCTACCTATCCATTGTTTGACTCACAGGCTAATTATTAATCCAGTTATTACTCGCAATTTTCATAAAGAATATCATCGTCATAGTATTACAACAGAATCAACATTGCTTTATGGCTCACTTCACAATTCACCATCATGGCTAGCATATTCGCATAGTATTGTTCATTCACATAGCATTATTTGTTCACATAGTATTATACGGTCGCATACAGGCACTCATGTACTCACGTAGAACAAACTTGCATCATCTCATGCCTTGCATATACAAATGGCTTAGAAAGCATACTCACATATCGATATACATTGATTCATTCTATAGATCCCAACAACGTTGCTAAGCTTCATTAAGCAATGTCTCTTTTATGCATTTATCATAGACTTAACACATTATGGTTCAATCATGTATGATCAATATCGCATACCATGTCATGTTCAATAATTAAAAGCATGTATACATTTAACTGCTTTATTAAACTACTATGCCATAACATCATTTTCATAAAGTTTCAATTGATAACATTCACATGCTCATTTCATAATGTTAGACATGTGTTGGATAAGCTATAGGAACTTGCAATGAAGTTCGGGTGCATTTCGAGAAGAAAAACACACAAAATACACAAAACTGAGGAGGGTCACGGTAGCAATGAATTGATTGTGATTGTGAGGTCATATTACATGTAATTCTGCCTTGTCTTGTCATTAGTCATGGTGGCAATGAACTGGTTGTGACCGTGACATACCAAAATTAGCAAAATAGAAGCTAAAACTCAGGACTGCTTCACTACTCTTTTATTTTCAGCCTAAACTGACACATAAAAAAATTTTTAGGCAAAACTCCCTTCTTAACAATTCTTCTCCAGGATGTTAAGTTTCAAATGGAACAAGTTTCAAGTCATTTGGAATTGTACTTCAACAGATATGAATTAAACAATATAGACTATTCCAATGAACCTGCTAAGGTAGAGATACGTCTGTTTGTGCAATTTTTAAGGGTTTAGAGAAATAATTCATTCATAGTCCTTTCTGATACTTTTATAGGTATGGGAATCATGGTTATATTGGCCCAATAAACACTTAATTTTGAGTTCTAAAACAAGTGCTAGCTATGATGAAGAAGATGGCATTCCTCCCGGGTGCTGGATCGGGTAAGAATTCCCAACGGATGCCAGAGGCCATCGCCACTAAAGGTCAGAAGGACAGAAAGGGCCTGGGCTATAAAGGAGGAGTGCAGAGAGGACTGAAGCCAGCAGAGGGGATTCCCCACCTTTGGGAAAGTTTTTGCCCGCAACAACACTTTGCGCTTACACCGGGGAGGCCGAGCCTCAGTTAGTCGAGGGAAGGATTGTGCCAGGTTTTGAGGTATTCAGTGATGTTTATGAGTGGGACATCGGGATGATTAAGCCAACTTATGACTTTTTGGATGAAGAGGTCTTGACCAACAGAGCTATCTGGGACAGGGAAGAGCCTAAGGAAGTGGTGACCGAAGCTATGGTGGCCGCTCATGTAAAAGGGAAGGCGAAGATGGAAGAAGCGGCTCAAGAGGTTGATGAAGAACCTCTGGTCAACCCAGATGAGGCAGGACCGTCGGCATTGGCAGACCCAGGGGGAGATGAGGAAGAGACCGGTTTAGATTGTATTTTCATTCCTGAACTTTTTAATGATGCAAATGAAAATTATAATTTTATTAATGAAATGTATGATTTTGCTTACTTGTGCGATGTTTCTGATAATTTCAACTTGCATGATCATGATCACATTCCATCAATATTTGATATTGATTCTACTGATACTACCCCATTTAATCTTGGAACCCCAAAAAATCTGAAAGAAATCTTGATAGCATCAAACATAACTCCTGAGGAAAGAGAAAAATTTGAGAGAATAATAAAAACATATGAAAAAGTCTTTGCCTGGACGTATGAGGACATGCCGAGAATCGATTGGAACGTTACGGAACATGCCATTCTGACTTATCCAGACCACAAGCCTATAAAACAGAAGCTGAGAAGACTTAGGCCGGAATGGGCAGATAAGGTGAAAGAAGAGATTCGGCAACAAATTGAAGCTAAGTTTCTGGTAGAAGTACAGTACCCCACATGGTTAGCTAATGTAGTCCCTATGGCCAAAAAGAACGGAAAGGTGAGGGTATGCGTGGATTATCGAGATCTGAACAAGGCTTGTTCGAAGGATGATTTCCCACTGCCCCATATTGATGTATTGATAGACAACGCCGCCAATTGCGTGATGTATAGCTTTGGGGATGGTTATGCGGGCTACAACCAGATCCTCAATAAGATAATTGATCGGATTAAAATGGCTTTTATCACAGAATGGGGGACATATACTTATAGAGTGATGCCTTTGGGTTTGAAGAACGCAGGGGCTACCTACCAGAGGATGGCGAAAAAGATCTTGAGTGACTTGATCCATAAAGAGGTGGAAGTATATGTAGATGATATGATGGTCAAGTCAGCTACCAAGGAGGGCCACTTTGAAGCATTAGAGAAGTTTTTCGCCATAATAGATAAATACAACCTGCGGCTAAATCCCAAAAAGTGCGTCTTCGGAGTAACTTCAGGAAAGTTGCTAGGACATGTGGTTAGCCAAAGGGGGATCAAAATCGACCTGGATAAGGTCAAAGCTATTAGGAAAATGCCAGTGCCTCAAAAGGAAAAGGATGTGAGAAGTTTCTTGGGCAAGTTACAATATGTTAGCCGATTCATTGCAAAGCTCACCTCAATATGCGAGCCAATTTTCAAGCTGCTTAGAAAGAATTAGCCTGTGGTATAGAATGAGGACTGGCAAAAGGCCTTCGACAGCATCAGAGAGTATTTACTGAACCCACCAGTACTGAGGCCGCCATAACCAGTCAAGCCGCTCATTTTGTATTTGGCAGTGGAAGGCGGCTCTGTAGGTGCCATAATGGCTCAGGAAGATGAATTCGGAGTGGAATTCGCAGTCTTTTATCTCAGCAAGAAATTCCTCGCTTACAAGGTAAAATATGCAGAAGTAGAAAAGATCTGCCTCACCGTGATTTGGGTATCCAAGAAGCTGAGACACTATTTCCATTCATACAAAGTAAAGGCAGTGGCAAAGCAGAACCCTCTGAGGTATTTGCAAGAAGCACCATCTTTGCTCGGGAAAATGGGAAGGTGGTTGCTATTACTACAGAAGTTCGATATCGAGTATATTACTCGAAAAACTATCAAAGGGCGGGCAGTAGCCGAGTTTCTAGCCGATCATCCCATCCAGGGCGATTCACTTGAGTTCAATTTTCCTGATGAAAACGTAGCGACGATCTCTGTTCAAGGTTGGCAACTGCACTTTGACGGGTCTGTTAACAATAAGGGAGCAGGAGTAGGAATCATCCTGACAACCCCAGATGACAAAAAACTCCCTTTGGCCAAAAAGTTGAGATACAGGGCCACTAATAACGAAGCTGAGTATGAGGCATGCACTTTCGGACTGGAAGCTTTAATTGCCCTGGGGGCAAAGGACATGGAGGTGTATGGAGATTCATCCTTAGTAATCAACCAGATTCGGGGAGAGTGGGCTATCAAGGAAGAGCGTTTAGTGTCGTATGTTGAATATATGAGGGAGCTATGTAGTCGGTTTGAGACTTGCACGTTTCATTTCGTGCTAAGGGATGAAAATCATTTGGCTGATGCACTGGCAACCCTAGTGTCAATGTGGGAGAATCCGGAAGAAGTAGCCATGAAACCAGTTCTAATCTCGAGTTCTGAGAGGCCTAACTTTGAGGTCAAACCGATAATGGAAATAGAGATAGCAGACAGAAAGCCATGGTATTTTAATATCATGAATTATTTGGAAAGCACGAAATTTTCGGAAGAAGCTACTGAAAAAGACCAAAGAATGATCCGCAAGTTGTCCACTCAATTCATATGCATAAACGGAGCATTGTACAAGAGGCAGGCTGACGGTATTCAGCTCAGATGCCTGGATAAAAGGGAGGCCCGGATGGTGATGGAAGAAACTCACACAGGTGTATGTGGAGCTCATATGAATGGTTTGACACTAGCCAAGAAAATCATGAGACAAGGATTCTACTAGCTCACTATGGATAATGATTGTTCAAAGTACGTGAAGCAGTGCCAGCTATGCCAGCAGTATGCGGATTTAAGACACCTGCCTGTGTCAGAACTACATAACTTAACGTCGCCTTTGCCTTTTGCAGCCTGGGGAATAGATGTCATTGGGGAGATCTATCCTATAGCATCTAATGGGCACAGATATATCATAGTCGCTATCGACTACTTCACCCAATGGGTAGAGGCAGAGTCCTTTAAGAAGATTGATGCACGGGATATGGCAAAGTTCATTGAGAAGAATCTGATTTGCAGATATGGCCTCCCACATCAAGTAGTGTGTCCAATTTATGGGAGAAACGACGAAGCTGCTTGAGAAGTATGGGATTGAGCACCATAAGTCTTCTCCATACCCATCACAGGCCAATGGAGCAGTAGAGGCCGCTAATAAGAACATCAAGAAGATTCTAGCCAAAATGGTCCAGACCTAAAAAGATTGGGCAGAAAAGCTACCTTTCGCGCTGTGGGGTTACAGGACAATGGTTAGAACATCTACGGGTGCTACGCCGTTTTCTCTGGTGTATGGGATGGAAGCAGTGCTGCCAGTGGAGGTAGAGCTTAAGTCACTCAGGGTGGTCATGGAAGCCTAGATTCCTGACGCTGAATGGGCACAGCAAAGCTTGCAACATCTGAACCTGCTGGATGAGAGCATATTGAAAGCCTACTACCACAACCAGGTCTACTAGAGGAGACTCGCCCGATCCTTTGGGAAGAAGGTTAAGAAGCATCCATTGAAAGAGGGTGACTTGGTATTCAAACAGATGAGACCTGGGGCACCGGATATCTGAGGGAAGTTCAGACCAACCTGGGAAGGACCGTTCATCCTCATGAAGCTGCTGTCCAAAGGAGTTGCAATTCTATCGGATAGTGATGGCAATGAATTTAAGGAACCGATCAATATAGACAGACTCAAAAGGTTCCACGGCTAGAGACTAAAAATAAAAAGAAGAGAATAAAATGCTCTGCGGGTAAAAAACCAAAAAAAGGCGGCTTTGCTAAAATTGGGCGCCTCGACAGGGTGGAAACCGATAAAGGCATCCTGTGCAAAAATTAGAGGCATGAGAGAAAATGTCCAATCGAGAAAACCTGAGAGAGCCAATTGGTAACAGGAGTTGATGCTATCAAGATTTGGTTTCATGAATTAATAGGGCGTACAAAGTCGAGTTAGTGTTAAAAATTGATCCTGTATGCTGAAATTCTGTGAAAATGTACACAATTTTGTGAAATAAAACAAGAATTATTATTTTCATTTTCGTCATTTTCTAGTTCTGTTTTGAAAACAAACATAATGCCTAAAGGGGTGTACATGTGTAAGATAAGCTAGGTCCTACCGCTACTCTCGCCGGCCAAATGTTTAAGTCCTCGTGTCCTGTTGTCAGACGCCGGACTGAGGACCCATCTCTTATATTCGCTGGTGGAAGCCACAGAATGAGCTCCGAATCGAGGCATGACGGCCTTAACCGGAAGTTGGCCCCACAGCTCATGATACCGAGAAGCAAAAGCAGCAGAAAAAGCTCCTCCCCCAATGGATAACGGGACCCTCACCACGTCTTGGGTCATCCAGAGCTGACAAGCACATCGAGCTGCAATGCAGAAGGTGGCCTGACGAAGCCTGCATAGAGGAAAACACCCTGATGATCCGTCAACGACCGCATGAGACAGGGGGAGCCAGGTAAACATGAAGCTGATATCATCACCTGATAGCTCGCCAAATCTAGCGGTGCCTTCATCAGGAGTTGTGAAAGAATACAACCGTCGACGCGTGAGGAAGTGTCTCGACGAGTATTCTGGATTGACTCGGGAAGGTGGCTCTGACAGCATCTTCAGTTTCTCCTGCAACCATATAAAAAAAAAAAAGCTTCTGGAGTAAGTCGGGTTTACTTCAGGCAAAAATTAGGCATAGGGTTGTGTGAAAATCCGAAAGGACGCATTTCCCGCTAAGAAAAGCTAGTGCGAAAATCCACAAGGGAAGCACTACCTTTTAAAATAATGACGTACCTGTAGTAATAAGGGGCTTCCGGTGAATGAGGTGGTGGATCTAGAGCGTACAGCATCCAGGCACAACATGGTTTCGGCCAGAATAAGGGGAAAGGGGGATAATCCACGATGAAAGTCATCTAGAACCCCAAACAGGCGAAGGTCACCAACCAAGTCCCCTGGAGCTACGGTCAAGAGACTCATCATACAGAATAAGAACACAATGCTTACCCGATATGTAAGGACATCAAAAAGTCTGTCTAGAGCCTCGATCAATGGCTCCAACGGAAAGGTGGCACCCTGTGAGACCAGCCGAGCGGCCTCGGAAAGAGCTATGCCCAAAGATAGGGCGATATCCTGAATCTAAATTAGACCACAGCGAGGGACGCAAGGCAGAGCATGGGGGTGGGGGGGGGGGGGGGGGGATACCATGCTCCAGTGATAGCAGCGAACTCCTCAGGTAGGGGGCACAACTCCTGATAAGTAAACTTGAAAACATGGAAGCAGGGATTCCAAAAATGGGTTGCAGCTAGGAGTAAGTTGTGGTCTATTTGGTTCTCCGTAAGTGTTTTAGCCCGGACAAAGTAGTAAGGACGTTATTTTCCCAGGTGTGAGCGTCATCCAAGATGCGGTACATCTTATGGAAAGGAGGAGAAGTCATCCTTTAAAAGTCAAAGACTGAAGATAGAAAAGGGTCAAAATAAGAAAAAGGCACAAAGCCCAAGGAAAATTGGTCAAATTTATAGGAACACTCCACTGACGGCCTGCCCGTGCCTCAGTGGTGGTGGCCTACCCATCGGAAGTCATCCACCTGGCAGATGCATGCATCATCATTGCATTTATCATGCATATTAATTATGCATTAAATGAGGGAATTTTGAACGACAGACAGGCAGCCCGTCTGTCGCTCCAGGAGGCGCCCAGCCCGTTGGCCACGAAAGCTATATAAGCAGGCAGAGACCGACGGACAGGCAGTTTTTGGCTTTTGTCTGTTTGCTTTCCTCCTTCAAACCGTCCCTCATTACGGTTTTCTCACTTTTTCTTCACTTTTCACATTTTTGTCTTGTATTTTCACATTCCTTATGGTACCGGACACCTAGTGAAGTATATTTTCCTCGTTTTTGTCATTTTTCTACCAATTACAGGTTAGTAACCATTTTTTTGTTATTTTCTTCTAATTGTCTTCTTCTTCTTGTCTTTAGTTCAAGAAAATAAGTTTATTTTTTCCATTTTTTTTATTACTGAAGATTGTTGTTAGTATAGATATTGTGCCTTAATAATTAGCCTTAGGTGCTGTTTAAATAATTAATTTTGGGTGTATATTTTTCCTCAGTTACACTGTTAGACAACTCCACATGAAACTTTTGTTGCATTGAATTCTAATAAAGCATGCTTACGTAAAAATGAGAAATCTTTATGCATGTATTAATTGTGAAACCTGTAAATGTTGTGCTGCTGTTGGGGCCTGAGGCCTACGATTTACTTGTTTTTCATGCAGGAGGTTGGGCACATGCCGGGGTGCTGCCCAAATTTTTATTTTTATTTTATTATTATGATTGGTTATTGGGGCCTGAGGCCTATCGTTATTTTGCCTTTCCTAATGTAGGGGTTGGGCACATCCCTGCCAGGATGCTACCCAATTTTTATGTTATTATTATTTCTATTTTTATTTTTGTCCTATTTCTTTTCCGGGTTAGACCCTCCTTGTCGGGAGGATGCCTCATTTGCCTTATGAAAGAAATCAGGTCTATTTATGGCCGTTATGTTAAATTAATTGCATAACTTCTTTCTTGTAGGATGCCTCCACGATGACTTGTCCCATAGGGCCAGGCTGAACTATAGGCTCCAGGTTGGATAGACGCCGAGGCTGCACAGAGATACAGAGCATTGGTTCAGGTAGAGTTTCGAGCTAGTCGTTTCATTTCTAAGCCATTCCTAAAGGCCTTGGGGATGGCCGAGGAGATTGAGATACTTCTGGAGGGCGCAGGTTGGACGGGGTTCTTGACACCGGCCTTCCAGACACATCCAGAGGCAGTGCGACAGGTCCTGGCCACATTGCACTACGGAGGATACCAGAGATCCGATACTGAGCCAAGAGTGATACGGTTTTGGTTCGATGGTCAGTAGTTTAGCATCACGCGTCGGCGTTTTGCAGAGGCTATGGGACTCCCACGGGGCGATGGAGTGATGGTGCCTCAGCGAGCAGTGAGATGCGCCCATTGGGCGGCCATAGCCCTACTCGGAGTGCTGTATGACCATGATACAGCAAAGAGTACCGTGTTGATTTCACAGGCGCTCCGATACTTGCACAGAGTGCTTTCCAGCTCGTACCTCGGATGGGCTGGTAACCCAGGGTCGCTTAATGCGGCAGAGATCTGGAGCCTCTGGGCCATGGTGGCAGGCCGGCGTCTCAATATTAACCATGAAATATTGGCTAACATGGTCAGGGTTTCTAGGGGGACAGCCCCAGTGGTGATCATCGGCGGAGTTATTACCAGATTACTCCTGGGATTGGGAGTCTTCCAGGACAGACTTGGTGGTGCCTTGGATAAGGGGATATACGTAGATGCTCCAGCCGCTGTACAGATGGGGATGGTGTTGCAGCTAGCAGGGCAGCCTGAGGCATTCAGACTCCTTACCATACACGAGACTCGGCGAGCCTTTGCACTCCCTCCGCTAGCACCAGCGCAGGAGCAGCCAGAGCAGGCACCAGCACAGGAGCAGGCACTGCCACAGCCGTAGGAGCAGCAGCCCCTACACCCAGAGTATCCAGGGGAGCAGCCTCCCCAGCACCAGGGCTATCAGGAGGAGCAACCACAGCTACAGCCAGAGCAGGTGTAGCCCAGGATGCCATCGGACATTGAGGTGGAGTTCGCTATGGATGACCTGTTGGGCACTCCTACAGCATCGAGGGTGCCAACCCCCACTCCTCCTCTAGCTACGAGGGTACAACGAGCCATACTCAGGCCATCAGAGAGGTTCCACCCCTACTCTAGAGGCGACCCGGGGGCATCTACCTCCACAGCTCCACCACCAGAGCAGACTCCGGAGCCAGTTCAGCCTCAGTCATCACAGCCAGACATCTCCGAGTTCATGGTCTCCATGTTCGCCGCATTTAAGCACAGGCAGGACGAGAGGGACAGGGTCCTCCATGAGCAGTTTAGAGAGAGGGATAGACTCACTCAGGAGAGGCTGGACCAGCAGCAGGCCATCATTCAGGAGCAGGCGAGCATCATTGAGCGCATGCGCTAGGAGCAGGCCGGGCTTGTTGAGCATATGGTCTGAGAGCAGGCCAGGATAGTGGAGCGTATGAGTCAGGAGCAGGCTAGGCTCATAGAGCACATCGCGCAGGAGTAGGAGGGCCCCAGAGAGCAGCTCAGGCAAGAGTTGAGGATGTCCTAGGACCAGGCGGCTCAAAGGATCGACATGACATTTCAGATGATAGATGAGTCACTTGACTCTCTCAGGTCCAGAGTCCAGGGATTGGAGGGGACCGTTCCTCCCCTAGCTCAGTCCATGCGGGAGTTCAGAGGGCAGACAGAGCAGAGACTAGAGAGCATGAGGACCGATTCGGTTGAGTGGACTCGCCAGTTGAGCAGGGCCTTCAAGGTGCTAGGGAGGATGATCAAAGACACCTTGGGCTTCATGACAGTATGTGCGCAGCCCTTCCTGGATAGGTATGCTCAGGTACAGTTTCAGTCGCAGAGTTCTGAGAGACCACAGCCTCGATCCATGCCAGTGGCAGTTCCTCCTAGGTTCCAGCCAATCGTTAGAGTATCGAACTCTCAGCGGCCCGACCCAGCAGGTCCTTCTAGATAGCCTTCTACTTCTGGAACCGGACCTTCTGCATCTCAGCCTCAGCCTAGGTTCCAGCCCATGGTTAGAGTATGGAACTCTCAGTGGCCCGACCCAGCAGGCCCTTCTAGCCAGCCTTCTACTTTTGGAGCCGGACCTTCTGCATCTCAGCCTCAGCCTCCACCTCAGCCTCAGCCTATTCCACCTCAGCCCCAGCCTCAGCCGATGAATCTATCTGATGATGAGGATGATGACCCTGAGGAGGAGCTCACGGATTATCCGCCATTGTAGTCATTCAGGGAGTTGGGATGGCATTTTTGTATTTTGTTTCCTTTTATATACTATTTATTATCAGTGCACTTGTATATACATTATACAAAAATGGAGTCTTAGTGGAAAAAACATTTACTTTTAGATTTACATATTTTTATTTCTTTTCTATCTTTATTTGCGATTTATTTGCATTAAAGATGGTTGTAAATTTTTCTGTTTATCTACTTTAAAACTACATGACCACAAGAAATGATGCATAGAAAATAATGATAAATAATAAATGGTAATCCTAAATCATTTATGAGCATACCAAGCAAGAATCACTTATATATGAATTAACAAAAAAAAAAATTTCTTTGTCACATAGGAACATTGCTTAATATTGATCCAAGCATAGACATCAATCACATTGGAGGATGGACACATCAAGCATTATGTCCTCCAAAATCGTACTCCAACGGGCATTCACTTTGCAGATCGGATGAGGATTAGCAAGGGAATTGCCAACAAGCAGAGACTGTGGTCAGAGAGTACCGCACCTCAAAATCCACTGTGTAGTCAGAGAGCACTACACGCCTTGCAGATCGGATGGGGATTAGCAAGGAATTTCTAACAAAATCGAGATTGCAGATAGAGAGTGCATCATCTTATAGTTCACGCGGTAGCCAGAGAGTGCTACGCACCTTGCAGATCAGACGGGGGTTAGCAGGGGAACTTCACAACCGGAGTTGTAGTTAAAGAACACTGCTCTCCACCTCGAGATAGTGATTAGAGAACACCGCATCTCACAATCGAAGTTGCAGTTAGAGAACACTGCTCTTCACAACTGGATTGCAGTCAAAGAGCGATGCATCTCACCTTCCCCATGCAGGCCGAGACAAGGTTAGCGGAAGACCATGCCGACCGAGATGAGGTCAATAGGGTACCAGCGATAAAATACATCGCGGCGGGACTGCGGTTAGATAACACTGCATCTTGCAACTGGGATTGCAGTCAGAAAGTGCTGCGTCTCACATCCCCCGTGTAGGCCGAGACGAGGCTAGCGAAAGGCCATGCAGACCGAGACGAGGTCAGTAAGGCAACTAAAGCTGCAGTTAGAGAACACTGCTCTTCATAGCAAAGTTGTAGCTAGAGGATGCTACACCTTATCAACCCCTTGCAGGTCGAGACGAGATCGGTAGGGACATCCATCACTATCCGCTGACCAGACCGAGACAAGGCTTACCCAGCAAGAAACACGGAAGGTAAGGATTGTTTCAGATACGCCATTCTTCCTTCTGTTTTCCTTTTTCTCTGAATTTTGGCTCATCTAGGCACTTGTGCACTAGTTTCCCAAAAATTGGGGGCAACTGTAAGCACCGTGTCCCGAGGTAGTCTGGATCAGAGATTACCCGATGAAGAAATCTGTGACGCCCATTCCCTAATGACAGACTCGCTTAGCTAATCTTAGTCAGGGAAGGCCGCACACACACAACAGAACACATGCATAACCTGAACAATAAAATTTCATCACACACGATCTTAACTCATACATCACATGCCAACTACTTATAGTACATTTCCCATAGCCACACATATTGCACATACATATTTATACTCTTAGGTTAACATTCATAGTTAACAGATTATTACATGCCTTTACATACCAGATACACATTTGGTTGTACAAAAGTTTATACAGAAATCCCAAAATATCAAACCCAAAACCTACATTTTCTACTTCCTACTGTTGACCGTACAAAATGCGGGGACGTCCTCCAGTCACATCTCGTCCGTACCTGCACGGATTAGAGTAAATCTATGCTAAGCGATAACGCTTAGTGGGGAACTCATATATAGTAAATAATTTATCACACATCAGAGATATCATACATCATATGCTAGTAGACATGCCATAGCAATCATTATCAAAGCAAGTATCATTTCAAGCATAGTATTGTCCATTACTATATTCAATCATAAAGCATTAATCACAAGTTCACATATTCACATCGCTTACTATATTATATCACAATCTTTTCCACTTATTAGTTAATTGGTTAGCCTGCAATTCAATGACGCGGATAACGGGTATCGCATTAGTACCACTCAGGTACTTGAATCTCATCGAGATTACTTTCACGCATTGGTACCCTTGGGTACTTAACATCATTCCACATATAATAAAATCCAGCAAGGATTATTCGCATTGTGATTCCCATGGAATCAGACACATTTAACGCATGGGGCTGCAGCACTTGACCCTATAGGCATTCCTAACTATCCAATACTTGACTCGCAGGCTTAAGTTATTAAACATATTATTTAGTTCACATTGATTACTTTTCACATCACATACATTGATAGCCCATAACACATTCACTATACACATTCGCATTAGCACGTAGCTAAGCATTACACTTCTATTCTCATTATGCTTCCAATTTGTTCTTCACAGTTAATAGTTACATAATTGATTGCATTCAAGAACCATCACATAGTATGCAAATGTACATTACTTAATACACACATAACACTTACTCATAAGGTTCTTCATTCTAGCTTAAAGCCTTACCATTAGAAAGTCCAAACACATTAGGGTTATATTGCCAAAACAGGGTAGGTCACGGTCATAATGAATTTCATTGTCACCGCGATATGTTGAAGTTCAAAACAGAATGCAAACTGGGGGCAGGTCATGGTCACAATCAATTTCACTGTCACCGTGACATGTTCCCAACTCTCGGCAGAATGCAACTTGAGGGTATGTCACGGTCGCAATGAATTTCATTGTCACCGTGACATATCCATACTTTGCAAAACAGAATGCTCCCTTGGGTACCTCATGGTCACAATGCATTTCAATGTCACCGTGACATACCAAAATCCAATAGGCAGAATTGAACTCAAGCATACCTCACTGTCACAATCAATTTGATTGTCACCGTAACCTATGCAAAAACACCATAACACAACTGTGTTTTATCACTAGCACAGCTGTGCTTTCCAGTCCAATTCTCCTTTCACACCAAGGCTTCAAATCTCATTCTCACTTTTTGCAATCAACCCAAAAACATCAACCACTTACTCAATTAGCACATACCTGATTTCCCTTCTTATTTTGGTACTCATCTTGGCACAAATTATAATCAATCCCAATTCACACATAGCATACATGCTCTCAAGCAATTCACCAAACACATTACCACATACACATACAGCTCATATCAAAGTCCCTATTGAACCAACACAAATCATACAATTTACACATTTAGGGTTTGTTCCCAAACCTTATCGCCTTAGCTCCTAATCTCGACGGACGCTCGGCTCTCCGATTACAGCTTTTCCCTTATCTCTCTTCACATCTTCAGCTAGCAAAACCAGTTCAAATTCCAGAATTGAACACAATCCATCAATTCTCATTCCAATACCAAATCAAAACCAAGAAGAAGAGTAGAAGATGAGAACATTATGCACTTACCTCTTAAGTTAACCCTTAATTCTTGCTCCCATTAACTATATGCATGCACTACTTAAGGCCTCTCTAAAACTCATTCTCACGCAAGAAAGAAGAGAGAAGAACATAGAAAATTGACTGAAATCACACAATGGATCTTTTCCCTTTCCTTTGATAACTCATGCATGAAAAGGTGGAGGTGGCATCCTCTCAAGAAGCCACATGGACTCTACTCACCAAAGTCTGCCTCCACTAACCCATTTCCCACTTATTTTATTCTTAACTAATGCATCATTAGACAAACTAATCAAGCATTAGCTTAACATAATATAATTACCCATTAGCCACTTAACAATCCTTTATATTTCAATTAGGTCCTTCCAACCTTTCAATTGAGTCCTGTCTTCAATCAATTTAATCCAATCCTCACATTCAATTCACACACACATACCAATTTAAGTTAATTCTTTTAGGGTACAAATCCGGCCATGACAAAATCGATGCCCGAGTCCGAATGAACAGTTGGGATTCAGAGATTTTAGCCCTTTAGATTCATGAGAAATATATTTTTTGTATTCCCGACAAAGAGGAAAAGAGAATTGGGAGTTTTAGGGTAAAAAAGGAAGTTTACCTCCATCGGCGGCTAGCCCGTCGATAACGGCATGCCCGTCGCTCGATGGAAAGCCCCGACACTCGTCTATGGCTTCAAGCGTCCGTCGGTTGAATCCTGTTTCCAATAAGAAATAGGATTCAACCGATGCCCGTCGGTATGTTTCCAACGGCCATCGGTATTTTAAGGCCTATAAAAACCTTTTTTCACCCGTTTTAGGGGTTGGTCGGCTAGTTGGACGAATTTACATGCTTTTCTACTTAAAAACACATTTCTAGCATTCTTTTTTCATATCAAGATTTCTCCATTCTATTTTTGATTTTGTGAATCAAAATTAATTCAAAGGAGTTAAGAATTGATTAGTTTCTAAGAATTTTGATTCCAATATTTGTGCATTTCATGAAAACCAAGAAAGAAAAATTCAAACCCTTCTTTTCTTGGTTTTTACCCATTTCTCGTGAAGCGTGCGGGATCCGAATCATCAGGAATCCAACCTAAAAGGTAAAATTCGAGGGTAAATATTCTGGACACCCACCTCATTTAGTTTATTTTAATTATCCTGCCCATTTTTGGACTTTTGTGTTGAAAAATTGTTTTGTTTGAGAAAATTTGGTTTTTACTATTTTTTTTGAAGAACAGTAGCGATTGATGGGTCATAAGGCCACCGACGCTCGTCGTTTGTTTGAGCAACGGCGCGTATGTGACGCGTTACTTCCCGTCGGTCATCCCAGGATATGCCCGTCTATAGGATGAATGATGGTATGCAATTCGTTGGTCGCTTCCAGCGACGCTCGTCTGTCATTCGTTAGAGGCCGTCCCTGGGATCTGTTTGCAATTCTCAAAACCTTTTTCCTCATTTTCTTTCTATTATTTATTTCTATTTATTTCTAAATTTTTCTCTTCTATCTTTTATCAACAATTTTATTCTTATTATTTTAGTTCTGAATTTTAACCTTTATTTTCATTAATACTATTAATGTTTTGTTTTTTTAACATTATTGATTATTTTCTGAGATTATTTTCATGTCTTTGGGATAATTTGGAGCTTAAGAGGAGTTTTGCCATGGGAGACTCCATTTGGTTTACCTCTTTACCCTTTATTTATTTATTTATTTGCTTATTTAATAATTTATTTATTCATTTTTTGATTATTTCGTGCTCACAATGGATCGTTTTATTCCGCGTTAAATAAGAATGGATAAATATTTTATAGTAAATAAAATATGGATTTTTTATTAACTCAAGGATCCAATGTCCTAATTTCCATCAAATAAAAACATCCACGATAAAAAACTAGTTTCTTTTACATTAAGTACATGTGAGGACCAAAGTCCTCAAAATAAATGAATTCCCCGTTTTATATATGTACTGCACTTTTACAAAGGGGAGTTGTATTCCGCTCCTAGTGTTAATGTATTTATCTTTATAGTCCCTTTTTTTGTTACACTTTATTTATTTATTCATTACGCTTTTGACGTGAATAAGTGCGCCTTTAATTAAATTGCATCGTGTGGAGAGGGAGCGAATTAATAAGTTCAAAATCTAATCGTAAAATTAATCAAAGTAGAAATAGATGAGAAGTCCCGAACCCAGCTCTGGTCTTTGGGCTCAACGAGGCGAGAGGACTTTCCGATCACTCATTGGAACCTCCAAGACACCTCTTGTGTCCTTTTCAAAGACTTAATTAATAAATCCTAGGCTCCAAGGGAGAGAGGTTCATCCTCCAAGACCCCTTTTGGTTGGCCCAAAATGGATGCATGCGCTGTCTTAAGCTCTCCGAGGCGAGAGGAACTTTCCCAATGTTTTATTGGGTGGCGACTCCATGAAACCTCCTTGTTGCCCAAAATAGATGCTCTTGTAAATACCTTTACAAGTTGCTAATGGATCCTTAATTGCCTGATCGCCCTCAAGCGGGCGATCGCAGGGGCGGCACGTGGGGTCCGGTGTGTGTCACAGCGTGCTTCGTCGCGAGCATGCCTTCTGGCGCGAGCTCGCGAGGAGGTACCCCATGCTCTGTCGCAAGCGCGACACCGTCGCGATCGCGACAGGGGCCCTTCTCGCCTGCCCTATTTTCTAAATGTGATTCTTTTGTTCCACTTTGCATGGTTTCTCACTATTGCATGGTATATGATCAAGTTTATGTATTGTTGACCTTATTATACTCATGTCGTTGTAATGAATTAATGTGATGTTGGGTGTGACGCGTGCCAGACCCCCCGCAGGCTGCCCCTTTGACCGCACGCTTGAGGGCGATCGGGCAAGATGAGGATCCGTTGGCAACTTGTAAAGATATTTACAAGTGCGTCTATTTTTGGCAACAAGGAGGTTTCATGGAGTCGCCACCCAATAAAATATTGGGAAAGTTCCTCTCGCCTCAGAGAGCCTAAGACAGCGCATGCATCCATTTTGGGCCAACTAAAAGGGGTCTTGGAGGATGAACCTCTCTCCCTTAGAGCCTAGGATTTATTGATTAAGTCTTTGAAAAGGACGCAAGAAGTGTCTTGGAGGTCACGTCCCAATGAGTGTTTTGAAAGACCTCTCGCCTCGTTGAGCCCAAAGACCAGAGCTGGGTTCGGGACTTCTCATCTATTTCTACCTCGATTAACTTTATGATTAGATTTTGAGTTTATTAATTCGCTCTCTCTCCACACGATGCAATTTAATTAAAAGCGCACTTATTCACATCAAAACCGTCAATAAATAAATAAAACAAAGATAAAAATAAACATTCTAAAATAAATTACGATAATACTAGGAGCGGAATACAACTCCAACTTTAAAAATGCGAGATATACATAAAACGGGGAATCCATTTATTTTTGAGGACTTTGGTCCTCACATGCACTTATTATAAAATAAACTAATTTTTTTATTGTGATGCTTTTATTGGATGAAAATTAGGACGTTGTATCCTTGAGTTAAAAAAAGAAAATCCCAATTTTATTTACTATAAAATATTTATCCATTTTTATTTAACGTGGAATAAGACAATTCATTGTGAGCACAAAATAATCAATGAAAACGAATAAATAAATTATTAAATAAGCAAATAAAAATAAATAAATAACAAATAAATAAATAAATAAATAAAGGGAAAAAGAGGTAAACCAAATGGAGTCTCCCGTGGAAAAACTCCTCTTAAGCTCCAAATTATCCTAAAGGCATAAAAATAATCTCACAAAATAATCAATAAATGTTAAGAAAACAAACATTAATAAATATTAACGGAAATGAGGTTTAGAATTCTGAACTAAAATACTATGAATAAAACTATTGATAAAGGACAAAAGAGAAAGAATTTAGAAAGAAATAGGGATAAGAAAAAGAAAATGAAAAAAAAAGGTTTTAAGAATTGCAAACAGATCCCAGGGACGGCCCTAATGAATGACAGACGGGCGTCTCTAGAAGCAACCGATGGGTTGGCACGCCGTCGTTCATCCAAGAGAAGGGCTTATCCCGGAGTGACCGACGGGCAGTAACGCGCCACATACGCGTCGTCGCTCAAACGAGCGACGAGCGTTGGTGACCTCATGACCCGTCGGTCGCTACTGTTCTTCAAGAAAAAAAGTAAAAACCAAATTTTCTAAAATAGAATAATTTTTTAACAAAAAAAGCCCAAACAAAAGCATAATAATTAAAATGAACTAAATGAAATGTGTTTCCAGAATATTTACCCTCGAATTTTACCTTTTAGGTTGGATTCTTGATGATTCGAGTCCTGTACGCTTCACGAAAAAGTAGGTAAAAATCAAGAAAAGAAGGGTTTGGATTTTTCTTTCTTGATTTTCACGAAATGCACAAATATTGGAATCAAAATTCTTAGAAACTAATCAGTTTTAGCTCCTTCGAATTAATTTTGGTTCACAAAATCAAAAGAATAAAATGGAGAAATCTTGAGATGAAAGAAAGAATGCTAGGAAATGTGCTTTTTAGGTAAAAAAATTGCAAAATCATCCAACTATCCAGCCAATCCCAAAAACAGGTGAAAGATAAGTTTTTATAGGCCTTGAAATACCGACGACCGTCGAAAACATACCGACGGACGTCTGAAGCCACAGACGGGCTTCGGTTGAATCCATTTCCCAATAGGAAATCGGATTGAACTAGCGGTTGTCGAAATACTACAGACGGGCGTCGCGGCTCTCAATCGAGAGACGGTCATTCCATAACCGACGGGCTGGCCACCTGTGGAGGTAAACTTACTTTTTTTACCCTAAAACTCCAAATTTTCTTTTCCTCTCTGTCGGGAATACAGAAAACATATTTCTCTTGAATCTAGAGGGCCAAAATCTCTTAATCTCAATCGTTCACTCGGACTAGGGCATTAATTTCTTCATCGGGTAATCTCTGATCCGGACTACCTCAGGACACGGTGGTTACATTGGGTTTTGATCTGAGCTTTGTGTAGTAAGTGTTGTGATCATTGTTTGAGTTATTGAGCCTAAAGTGTCAGGGTAGTGGATAATTAAGCATGCTTAAGAAGGGTTTGTGAGTGCAGCTGCCCGTGTCCGCCCCGTTTGGGCGAAGCGGTCGACCTCCGAGTTGGTCATCTTCCGTGTAGTGATAAAATGTTTTGAGACTCTGGTCTCCCGCGCTACCTTCGGGTATTAAAATTGTTTTTGAGGCTTTGGTCTCCCGTGCCGTGTTCCTATATCCTCCACCATTGAATTCAGGCTATTGTTTGAAGTGTTTGGTATGTGTCTAGTGAAGTGTTTTAATCATTGTGTGATTTTAGTTAGTGGAGTGGTGTAGTGATATCTATTATTTTACTCTGAATTATATATCTCTGTGCTCTAATTTATAGTGAATTATGTATGTTGATGCATGAATTTATTGTATAGTGTTCTGTTGTATTGTTCCTCCCCACTAAGTGTTATCGCTTAGCACGGGTTCTTGTCCCGTGTAGGTGACAGGATTTTTGGGAGATTGCTCGTGTCGCGCATCTGCAGGTCGACCACGTAGGAATAGAGTTATTTTGTTATCTCCTCCTGTAATTATTTTTGTATATGTATTAATTTTTGTAAAGGATTCAAGATGTAATCTTTTGGCTATCGTAAATAACTCTATATTTTGATTATATAAGATTTATGTTCTGCCTTTGTTATTATTGTTAGTGAACGCTTTCGCTCAGTGTATGTATATCTGTATGTATGTTGTGAGTGAGCGTCGGGTAGGCCGCCCGCCGGCGCCCTTCCAATGGGGGAGATGGAGGGGATGTTACAACCCCTCCCAGCTTATTAAACTAAGGCCTACCTAAGAGGGCTGAGAAATTGGTAGGAATAGGTAGGACCATGAATTCCACCAAAGTCTCAACTGGCCCCATCTTGACCACCGTTTTAAATGTCCAAGATGCCTGCCTTCGTGAGTAATCATAAGCCGTGATCATCAAATCAGACTTAGCTAGCAAATTGACAGGTGCTTGGCAAGTGTACCGAATCGACAAGTAATAAATTGGGGTATAGTTAGGACCCCGAGTTATCGTACCTAAGGGAAAAAGGATTGTCACATTAAATATCTATAGATGAGTGAATTTGAGATATCCCCGGTTTGTTTGGTGGAGAAAAATAAGCTAAGCAAGAAAAATAAATTAACAATTAAAAATAAAATTATTCATCAAGAAATTACTCAAGGATGAAATTAAATGCTTAAGAAATTCTATCCTCATAAATGTAATTGGAAGTTGGTAAAACAATATAAACATGAAATTCCGAACAACCCAACTAAACCCAGGCTTCCCAATCCGGAGTCAGCCACTCTAATTATATGACATCCCAAATCGGAGTCAGCCATATAACTAGCATCTGCACGGGTCTAAAATCCTAAGTTCGGTTTATTTTCCCAATCCGGAGTCAAATAACCCAGAACTCATCCATTCCTCACATTTCTGAAAATTATAAAACTAACACCTATATATCAAGCTTCCCCTTCCAGAGCAAGCAAAACCGATAGATGCAGAGATATAAGAACAGAGCAAAAACAAATTACAACAAAAATCAGATTTGAAATCAATCATCATTCCGAACTAAATCATAATGAAACCCAACAATCATTATAAATGCAGAAAATATAACGAGAAAAATAAAAGAAATCATGAAAATATTCATTAAATCCAAAAATCCAAAATACAAAGTATGATTCAAGAACCCCTAAGCATGAATAACTACTCAAACATCAAGAATATAAACATAAAATATGAAAAACTCAAGTTTAGAATACATCCTTGATGAGAGAGAAAATAGATCTTGAAGCCTTTGTTCTTCAACCTTGGAATTCTTTAAATCCCCAAAATATAAAAATAAACTAAATTAATCTAAATTAATTAAGAACAAAATTGCAATTTAAAATTAAATTTAAGCTAAAACAGTATTTAAAATGAAAATTAAAACCTAAATTAAAATAAAACCATTGCTGAAGAACTAAAAATAAAAACATTAGTCTACTCCTAATTAGGTCTCCCCCTTTTGAAGATGCAGTAGCGTTTCTTTTTAATGTCTGGAGAAAAGCACAGCTGTGCTTTCTCAAAGCACAACTGTGTTCTTGAGTAACTAGCGCCTCAGCACTGCGTCATGTGTGTGCAAACAGGTGGAAAAATGGCGAAACACAGCTGTGCATCTCGCGAAAGCACAGCTGTGCTTCGGGCGTGAACGTGCGCATTGCTCTTCTTTGCGCGCCCCTCCTGCTGGGTAACACAGTTGTGTTTCTTGTAGAAACATGGCTGTGCTTTTGGTACTGCATGCTTCGTTCAAATGCACGGCTGTGCTTTAGGCAAAATCTACCCTTTTTCACCCATTGCTTCTAAAATCAACCCCGAACCTCCAATTTAGCTTCGGATTAAAATAAAACGCCTGAAAACATCCCAAAACTTATTAAAAATTATAAAAACATTATAAACTAATAAAATTACAAATACTAACTAATTAAAATTAAAAATAAATAAATAAAACACATAATTATGCCAAGAATTAACCTAAAATATAAATATAATTGCAACTTATCAACTACCCAAAACTCAAACCTTTACTCGTCCTCAAGTAAACTGAATGAACCACATTCTCAATCATTTCAACCTCAACAAAAGAAAATAAGGAGTCATTGCGACGCGCGTCGGTGCCCAGCAAGGGCCCTGGCTTTGAATCTGCCTTCGAGGAATTGGTTTGTGTCTTTTGATCATGGGCGCCATGAGACATCATCGGTGTATCCCTCTTAATAGAACATTGGGGAGGACAACCTAGTCTAATGACACCTAAAGGCACCTTTGAGGCATTTGGAGTCGCCACCCAATTTGCAAGAAATTAGGAAAAAATCTCTCACCTCTAACGGTCTACACTAGAGATATGATGTTCAGAACTTTCCTCTTATTTATTCTTTGGTTAATTATAAATAGGTTTTTAACCCCTTAAAATTATATCTCTCATCTCACCCAATTGATGCATTTAAATTAAATAGCGCATTCCAAGCATACGAAAGCGATAAAAGGAAAGCGATAAAGTAAATAAAGAAAGCGATTAATGAAAACGGTAAACACACAAGCACACAATTACAATAGAAATAGGGGCAGAATACAACCTCATTGAAAGAAAGCTAAAAACATAAAGTGGGACGGAATACAATCCCCCAAAATAAGATTGAAATTGCCCCAAAATTAATTACGAGGGCCCAAAAAATGAACTTAAATTTAAAACACTCACACAAGATCAAAATAGAAGGACATACATAAATCGGGGCATTATTTTAGGAACATTGGTTCCTTCGCGCTTGTTCAAAGTTTAGGAACGTTGGTTCCATCGCATTTATTTGAAGAAGGTTCGAAGAGTCATTTTGGTTGTTTGGTGAAAACCGGGATGAGTGATCCCATTTTTGGAGGAAAATGGACTATTCATTTTAATTGTGATACTTTTTATTGTTTGGCTAAAATGAGGGACATTGGTCCCAATTTTATTAGTGGAAATCCCGATTTAATTGTAGAAATGTTTTTGTAATTTTTTATCGCACGCGTGCACAAGTTAAAACAGTTATTTACAAACAAGCACAATAAAAAGAAAGGGCGTAGAAGGATCTCACCGAAGCTATATGACCCTCCGCGCGTTGCGACCCATCCGGGGAGTCGCGGGTACACTCACCCAATACGACTCAAAGTAAGATTTCAGAAAGAAAATAATATTAAGAACATTAGTAATAATTATAGAAATTAATCAAATAAAGATAAAATGAATATTGGGCACAACAATAAATAATGATAACAACAATGATAATAACGATGCAACACAAAAAAAAATTAATAATAATAATAATAATGATAATGATAATAATAGTAACTATAATAACAATAATAATAATAATAATAATAATAATAATAATAATAATAATAATAATAATAATAATAATAATAATAATAATAATAATACTAGGCTATAACAATAGAAAACTTAACAAACATAAAGTAAGCACAAAACAAGTTAATAATATAAAGATAATAATAGTAATAAGAATAGCAACAACAACAACAATAACATAATAATAATAATAATAATAATAATAATAATAATAATAATAATAATAATAATAATAATAATAATAATAATAATAATAATATTAAAACACTAACAGTAGCAAAAAGGAAGAAAAGCCAATAGTAAAGTCATAATGATAATAGTAATAATAAGAAGAAGAAAAAAAAGAAGAAGATTGACTACAAAAATAATTATCAAGTTGAACCCACCAAAAATCAAATTAAAAACCACACAAAATTTTCAACAGTAGCAACAAAACTAAAAAATGTTAGGAATAGACAATATACATAATAATAATAACAAAAATGACAAAATTAACAATAATAAATGACAAATAAAATTAAATGAGAACGGGTCCAAAATGTTTACCCTCAGAATTTTTAGATCGAAAATAGGATGTCTCAATCCGTTCTCCTTGTCGATTTTTGGTGATAAATATTTGAAGAAAATGTAGAAATTGATATTTCAAAATAAATTAAGAGAATATTTTGATAAAAAAATATTCTTTTGGTGGATATTTGAGCAAAGGAAATTAATTTTCCAAGCTCAAATCACCTAAGAAATAGATTATATTTTTTGAAGAAAAATAAATAGATTAAAGCTTGAGAAAAAGAAAAAATGAACTTAAGAATTTTTTGAAGAAGAAAAACTAGTTTGCTGGAGATCAAAAAGCTAGAGAGGAAAGCTAAAAAAAAACCCTTGTCCAAATCTGCCTTCCTCCTCTCAAAATGAAGGGAAATTTCCCTTTGATTTTCAACTTTGGCCAAAAATAGGAAGGGACAAAATAGCTTTAGTTTTTTAGTTAATCAAAACAAGCATGAAAGGGTGAAAAAATTGAAGAAAATGGACTGGAAAACGCAAGAAAACGACGCGTCGAAGGATGCTGGGCACGCCTGCCCGCGTGGAGAGTGGGTTGCGCACATGTTGCCCTGGCACCGCGCGCCGCACGGCTGAGCGCACGAAGGTCCCTGTGTGCTGGGGGCCTGCCGCGCTAGCGCCCCAGCATGCTGGGGCAGCCTGCCGTGCGAGCGCCTCCGTGCGCTGCCGCAGGTGGCACTCCCGACCCTTTTTTTTTAATAAAACCTTGAGGACACAAAATTAATATTTTCTACTCTATTTTAATTTTTAATTTCTAAAATATATATTTTTAATTATTTTTGTACAAGGGAACGATTGATTATCACTTTTTCGCCCAAAATCGGCCTTTTGTTTTTATCATCGGGTAATCCTGATTTTGGACCGCCTCGCGACCCGGTGTCTACAGTTGCCCCCAATTTTGGGGAACTTAGAACTCAGGTGCCTAAGTGAGCCAAAATTCATAAAAGAAAGGAAAGAAGCGCGTACCTGAGGCGGCTGTCTTCCCGGATCGCTAGTGAAATCATTTCCTTAAGTCGCTGTATAGGCTGAGCGACGATTTTCATCCTTCTGGGTGATGCGTCGAGCCTGCTCCAGACTTACAAAATGCGAGAATTACCCTTCTGGGCTGCACCGAGTTTGCTCTAGACTTACAAAGTGCGAAATTGCTCTTCTAAACTGGTGGTGGTGTGCAGAGCTTGCTTTAGACTTACAAAACGCGAGATACATCCTCCGCAGAGGACTGCGTCGAGCTGCTGACAAGGCTGCAAAAAGTGCAGGAAATATCCTCCGCAGAGGATTGTACTGAGCCGCTAACAAGGCTACAAAAAGCGCCAGAGATATCCTCAGCAGAGGAATGCACCGAGCTGCTGACAAGGCTATAAAAAGCGCAAGAGATGCCCTCCGTAGAGGAATACACCGAGCCGCTGACAAGGCTACAAAAAGCGCAAGAGATGTCCTCCGCAGAGGAATGCACCGAGCCGCTGACAAGGCTATAAAAAGCGTAAGAGATGTCCTCCGCAGAGGATTGCACCGAGCTGCTTACAAGGCTACAAAAAGCACAAGAGATGTCCTCCGCAGAGGAATGCACCGAGACACTTACAAGGCTACAAAAAGCGCAAGAGATGTCCTCTGCAGAGGAATGCACCAAGCCGCTGAGAAGGCTATAAAAAGCGCAAGAGATATCCTCCGCAGAGGAATGCACCAAGCCGCTGACAAGGCTACAAAAAGCGGAAGAGATATCCTCCGTAGAGGAATGCACCGAGCCGCTGACAAGGCTACAAAAAGTGCAAGAGATGTCCTCCGCAGAGGAATGCCCCAAGCCGCTGACAAGGCTACAAAAAAGCACAAGAGATGTTCTCCGCAGAGGAATGCACCGAGCCGCAGACAAGGCTGCAAAAAGCGCAAGAGATGTCCTCCGCAGAGGAATGCACCGAGCCGTTAACAAGGTTACAAAAAGCATAGGAGATGTCCTCCGCAGAGGAATGCACCGAGCCGTTAACAAGGCTACAAAAATCGCAGGAGATGTCCTCCGCAGAGGAATGCACCGAGCCGCTGACAAGGCTACAAAAATCGCAAGAGATATCCTCCGCAGAGGAATGCACCAAGCCACTGACAAGCCTATGAAAAACGCAAGAGATATCCTCCGCAGAGGAATGCACCAAGCCGCTGACAAGGCTACAAAAAGCACAAGAGATATCCTCCGCAGAGGAATGCACCGAGCCGCTGACAAGGCTACAAAAAGTGCAGGGTGCCCTTTTGGATTGCTCTCCTGAGCTGGGTGTTCATTTAGATATTTTCTGCAAAATTATATGTACAGAAGTATACACGAAAAGTTGTATGCATAATGTGAGATGCATGTATATGCAGCAATGCAGGATAAGAATTAATCTGAGTGGATTTGGAGGCGACGGCCGGTTTGGTTGTAACATGCCATAGGATTGATGCCTTCTGGGGTTGCTTTTGAGTCTCATGCCTCTTTGGGATTATAAGGTTCTTTTCTGATACCTGTAGTCATTATTTGAAGGTAGTGCGTCTTTCGTGGATTTTCACACTAGCTTTTCTTAGCCGGAAATGCGTTCTTGTCGGATTTTCACATAACCCTGTGCCTTATTTTTTGCCTGGAATGGACCCAACCCAATCCAGCAACTTTTATTCATTTTATTTTTTTATATTACAGACTGCCTGTTCCCAGGTTTTCACCCTACCCTTTGGCCTAACTTTTGCTTAGAGCGCCAGTCACGGTTTTCATCTCTAACGGCCTTTGTTTTTTTTTATTTTTTTCTTTTTTTTTTGGAGAAGTTGGAGTTGTTGTGAAAAATCTTTCGGGTATGATTAACATGTGTTTATGTCTCAGATTATGGCTGTACGAGCTTGGTTCTTTATTGGGGAGGTGCCGTAGGATTTGCTTTACAGTGGGTGGCAAGATGAGTTAACTGAAGGGCCTGAGTGGCAAGAATGGTAGAAGGTAGATAGTTGTTGTAAAAGGTCTTTTAGGTATAATTGGCATGTATTTGCGTCTTAGGTCATGGTTGTCTGAGCTTGGTTTTTATCATGAGGGTGCTATAGAATTGGCTTCACAGTTGATAGCAGAAGGAGTTGACTGAAGTGCCTGAGTGGCGAGAGTGGCAGAGGATCGATAGTTCCAGTGTGTTGATTTTATGCTGGAACCAGACAACTTTGAGTGTGCAGAAAGGAACTGTCCTAGTCACAGACTACACCCTTGCCTCCATAAGTGCATGTAAGGGGAAGGCACCTAGCCCCACAGTAGATAACAGGACCGTCGGCTTAGGCATCTGGTTGGTGAGAACAGGAGTAGACTAGCCACTTAGATTTTACTTTTTATAAAAGAACTAGGCACTGATGAGTTAAACCGCTTTTATTTTATGAATTTGTAAAAACTGTGTGCGTTTCAACATGATTTCTCCATACATGATCACCATTTAACACGGATTCAGAATGCAAAATTACATCTGATCTCAATGTGGATCTTTTAAGCATCAGACTCCTGTTTCCAATCAGCCCTCACGGGTTTTCTTGATTGAATATTTTCTCTCTCTCTCTTTTTATTTTAGCCTCTGCCATGGACCCTCCTTCATTTTGTCGGTGTTGATTGAACTTGCCTCGCTTGCCGTCTGTCGGGATGTTGCTTCCTTGTATAAAAACTTTTCAAGAACAAATGGGTCTCCATATGCTTGTCTGAATTTACCTCGTCCGTCTGGAGTACCTGGAGCTATTTGTCCAGACACCCTAACTTACTCTCCCGATGGGTGCTTTCTAACTTTCTTCCCCAATGATCGAATAAGGTGTTTTCCGATAGCGATAGCAATCTTGAAACCCTTTTCCATTTGACATGTTTAGTTGCTGCAGCTTTTGCTTCCATGACTGCCCCTTAAGGATTTGACGTGCTTCAATAGGCAGTAATGTTTTCGCCTCATGCACCGAGGTATAAAGCGTTACTCTTGTAAAGGTTCTAATTGCGGACCCCAGAATGGGTCTACTCCGTGACCTCCTTGGCCTTCCTCTTGTTTGTATGTCATCTGTATGTCATCAGCTCATCTCTCGAGCAGCACATCCTTTATACTTACGGACTAGGCGGATGGCTTATGGATTAGTCTTCAGGTCCTTTCAGTGGCAGGCGTGAGCAGTAACAACACATGAATATCCCTCGCATTGTGCATCCTCTATATTGATAAACTGATTGGGTGGCTTGTGGATCAGTCTTTAGGTCCTTTTTAGTGGCTAAGAAGAACGGCAAAACACAAATACGTGTAGATTAACATAACTTGAGCAAAGGTTACCCCCAAATAGCATTCCCTTGCCCCCTGATCAATTCTCTCTTTTCTTCTCTCTCTTTTTTATAACCTAATTTTTTCATTTTTTTTATTTTTTTTTGTTTGTTTTTTTTTCCAATTTTCTTTTAGCAAGCTTCATCTGAATCATGAAGTCTACACATATGCGCACTTTTCTTTTTAACCGCTGGGGCCATCGTTGTTCAACCTAGTTGGGTGTGGTATTTTAGTAAGGATTTTGGTTCTAGTTCTGCTTACGGGTTCCCCTTTCAACCATTTCTGTCTATTTCAGCTTGAGTCTTCTGAGATATGTTGGCATAGCATGTTTGGCGGCTTCATAATCATCTTCTGACATGTCCTCGTAGGTCCAAGTAAAGACTTTTATTTTATTTTTTTGTCATTCTCTCTAATTTCATCTCGCTTTAGGAGTCATAACAGATGCTATCAAGATTTCCTTTGGGTTCTCCCAAAGTTCTGAGATTAAATGGAATGGCATTATTTGAATAATTATTAAATGTGGATGTGTCATGATTATGCATAGCGAAATCACAAGAAAATATCACAGGTAAACGGAAATCATTCATTTCATTCAATAAAACTATAATTAAAAATTGTCATCATTAAATAGTTCAAAAATAAAAAAGAAAACATCTAAATTGCTATTTCCTTTCTGCCCCCACCTAACATAGATGTTATGGCCAACGGTTCATTGTCTTCCCCGGAAATCATCTTCTTTTCTTACTCTGGCTCTTAATTTATCTCATTCTTCATCTTTCACCTTTCTGGGTTAGAGATCTATTTGGAATTGATCAAATCTTTGATAGCATGTCTCAAGGTCTTGTAATCGTCTGTGGTATGACCGGTGTGCTAATGGAAGGCACAATACTGATTTGCCTTGTGGTTGGACCGTCCCTGGCTTCCGGAGGGCTTAGCAGGTAGTGGCTGTAATTTAGCTTCCTTCAATAACCTCTTAAGAACCCAAGATAAGGATCTACCCAAATTCGAAAAATGCCTTTGATTCACTTTCATGGTTGGCACTTCCGTCATCTTAACATTCCCTTGTCCAACTGTTGAATTAAGTAGCTCTTTACCTCTGGCCTCGGAAGGGAATGGAAGCACTGCAGTCGTCATTGTATGAATCCTCCAGTCAGTGGTTGGCTCAACTAGGTTAGGAGCAATCGCCATAAGTTGGGCTTGAAAAACAAGTGCCATGGCATCCATTCTCTCTTTAAATACGGATAATAATTTCATTTCAAGCTCTTCGAATCTCCCATCTATCTCCCGGGCAATTAGGGCTCGGGTCTCTTAAGTCAGTTGCGAAGAATTGGCCACTTTCAATGCTTGATTAGACCCTTCTTGTTTTCCTTCCTCCTCATCCTCCCCACTCTCGCTAGTGGGCCGATGATCTATCACGGCTATAGAAATCCCTCCTCTATTTGTCTCAAGGCAAGTGATGGTGATGTAGTCATTATCGTATAAGTTTTGCAAGACATACCATTCAGGCAGACTTGACCCAATCATTAAGATGGGTGGTGGCACAGAATCATAGTCGGATTTCTTCTTGCTCTCTCTCCGTTCGGGATCAGTGATGTGCTTACTATCGATTAGATCCTGAATCTGGTGCCTCAGCCTCATACAATTATCCGTCAAATGCCCGGTATGTTGGTGAAAGGCACAATATTCATTCTCTTTATGCCCCGGCTGTCCCTGGCTTCTTGCTGGCCTAGGTGGTAGGGGTTGTAGCTTCTCCTCTTTAATCAATCTTTTTAATACCCATGATAAAGGTCGACCTAAATTCGAAAAGTGTCTCTGACTTGCACCCGTTGCTAATACTTCGGCCGTCCTCCCACTTCCATTACCACTGCTGGAACTTAACGACTTATTTGCCCCCTGATTAGCATAACCCCTCTTGGCATAAGCTTCATTGCTCGCCTTTCTCGCGAGGTACTCTCCCTCAGCCTCTATAGCGATGTCTTTTAAAGACTCCCAGTCCCTCAACCCCTTCATTTTCAGTCCATCTCTCAAATAAGGGCTAGCATTTCAAATGAACAGTCGAATCTGGTCCGGGGTGTCAGGCTTGCATTTCATTTCCATGACACTGTTCCTCCATCGGGTGAGGTATTCATGAAAATATTCTCCTGCCTTTTGCTGTAACAGTTCCAAATCTTTTAGAGTTACCTCCATTCTTGTACTATAATCGTACTGCCTGAGAAATTCTTCCATCAACAACTCCAAGTCCTCTTTTGTCCTTCGGTCCAACCCTTGATACCAATCTACTGCCGGGCCAGTTAAACTCAGACAAAAGTATTCAACCTTCTGCCTCTTTGTTAGGGTGGTACCCTTCATCACTAGTGAGTACTGCTTTATGTGCGCAGTGGTGTCAGAGGTGTCATCGAACTTGGGAACGTCGGGCATCTTAAAATTTTGAGGAACCAAATCATCATTGTCTAGCTCCCTATCCTCGGGGTTCATTCCTCCCCCCACCTTCAACATATTTGACATGGCTTTGAACCTTTCTTCCATCTTCTTCCACATCGCCTCTTCTAGCCTGAGCGACTTCCCTTTCACTACCACTAGCTCTTCTGGCTCCTCCCACATATCAATTTCAGACTTAGGGCCTTCCCTATGTTCAACTGGTCCTGGTAACCCTGGCTCAATTACCGGTGGCTCAGCTACCGCTGGGGGACCTTCTCCGACTACCCCTTGTTCCCCTTGCTCCCTAACCAGAGCAGTGGTCTGCTGCCCGGCAGGTGGGGCTAATGTAGTAGCAAGGTTGCCCATCATTGCCATCATTCTGGCTTCAAACTCTTCCAACCTTCTCCCTACTTCTTCGGCGATCATCGCCCTAGTCGCATCTGAACCACTTGATGGATCCGACATTCTCGTCTCTATGGATGAGTTTGAGCTCTAATCTGCCACTAGTTGTGGGAAAATCTTTCTCAACCGACCATCAAGGACCTCTAAACCACCTGGACGAGGCAAAAAAATCGGCAGCATAACACTCCTAGTCTAATGAGCATATGTATGAGTTTTGGCCACCACGTGTTCGAACAATTCAATCTCATCAAGTTGGGCCTATCGAGGCATGAAAGCCTTTGATAGAAAATTATTTTAAATTGGTTGATTTTGTTTAATACGCGATGACCCACACCACAAGCATTGTATTAAGGAGCATGCTACCTCGGGGAAGTTTCTACTTGCCATTACATAGGCTTTAGTCAATGTAGTATTGCTTTAGGTTTACCCAAGCATGGTCCCTACCAATGGGTCTAGCTCATCACGAGCGTAGTGACCGATCGGGTCTTCATTTGATATACCAAAAGGTACTAGGCTTGGGCTGGTGATTATCCTTAACACTTCCCTCCAATGAGTGAAAGTAAGGTCGTGCTTTCGGAATGCACCGAGGTAGATAGTGGACAAACTAGCGTAATTCTAAGACTCTAAAATAATATGATGCAATTTTAAAAAAGAGATAGAATTTTAAGTTTCCAAAAACCCAATTATAAATTTAACCAAAGCAATTTCAGAGCGAAGTCTCAAACACAAAGTCCCCAGTGGAGTCGCCACTGTGACGCGCGTCGGTGCCCAGCAAGGGCCCTAGCTTTCAATCCGCCTTTGGGATTCGAGGAATTGGTTTGCGTCTTTTGATCATGGGCACCATGAGACATCATCGGTGTATCCCTCCCAATAGAACATGGGGAGGACAACCTAGTCTAGTGACACCAAAAGGCACCTTTGAGGCATTTGAAGTCGCCACCCAATTTGCAAGAAATTGGGAAAAAATCTCTCACCTCTAACGGTCTACACGAGAGATATGGTGTCCGGAACTTCCCCCTTATTTATGCTTTGGTTAATTATAAATGGGTTTTTAACCCCTTAAAATTATATCTCTCATCTCACGCGATTGATGCATTTAAATTAAATAACGCATTCCAAGCATACGAAAGCAATAAAAGGAAAGCGATAAAGTAAAAAAAGAAAGCGATAAATGAAAACGGTAAACACGTAAGCACACAATTACAAAAGAAATAGGGGCAGAATACAACCCCATTGAAAGAAAGCTAAAAACATAAAGTGGGACAGAATATAATCCCCCAAAATAAGATTGAAATTGCCATAAAATTAATTACAAGGGCCCAAAAAATGAACTTAAATTTAAAACACTCACATAAGATCAAAATAAAAGGACATACATAAATCAGGGCATTATTTTAGGAACATTGGTTCCTTCGTGCTTGTTCAAAGTTTAGGAACGTTGGTTTCTTCGCATTTATTTAAAGAAGGTTCAAAGAGTCGTTTTGGTTGTTTGGTGAAAACTGGGATGAGTGATCCCATTTTTGGAGGAAAATTGACTCTTTGTTTTAATTGCGATACTTTTTATTGTTTGGCTAAAATGAGGGACATTGGTCCTAATTTTATTAGTGGAAATCCCGATTTAATTGTAGAAATGTTTTTGTGATTTTTTATCGCACGCGTGCACAAGTTAAAACAATTATTTACAAACAAGCACAACAAAAAGAAAGGGCGTAAAAGGATCTCACCGAACCGACGTGACCCTTCGCACGTCGTGACCCATCCGGGGAGCCGTGGGTACACTCACACAATGCGACTCAAAGTAAGATTTCAGACAGGAAAAATAATATTAAGAACATTAGTAATATTTCTAGAAATTAATCAAGTGAAGATAAAATGAATATTGGGCACAACAATAAATAATAATAACAACAATGATAATGACGATGCAACAAAACAAAAATAATAGTAATAATAATAATAATAATAATAATAATAATAATAATAATAATAATAATGATGATGATGATGATGATGATGATGATGATGATGATGATGATGATGATAATAGTAATGATAATAATAATAATAATAATAATAATAATAATAATAATAATAATAATAATAATAATACTAGGCTATAACAATAGAAAACTTAGCAAACATAAAGTAAGCACAAAAAAAGTTAATAATATAAAGATAATAATAGTAATAAGAATAACAATAGCAACAACAACAACAAGAACAACAACAACAACATAATAATAATAATAATAATAATAATAGTGAAACACTAACAGTAGCCAAAAGGAAGAAAAGCCAATAGTAAAGTCATAATGATAATAGTAATAATAAGAAGAAGAAAAAAAAGAAGAAGATTGACTACGAAAATAATTACCAAGTTGAACCCACCAAAAATCGAATTAAAAACCACACAAAATTTTCAACAGTAGCAACAAAACTAAAAAATGTTAGGAATAGACAATATACATAATAATAATAATAAAAATGACAGAATTAACAATAATAAATGACAAATAAAATTAAATGAGGACGGGTCCAAAATGTTTACCCTCAGAATTTTTAGATCGGAAATAGGATGTCTCAATCCGTTCCCCTTGTCGATTTTTTGTGATAAATATTTGAAGAAAGTGTAGAAATTGATATTTCAAAATAAATTAAGAGAATATTTTGATAAAAATATTTTCTTTTGGTGGATATTTGAGCAAAGGAAATTAATTTTCCAAGTTCAAATCACCCAAGAAATAGATTATATTTTTTTAAGAAAAATAAGTATATTAAAGCTTGAGAAAAAGAAAAAATGAACTTAAGAATTTTTTGAAGAAGAAAAACTAGTTTGCTGGAGTTCAAAAAGCTAGAGGGGAAAGCCAAAAAAACACCCTTGTCCAAATCTACCGTCCTCCCCTCAAAATGAAGGGAAATTTCCCTTTAATTTTTAGCTTTGGCCAAAAATAGGAAGGGACAAAATGGCTTTAGTTTTTTAGTTAATGAAAACTAGCATGAAAGGGTGAAAAAACTGAAGAAAACGGACTGGAAAATAGACTGAAAACGCAGGAAAATGACGCGTCGAAGGAAGCTGGGCATGCCTGCCCGCGTGGAGAGAGGGCTGCGCACGCCAACAGGCGTGCGCGCTGCCTTTGCAGTGTTCGCACCAGGCGCGTGCGTTGTCTCCGCACCGCGCGCGCCTGTGCTTGCCCCTAGCACCGCGCATGCCGCACGGCTGTGCGCGCAGCACAGCTGCGCGTGCAGAGGCCCCTGTGCGCTGGGGGCCTACCGCACGAGCACCCCAGCGCGCTGGGGCAGCCTGCCGTTCGGGACCCCCCGAGCGCTGCCGCAGGTGTTACTCGCGACCCTTTTTTTTTTTTAATAAAACCTTGAGGACACAAAATTAATATTTTCTACCCTATTTTAATTTTTAATTTCTAAAATTTATATTTTTAATTATTTTTCTACAAAAACACAATTTCAATAAGGGAACGATTGATTCTCACTTTATCGCCGAAAATCAGCCTTTTATTTTCATTATCGGGTAATCCTGATTTTGGACCGCCTCGGGACCCAGTGTCTATAGTCATTCTCAATTAAGGAACAAGAAAATAGGCTTGCAAATACCAATACTCACTAAATAACAAATAAACACAAGAATATACTAAACAATTTCTATGTGTGTGTGCAGAAGGCAAAAATAGAATTTTTATCCTTTAAAAACAAAACTTCTAGATATAACTTTGGGAATAAAAATCAATTCGAATGCATGAGTGGACTCATGGCTTTTCACTTAAAGCTCAAGAAACACCATATGCCTCTTCTTACATACCAAACCTTACTAGAAGGTCATCTCCACTAAATTGGACAAGACAAAACAAAGAATCAAGAGGTCTTACATTTCGGTTGTAACGTTAGGCTTAGGTAAATTGGCTAACAAAGAGAGATCAAGTAACTAGAGAACAATGGCCACTGCCTAAACAACACCACAATCACCCAACTAATCTAGTGAATATTCCCAACCCAATTACATACCATCAAAACAAATTTGGTCTTAAAGACACCTTAGCTAATCAAACTTAACTTAAAATAATAAATGCCACATAAAATTCAACAATGATCATCACAAGGCACTAGTTCAAGTTTTATTAACTTTTGTACCTCAAACTCATATTTTGCTTAGTTAGCTAGGAAAAATTTGCAATGCTTCTTCTTCTCTTTCAAATTTTTTTGAAGCATAAAAACCAACTAGCCATTAATAATTTATGAAGTACTAAATTAATCCAAAAATCTCAACGAGAACTAAAATTAAGCTCTAATATTCAAAAGACCAATAAACAACTTAAATCACATTTCCCTTTGTCAACCCCAAACTCATTTCTTTAAATGGGCTCAACTCTCCATTACACACACCAATCAATCTTCAAACAAAAATTACACCAAAAGTTGACAAAAACTAAACTGCCTTACACCCAAAATACAAACCCATCCTTACTAAGGTTGCCACTCTTCAAAGGGGAGGCAAAAATCATTTAAGGCTAAAGGTAGTTTAAAACAAGCGCGCATTTAGCATACTACAATAATAGGCTCAACGGGCTAACAAGAGACTATCAAATTGAGGTAGGAAAAGTCATTTAAAGTAGCTATTCAAAGAAAGGTTGCCTAAATCATTTTCTAAGTTATGCCTTATCTAGGAGTCGCTTCGATGGGTAATCAAAAAGGTTCTAGTGCTCTTAGTGAGTTTTCATCTAATCCACTAACTGTATCTAGATTTTTCTCAAATTTTAAAAACATGCCCAAAGTGCTCAAAATTTAGAAATTGCAAAGTATAATCAAGGTTTACATGCAATATAGCAAACAAAGATACAAATAAGACTATTTCTTACTCAACTTAAAAATGTATGAAACACAAATTTCTAAAACTGAGGTCAAAATTATTCACAATTGAGAACTACTACGATGAAATAAAAAATTTAAATTAAGGTTAAATCAATAAGAACAACCATAACAATATCCAGATAAAAACTTGGCATAAACACACCACAAACAAAACAAAAATAATTAAAAACTACTCAAAATTTAAAAAGCTACTCTGAAGATATGAAAAGACATAACAAACTAAAAAGACAACCAAACAAAACTGAATTTGGTTTGAAAAATTGAAATAGTACTCCACCCCAAACTCAAAATGTTGCACTATCCTCAGTGGAAGAAAGTGAAGCATAAAAAGGTATTTCTCAAAAAAATTTCCCCCATGCTATGCAAAAACTCATAGAAATCGCAAACATAAAATAATTACTGTGCAAAACTAAAAACAATGCAAAATTCCTGCATACCAACTGTGCAAAATGAAAAAAACTCAAAACCTATGCAAATATCTAATAATCACTGTGCAAAATGGAATACTCTGAAATCTGTGAGATTCATAGCCAACACAATTAATATCTATCCTATCACACGGCATTGGCTCAGCCACACAATTCCAAAATATAACAAAGTAAATAAATCATACATTGTCTGACTTCATCAATTTCATTAACTATAAAATAAATAGATTACAAAATCTGTTATGAAAGAATCACTTCCTGAAAGATATATAATATATCAATGTGGTGGTCGTCCCAAATGTGGAGGAAATACAATGGAAACAGGTGTAAAAAATCCACGAATCTCACTGCTCAACCTGTCCAACTATGTAATAATCCTCTGCTGAAAGGCTCCCAAAAATACGTCTCTCTGCTCAGCTCCCAGGACCATATCTCTGCGCACCTGCTCCATCTGAGTCTCAACGGAAGACAAACGCTCCCAAGCTCTCTACACTAATAGGTCCATGCCAGAGATCAATTGGTCACTCTGAAAAATAGCTGCTCTGACCTCCGCCAATCCTCTGCTCAACTCATCCAATATCTCGCAAACCCTCTCCTGGAAGGCTGCCTGCTCCCTCATCGACTCACTAAAAGAATCATGAAGCATGCTAACGGAAGTCTCAAACCATGTCATCATAACAGTCATAGATCGCATCTCTGATATCAAAGTTTAGACCACCGAAGCATCTAAATATGGAGCTGAGGGTGGAGGGCCTGTGGAAGAAGACGGCTCATTATATAGCAGCTCATATTTGGAGGGGAGAATGGAATGTCACTCCTCTGCCTCACCCTCCTACTGGAAGTAGTGGCTGTCGCTCTTTGTGGCAGAGATGGTGGTGGAGCATCAATATCGGGATCAACTAGCTGGTGGCCAACATCGTCAGAATCGCCCTCTCTATCAACACCAGAGTCATGGGCATCTATCTCCTCCACTCTCCTAAGTCTATATCCACTCTCGGAAGAAGGATCCTCTATAGCAATCCTACACTTGAGTACTACCTCCTCATTAATTAAGTACGATGACCTCAAAGCTAGTCCCATGTCAGGAGTAGGCAGATGTAGGGCTCTCGTAATTAAGGTGATCAGTTCACCAATCCCGATCCTCCTCCCTGAAGTAGCTGTAGCTCTCTTCAGTTGCTTGCACAACCAAGGTACGGCATTAACTCGGATGCCGGCCTCCATAGCATAAAGAAAAAATAAGTCTGGTGTGGTCACTTTGCCCTGGTCGTATGAACACTGAAGAAGTCATAACTCTATACAAGTACTGCTAGACTGGAGAGCGGAGTTTTGTTGACTTGGTGTTTCTCGCATGAAAGTCCATATTGGGCTTCCCGATAATAGCCCAATGTGCAGCTGAATCACCCATAATGTGCACCTTTCCATCCACTGGCAACCTCAATTATCTAGCCAGGTCAGAAATCGATAGAAAATAAGGAGTATTGTTGACTCTAAACTGAATGGTATTTACATCATCTGTAGATAACCTTGAGAGTATTGAAAAGTACTATGAAACTCTAATGTTATCGCACGATGAGTTGGACCATTCAGAGAAAAGAACTCCTCCCATCCAATGTTCCTCAACAAAGATAATACCCTCTCTTGAACGCCCAGGTCAATGAGTGTCTTCATACTCATAAACCTACTATAAATAATAATCTTTGCAGCCAACCTATTGAACAAAGTGTGCTATGCTGGATTCAACCAATCAGGAGGCAGAATGGTCGCTGATGGTTGCTCATCTTTGTTGCGAACTATGGTTCCTGAAAAAGAAAGTATAAACTTTATCAAAAACAATCTTAGTTTTATTAAGTGCAAACCACATATATGGCTAGATTGAAAGAATAATAACAAAACTCACCAGAACTTCACAATAGAAATTTGCAAAATAAATAAAATTTTCTAGCTAATGAAGATGCAAAATGTGGACAATTAAGCATAAGGCATAAGTATAAACAAAATGAAGTACAAAATCAATGCACAAATATAGTGACAATTGAAAGATTGCACAAATTATAATTTAAAGAAATTAAGAATGAAAAGCACAAGGTGGAGAATAAAAATAAGCACAAGTAATTAATCCTTAAAATGTAAATGCCAAAAATAATATAAATGCAATTTAATGGAAAATAAGAGAGAGAAATGTACGGTTTGCTTAATCAATGCTCTATGCCTAGCAAAAATATGTAAGAAAGATTCAAAGTTGCATGTAAATAAGAATTTGAAAAAAAATTGACATCCATTTCAACTCATCCTAATCCCATCAATTCGGGAGCTAGCAAACATACATTTGCCTCAAAACAATCAAGTACAATAATCAATTGCATCTAAATTAAAAACTAAAGCAACAGCAACATCATTAAAATAAAATAATGCCAAGTATAACCTCAAGCAATTAGAATTTAACTTGCAAATTTTCTTTCCATATTCATACTATTGCATAATGCCCCAATTATATCAAAATAATTCAGTTCAGAATTCTTAAGCTCAAAATCCCAATTTCCAGCAAGCTACAATTCAAGACAAAATGCAAGAACACAACCCAACTAGCATAATGATCACTAAGTTCAAATTCAATTCTAATGGCAACCATCAACTCAACACTGATATAAGAGCTAACAAACACAAAAAGATATGTGAAATTAGGCTCAAAATGTGATTGCTCAGGGTACGAAATATTCATATAAATTCCACTCGTTGAAAGTTCCAAAACAGCAGTGAGCATGCCGACAGTGACCTATTTGCATGTTCAAGCAACTTGGTTCATGCCAACTAATATGAAAATTACCTTAACATATCATAATAACAGAGTTGGGAAGAAAAACTAAACAAATATTGTAACAACCCAAATTAGGCCTGGTCGGATTATGCATGGTAAGTAAGGAAATTAAAGGCGAGTTTTTAATTTTGTTATGTGAATTCATTATTTAAGTATGAGTAAAGGAAATAATCAAGTGGTTTGTGTGTGTGGTGCTTTGGATGAAAAAGTGTTATATAAGGGATTATATGGTGTAAGTCAAGTTTGGTGCCATGGATTGTTAGTCAAAAGATGAGATTAAGAGGTCCAATAGTAAAGTGACATGTGTGTGAGTTGGTGGGAGCATTAAATGTGATTTGAGGGAGTAGTGAGAAGGAAGAGAGGAAGTGAAACTTCCCGTGGAAGCCCCTTGCAGCTGCTCTCTCCCTTCTCACGTCCTCCCTCTCTTCTCCTCATCTCCATTTTCTGCTCTCTCAAGTCTTGCAGGTGGGTATTCTCCCATCTTTGAGCTAGGGTTTGAGTTTTGAAAGATTCTAAGAGGTAAGTGGCTGTGTTTGATTTGGGTTTTCTTCTTCTTCTCCTTCTACGGGATTGGTTGGATTTTTAAAGGATTAGTTCATGGGTTAATAGAATTATTGTTTTGATTGGTTGCAAGAATCTGAAGAAAAGAAGAAGGATAAAGGGAAAGGAAAGGTTGTGGCTTGAAGGAAGTGAAGTTTGGGCTCCATTCCAGGTTTGGGAGCTTACTTGGTTATATGTTTGAGAGTTTATTTGAAGTGTTTGGCTCATCTCTTGTGGATCCTATTTTTTTGAGTTAAGTGTAAATGTTATTTGTGTATTTATAATATATGAAAATGCATGAGTAAAGTAGATTTTGTGCACATGTGATTGTAGTGGAGAAATGATGAAGATATGTATGTTAAATGTGAGTTAGGAACATGGACATGTGAGATGAAATTCCTGAGTTTTTGGGATCTCTGTAAATGTTATTTTAATGGGTGATAACATCCTTTGATTGTGTTAAATGATGTGTGATTTGTGTTAGTAAAGTTGTAAATGAGTTTTCGAGGCTAGAAAGCTACGTTTTCATATGAAATTTGCAAGAAAAATGGATTTGGGTAAAGTTGGGTTTTGATTTTTCCTTCAATTCCCGTTTTCTACATTCCTAAGGTTGAGGAAGACCGTCTCTGTCGCGAGCGTGACAGAGACTAGTTTTTCCTCCCACTCACGTGGGTTCCGATTTATGCCTTGAGGGACACGACTCGGATGGCCGAGCACGAGTCGGACAAGTGAACACGACTCGGCCATACGAGCGTGCCCCTGGCATTTTGGCAGCCTGTCTCGGATGAGGGAGCACGATGTGTGCTCCCCTAGAGAGGGAGAACACGCGTCGGAGGGAGGCATCCGACTCGTGTCCTCTAAAATTTTGCAGAACACGAGTTGGAGGGAATCCTCCGACCCGTGTCCTGAAGAGTCTAGCCGAGCACGAGTCATGCTGTTGCGTCTGACTTGTGCTGGGCTTCTCTTCTGCACAGCTACTGTCACGACCGTGATTCCTTGTCTCGAGCGGGACAATATATAAACCTACTCGGTTGCCTCTCCTGTCTTCTAAAATGAATTTTAAACTTCCCTTTTATGGGGTTTTTTGTTACATGGCACATGATTGGGTTTGATATGTATTTAATTTGATAATTTTACATTCTTAATTAGTTTTGTACATGATTTATATGTTTTTATCTTGATTAAATGCACAAGTATTCATAAAATAACATGATTATACTTGATTTATTCTTGAACATATGATAATTATTTTAGAACATGATTGAGTTGTTATTTGAGCCTGGTAGTCATAGTTAGTGGATAGATAAGCGCTTATCAAGGGTGAAGGTGTGAGTTCAGCTGCTATATGTTATCTTTTTACATGCGGACCCCGTTTGGGTCATAAAAGATGTTTGAAGCCTCGGTCTCCGGTATACTTTCGAGTATACATGATCATAAAATGTTTTGAGACCCATGTCTCCATATGCTTGGGATACTGTGTCCTATCAGTATCATTAGTACCCGTATCCACTAGTTAGCGAGTAATCAGGCTATTACTTGAATTTAATACATACGATGGTTATATGAAGCTAGTAGTTATATAAAATGTATATATGTTACGTGTGTATGTATATAATGTGACATGCTAAAATGTAATACTTGTATTCGGATATGAATGGCTACTTTCCGATATACGTGTATGACAAATACTCGTTATAAGCATGAGTAGTATGTGTTTATATACCTTTGTTATTGCATATACATGTTTGTTTGATCTTTATGTATATATATGTGTTGTTACTCCCCACTAAGCGTTATCGCTTAGCACGGGTTCTTTTCCCGTGTAGGTGGCGGGATCTTCGTGGAGTCGGACATTTGCAGGTCGGCCACTAGAAGTCTTTATTTGGGATGTAGTATTTTGTGTTTTCCGCTGTTTTTTTGTACTTGGGAGCTCATTTTGGGAAATGTAACTTTTTCTAAAGGATTATTTTGTATATGTATTTATTTGCAAATTCCTTTTTGTATGATGATATGACAATATAATTATATGTATATGGATATGTTATCTTTTGAGTAAATGTACTTGTTTTCTTAACTTATTTTGTGTATTGTATGCTTGTATGTGAGTTTGGGCGCCGGTATCCTTCCAACAGGAGTAATGGGGTGTTATAAATATGCTGCAGTTTCACGTTAATAGTCCCAAAATTGACATGAATTTCTCATTTAAACATTTCATCAAGCACCTGGTGAGCAGAGTTAACAAACTAAATTTTTAGCACAATTTTCTCATCCTACGCACCCATTAGCAAGAGAAGAAACACATCTCAATTCATAATGTCAAATAACAACATAAATTATTGAATGAAGCTCAGTGCACAAAGGAATCATAAAAACAATGAAAAATTTTGAATGAACAGAGTGGGAATAAAGCGTACCTAGAATCTGTAGAAATTAGATAACTGACTTAAAAATTTTAGAAGATAAATAATGGAAGAGAGCTCTTAATTCTTAACCTAAAAAATCTGTAATTTTTGCAGAAATTATGGGGAAAATCAGAATCGGCAAAGAATAAGAGAAAAGCAGAAATACGATGAAAAGAATTCCATTAAGCTCTATGAAAATGCATTAAATCAAAATCACCTGAGACGAGCTTGGGTTGGCAACGGAGATCGAAGAGAAAAATTGAGAGAAAATTTTTAAATTGAAGAACAGGGGGGAACAAGGGAGAAGAAAAGAGAAAAGAAGAAGAAGCGCCGAATTGAAACCGCGTTTTAAAAGGTTTGGAATAAAAGCACAGCTGTGCTTTTAAAATAAGCTCAGCTGTGTTATTACTCATAGCTACCTATCGGCATTTTTTAAATGAAAGCACAGCTGTGTTTTCGTGCTTGCCCTTACGCGACTTCCCTGATGAAATGTACCTCACGATGACAATAATTTTAATTGTCACCGTGAGATAACTGGTAAATTGCTACTGTCCCACATCTACACTACACAATTTTGGCCGTAAAATTTTTGAATTCTCTTATTGTTCTCCCTATTAAATTCCAAAACAATAAACCAAACCAAAACCGATTAAAAGAAAAAAAAAATTAAAAATCAACAAATTGAACATGAAAAACAACAAATTAACATTCTAATATACCAAAAATTTAAAGAATATAGTTTTACATAAATGTATATAATTTTTTATTTTTTTTAAAGATTCAAAATAAACAACTAAAAATTTAAAACATAAAACACATATGAATGACATATAATTAAATAGGAAGGGTTAAGAAAAAAAAAGTTCTGGTTTATTGAGTCCCATCTCGATCATGTTACTCTCGGGTGGACGAGATTATGAACCAAATAATGGTCTTTCCGGCTTTAGCTCCTCATTTTCCCTCGTCAGTAGAAGAAAATCATCGAAATCCACCAAGGTGGGAAATTCCATGTCTTCGATGAAGTATGACTCCACCTTGGATTCACTATAAATGAAATCCACCGGCTCTTCCAGCCTAAATAAATTCTTCAAGTGGACTGAATCCAGTGCTTCCATTTGCGGATCACACAACTCTTGCTCCTTTGGTAAACTATCTTGCACAAAAAAATTGAATTTAGTTTCCAAACAAACACAAGATTCGTCTTCAATAATGATTGCCTCCTTTTTTTCTTCACGCAACCCATCCTCAAAAATTTCAAAATTCTCGTTAAGCTCTATAGGTGCATGACTCAATTCACCACTATCTCTTTGATCAACCGAAGAAATAATTAAATGCTCTAATTTTGATTCCAAATTTTGGATCCAAAATTCTTGACTTCTTAATTGATTCTCTTGACCCTTGATCCTCTCCTCTTGATAGTTGATTATAGCCTGTAGCACCAGCCTTTCCGCTTGGTATTGCTTCTCTCTACTATATATGTAGTATTGAAGACTTTCGATTTTGGCAAAGTTATACTCTTGTGATTCCCATTGAGAGTAAGGATTTTCAAAGGATGGTGAATAGGTGACTGGTGAAGTTGAATACAATTGTTGTAACTCTTGCATCTCCCTCCTCATATCATTTACTTGAGCTCGCAAAAGGACCAACTCATAATCTTGAACACTATCTTGCGTCATTTTGAAAAGACCTCAAAATTTTCCTGCAAAGATAAACACCAAATTAAAACAAAGAAGAAAAAAAATAAAAATAAAAATCTCAAACTAACTCTACTAAAGATATAAAATAAACAACACCGTTTTTCCCCGGCAGCGGTGCCAAAAACTTTATCGGTGCTCGAAAAGTGTACCGAATCGACAAGTAATAAAGTGGGGTATAGTTAGGACCTCGATTATCGTACCCAAGGGAAAAAGGATTGTCACATAAAATATCTATAGATGAGTAAATTTGACATATCCCCAGTTTGTTTAGTGGAGAAAACTAAGCTGTGCAAGAAAAATAAATTAAGAATTAAAAATAAAATTGTTCGTCAAGAAATTACTCAAGGATGAAATTAAATGCTTAGGAAATTCTATCCTCATAAATGTAATTGGAAATTGGTAAAACAATATAAACATGAAATTCTGGGCAACCTAACTAAACCCAGGCTTCACAATCCGGAGTCAGCCACTCTAATTATATGACATCCCAAACCGAAGTCAGCCATATAACTAGCTTCTGCACGGGTATAAAATCCTAAGTTCGGTTTATTTTCCCAATCCGGAGTCAAATAACCCAGAACCCATCCATTCCTCACATTTCTGAAAATTATAAAACTAACATCTATAAATCAGGCGTCCCATTCCGGAGCAAGCAAAACCGATAAATGCAGAGATATAAGAACAGAGCAAAAACAAATTACAACAAAAATCAGATTTGAAATCAATCCTCATTCCGGACTAAATCATAATCAAACCTAATAATCATTATAAAGGTAAAAAATATAACGAGAGAAATAAAAGAAATCTTGAAAATATTCATTAAATCCAAAAATCTAAAACACAAAGTATGATTCAAGAACCCCTAAGCATGAATAACTACTCCAACATCAAGAATATAAACATAAAATATGAAGAACTCAAGTTTAGAATACACCCTTGATGAGAGATAAAATAGATCTTGAAGCCTTTGTTCTTCAACCTTGGAATTCCTTAAATCCCCAAAATATAAAAATAAACTAAATTAATCTAAATTAATTAAGAACAAAATTGCAATTTAAAATTAAATCTAAGCTAAAACAGTATTTAAAACGAAAATTAAAACCTAAATTAAAATAAAAACACTACTGAAGAACTAAAAATAAAAACCTAAGTCTACTTTTAATTAGGTCTCCCCCTTTTGAAGATGCAGCGGCGTTTCTTTTTAATGTCTAGAGAAAAGCATAGCTATGCTTTCGCAAAGCATAGCTGTGTTCTTGAGTAACTAGCGCCTCGGCGCTGTGTCGTGCGCATGCAAACAGGTGGAAAAATGGCGAAACACAGCTGTGCGTCTAGCGAATGCACAGCTGTGCTTCGGGCGTGAACGTGCGCGTTGCTCCTCTTTGCGCGTGCCTCCTGCTGCGTAACACAACTGTGTTTCTTGTAGAAACACGGCTGTGCTTCTGGTACTGCGCGCTTCCTTCAAAAGCACGGCTGTGCTTTAGGCAAAATCTGCCCTTTTTCACCCATTGCTTCTAAAATCAATCCCGAACCTCCAATTTAGCTCCGGATTAAAATAAAACGCCTGTAAACATCCCAAAACTTATTAAAAATTATAAAAACATTATAAACTAATAAAATTATAAAAATATAACTAATTAAAATTAAAAATAAATAAATAAAACACATAATTATGCCAAGAATTAACCTAAAATATTAATATAATTGCAACTTATCACATATCCTCCGTTATCCCGAAAGTCGCCTTTGCCACTAGTGGGCATACATTAATTGATGAACCATTGTCCACCATGACACACGCCATGTGTTTTTGATTGATCTGAGCCCTTATGTATAGGGGGCAATTATGATTGCGGTATTCCTCTAGGAAGTCAGCATTTGTAAATACAACGTTCTCTCCGGCACCCCCCTTGACTACATCTAGCAGCTCTGTAAGCGAGATGGTCGTGGCAACTGTAGTCTCACACAAAGCCTCCACTTACCTCTACCTATGAGATGGAGACTCTCTCAATAAATCCTAGATTGAAATTTGAGCCGGCATCTTTTTCAGCTGCCTCATTATCGGATCCTCCTTCGGCTCTTTTTCCTTTCGACCTCCTGTAGGGTCTTGTGGCCTATCAGCTTTCGGAGCTACCCTTTTGCTCCATGCCACTACTCCGACTTTCTTCTTTTATTTCTTCTCTTCTTCCTCCTTCGAGCCCCATGGGTTGGGAAATCCTTCAATTTTAGAATTATCATTTTCATCTCCACTTTCATCAGTGGACTAGCAATCGATCATTGCCACGGGAAGCCCTCTTCACTTACCTCATGGAGGCATGTAATAGCAGCATTGGCATTGATGCCGTATGAATCTTTCAACTCAAACCACTTGGGCAAATAGGACCCGATCATGAACACCGGCAGGGGCATATTATTATGCCTGAGCTTTTTCTGATTCCCTCTTTTCTCGGGATCTGTGATCTGCTTGGAATCAATCAAATCCCGAATCGTATGCCGTAGTGCCTTGCACTCATTAATCGTGTGCCCAGTATGTTAATGGTATGCACAATACTCATTATCTTTGTGCCCTGGCAGACCCTCGGTCCTGGCCGATCGGGGTGGTAAAGGCTACAATTTCCCCTCCTTCATCAGCCTCCTGAGTACCCATGAGAGAGATCTCCCTAAATTAGAGAAATGCCTTAGAGCAGTATTTGTAGCTAAAACCTCAACCGTCTTCCTTGTGCCACTGGTGGAGCCTATTGACCTACTTGCCCCCTGGCTGCTACTACCCCTTTTGGCATAGCCCTTATTATTTGCCCTTCTCGCGAGGTACTCTCCCTCTGCCACAATGGTGATATCCTTTAATGATTCCCAGTCCTTCAGACCCTTCATCTTTAGTCCATCCCTCAGATATGGGCTAGCATTTTTGATGCACAGCCGGATCTGATCTTAAATATCTGGCTTCCATTACCCGATTTTTCCATCAGATCAGATACTCGTGGAAGGACTCACTAGACTTCTGTTGCAGCAATTCCAAGTCCTTTAGGGTCACCTCCATCCTCATGTTGCAGTCATATTGCCTGAGGAATTCTTTGATTAATAAGTCCCAATCCACTTTAGTCCTCCGATCTAGACCATGGTACCAATCTACCGCCAGGCCGGTTAAGCTCAGATAGAAGTATTCTATTTTTTGCCTCTTCATCAAAGTAGTACCCTTCATTACCAGTGAGTACTGCTTTATGTGGGCGATAGGATTAGTAGTGCCATCAAATTTCGGGACATCCGGCATTTTAAAGTTCATAGGGATCAGATCCTCTCCCTCCAATTCTTTATCCTCAGGATTCATCCCTCATCCTCCAGTCAACATTCTCGTCATTACCTCGAACTTTTCCTCCATCTTCTTCCAGATGGCCTCTTCAGTCTGAGGTGCTCTCCCTCTCACTGACACTGGTTCCTGATACTCATCCTCTTCCCAATCCTCATCCATCCTATGGGCTGGCCTTCTTTTCTGCCCTGCCAACACATTGGCCTTAAGTCTACTGATGGTGGATGAATCTCTTCCTGTGGATCCTCTCTGACCTCCTCCTGTTCATTTTCTGTCATAAGTGGAGGAGCTGGGTTCTGTGGTGCGGTAGGCTGGGCCATATTTGCCATCATGGCCATCATCCGATTCTTGAACTCCTCAAATCGCTTACCCACTTCTTTGGCTAGCATGGCCTTGGTAGCATCTACCCCTCTTGGTGAATTAGCCATCTCATTGTGCAAGAAAAACTAGGATAATGTCGCGAGACTGGTTACTTAAGGTGTGTCTGAGTACTCCACCATTTTTGGTAGCTCGAAGAATGGATTTCTGCGTAACTGCCCCTGAGGACCTCTTGACCACCTGGGTAGATCTATGATGGTTGCAAAATATATCTGGTTAGGATGATGCATAAATGCCTTAAGATGCATGATCGTGCTATGCAACATCCACAAATAACATGCAAGCACATAGGTCTTTCAAACCTTGTCACTCCCTCACACGAGGTCATAGTCTCTTTCCTAAGTGGGCTAGATCCATGAGTTAACGGGGAACCCGATGAACACGCATGATGCACAGTGGAAGAACCAGCAGCATAACCTCTTCTAACTAATTTACATATGCATGGGTTATGATCGTTATGTATTTAGGCAATCCGAATAAATCAACATGGGCCTATCGGGGCATGAAAGCTTTTGATTAGGTGACCAAACAAATTATCTGGGTCTGTCCAATACATAATGATCCATACATCAAGCAAGGTATTATGGTTCATTCCGCCTAGGGAAAGTTTCTATTTTTCCATTTTTTTGTGTTAGCAAAAGAAATAAATTTTTAAAACAAGTGGAGATCAAAATAAAGAGGAGTAGGGTAGAAGAATAAACCCAAATAAAGGTTCTCAGATCATTGCAATGTCCTTTTTTAATAACCCTAAATCCAATAAAGCAGCAAAAGGCTCATAAAAATAAAAATCATGTTAGTGTAACCATTAAAATAAAATATTCATGGAAAATAAATAAGGAAGAAAAGAATCTACAAAAATTTATCATGAAAATAAAGGTTAAGTGGCAAGAGAGAAGAAATGAAGAAAATTGAATAGGGAGGCCCAAGGACGCCCGTCGCTCTGGGATGGTCCATGTCGTGCGAGCAACGGGCATCCCTGGGCTGACAGACGGGTGGAGGCCAAATCCTCAACGGCCCATCGCTCGTCTGAGCGACGGCCTTCGGTGGAATCTCTGCCCGTTGGTCATCCCAGACCTAGAAAAATAAAGAAATTCAAATTAAAAACTGTTTTGTTTTGAACAAAATGGAATTTTTTATATAAAATCAATGCGAAAGGATTAAATGTAAGAAAGTTGATCCAGAATATTTACCCTTGGAATATTACCTTCGAACGTGAATGTCGCGTGATTTCTATCTCTTGAGTACTACAAGGATTAATCAGTGATGTGCAATTTTAGGAGATTTTTGACTGCAAAATCGTGATTTTTGAAAGCAGATCAAGAAAAGAAAATTATATTTTTCTTTCTCAATATTTCGGTAGCAATTATGAATGCTAGAAAGTCTAGATTGGACAAAAATGAATTAATTTTGTTCCCTCAGTTTGCCTTAATTCAAAAAATATTTGACAAAAGTTTTCTGAAAATAAAAGCAAGAACCGTTTTGTGAGAAAATTCTCTGTTTCGTAAAAATTGCTAACCCTTTTTTATCTTATAAAAACCGCTAAACCCAAATAATGAGCCTCAACCCCCTATTTATAGGTTTAGGAAAATAATTCAAATAAATTCAAATTTAGAATTTAAATTTGAAAAAGATTTCTGAAATCAAAATCAAATCCGAATGATTTGCATAATATTATCAAAATCAAATCCAAATTTTGAAAAGATCAGGAAGATATAGGAAATCTTGGAAATATATTTGAGGACATATGAAAAATCTAGAAAATCCCGTTCAATCTTATGGTAGATTAGCGATCGACGGGCATCGGTCGCAGGGACGCCCTCGGTCTTTTGAGTGGTGGATCACCCCACAAGAGGTGGGCGTCGAGAGATGGTCACCGCTTGCGAGAGGCAGGCATCTCTCATGCGAGTGATGGGCATCGTTCAGCATGAGAGATGACCTCCGCAAGTGAGTGACGGACATCTCTACATCGAGCGACGGGCTCGGTCCTCACGAGGGGAGCCGTTCTTCAAAATGAACGATAAGCATCCCTTTAACCGACGGCATACCCATCGGTTGAGAAAAACAAAGATTTTCAAAAAAACAAACCCATCTTGACGTCTAGAAATCCTCAATCCTTGTAAAATTGGAGAATAAAAAATCACAACTTTCATCCATTTTCCCAGAGACAGGCATTGATATCTTCATCGGGTAACTCTGATCTGGACTACCTCAGGACTCGGTGTTTGCATCTATCCTTATTTTGCAATCGCTTGCTAGCCCATTAAGCCTTTATTTTGGTATGCTAAATGCTTGCCGATTTTAGTATTAAACATGTTAAAACTACCCTTCACCTAAAATGATTTTTGCCTCCCCTTAGAAGAATGGCCGCTCTAGTAAGGATGGATGTACATTATGACATTTCTTTGGATTATCAAAAATCACCTTGATAAGGATGGGTTTACACTTTGGGAAAGAGTTTCAATCATTGACAATTCTTAGGGCTATCAAAAATCACCCTGATAAGGATGGGTTTACACTTTAGGAAAAGAGTTTCAATCATTGATAATTCTTTGGCATATCAAAAAATCACCCTGATGAAGATGGCTTTAAACTTTGGGAAGAGGGTTTGATCATTGATAAACTCTCTACATAATTAGAGACATAAGCTTGTGAAAAGCAAAAAAAAAAAAGAAAAAAAAAAGAGAAAAGACAAAAAAGAAAAAAGTAGAGCTCAAAGTACCCCTTGATGAGTTTCTATGATTATCTTTTTAACTTAATTATTATTCTGAGCTTAATGTGTAATACCCTGTTGTCCACCCTAGTAGTTCTGAGTAATTTTTATGTGTATCTTGGGAATGTGTTATTTTAATTTTAAAGTTAATTACATGTTATTTGTTTGTTATGTTATGTTATTGTGGGTTTTGTTTGGGTGTGAGAGGAAGAGATAAGTTAGGGTGTGAATTGACAAAACTCAACAAGATGTTGACATGTGGCAAGTGGTAGTCTTTATAAGCCTAGGAGAGAGAAAATGGGAGAGAGTAGCTACCCTCTCCCGTTTCCTCCTCCTCCACGTCTTCTTTTTCTTCTTCCTCTTCTTGATTCTCTTTTCTCTCTTATGCTGCAATTGTTGGTGGATTTTGACAATTCAAGTGATAGCAAGTAAGTGGGTTTCTACTTCTTCACCTCCTTCTTCTCTTCTCTTTGAGATTTTCATTGGTGTGAGTGTTCTTGTGCTTAGGGTTTTGAGTTTTTGCATGTTTTGGGTTTGTTGGTTCAGAGAAACTTGCTAGAGAGCCGAAAGGGAAAGAAAAAGCAAGTGGTAGTGAAGCCCTTTGATTGTGGAGTTAAGGAGATTAAGGTTTGGGAAGTTTTGCATTTTTGCATAATTTGTGATTTTGAATCATTGTGTTGATTTCTAGAAAATTGATGGAAGAAATATGTTTATTGGTACCTAATTGAAGTATATGATAAGTTATTTAAGTGATATTTGTTGATGGAGTGAGTTAAATGTTGATTAATGGGGTAATTGTATATTTTGGAGAAAAATTCTAGGTTTGATGAACCCTTGAATTTGATTGCTTTATTTGGATGTTTTAATTGTGCTAATTGGTATAAAACATGGGTTTTATGTTGTTTAATATGATTTGTTGCTTTGATTTAGATTGAAGTTTGGTAGACCACTTGCATGTTTGGGGTGATTTTTGGGCTTAATTTCTGCAGAATTTTTGGTTGAGAGCTGGAAAATGCAACTTCTCTAGTTTTCAAAATGAGTTTTCTTCTACGCTTTTGATACTTGATTTTTGACCCTGTGATGTTATTATACTTATGCAAGGATGATTTTATGTGCAATATGTAATTGATATGATGAGTGATGCATGGCCTGCAAGAGTCAAGTTAGTGGATAGTTAGGCATGCCTAATAGAGTTCTGTTAGCTGCAGCCCCAATGTGTTCCGGACCCTGATCAGGTTCCCATTTGGGTCCTCACGATCCTTAATCTGTTCGAATCTTGTTTAAGATCCCCCAATGTGAAAATGTTTTTGAATGAGAAATAAAGATGTTGCTTTTGAATGTACCTACGGGTACAAATGTGTTCACTCATTATCCGCTATTCTAACTTTGCAGGCAAATTGTTGTGTATTATATGAATTCAAGATTATTGTAATATATGTTCAGATTATGAGCATTATGAATATGATTTTTAATACTAAAAGTTG